>JASVEL010011048.1:0-311194 GCA_032618575.1 Nicotiana noctiflora
AAGGCACATAAGTTAAAACGTATTTTTGAAATCACATAAAATCAAATACAACAGTTGAGCGACCGTGCTAGAACCACGAAACTCGGGAATGCCTAACACCTTCTCCCGGGTTAACATAATTCCTTATCCGAATTTCTGGTACACAGACTGTTTAACAGAGTCAATCTTTTCCTCGGTTCGGGATTCAAACCGGTGACTTGGGACACCATAAATCTCCTAAGTGGCGACTCTGAATTAATTAAATAAATCCCGTTTCGATTGTCCTTTAATTGGAAAAACTCCATTCACTCCCTCGCGCTCTCGCGGTCATCTTCCGCCGAATCGGCCGCTCTGTTAACACAGTCCCCATCGCCCTCGGCCCGGAACTCCCTAGAAATCCAAGACCCTGTGCCCAATTGGTTCACATCCGCAAAGGTACAACCCGCTTGGTCCGAAGAGTCGGGGTTATACCCAAAAGTCTCGCGCGCGACCCTAAGAAGGCGACACTGAGTTTCGACCTCTACCTCAGTGGCTCTACCGACGGCCAGCAGCTCCTCTAAAATAGTCCGCCTCGCCTCAGCATACACCCATATATCGTGAGCTTCACGAGACGTATCGCCAACTGGAACAACAGTCTCCGCCTGCTGAGGGGTGACCACCTCAGCCGTTGCGGTCCCGAGCTCAGCAGTAAGAGCATCAATCCTGGCACGTAACTCCGCTGCCTCCGCCATCACCACACGGCCTAATTCCAGTTCCCCCTCCTACTGTTGGAGGAGACTCTCCAGTTTGGTGTTTCGAGCCACAACGGCCATCAAGTCCGCGTCCGTCCTCTCCAGCTGGGCCGTACGCTTCCGCAACTGATCCTATGCCAGCTCCAAACCCTCACGAAAAACCCGAAACTGAGGGTCCTAAGTGTAGAGGTCCGCTAGTGTCTTATGCTTAACACGGGCCTCCCAGTATTTCTTCGACGCTTTCTTGAGGGTAGCATTATTCTTTCGCTCCCGTCGGCCTCGTTCCATCGCTAAGATGAGGGTCTGAGAAAAAGATAAAGAAAAGACATAATTCAAAACGACGCAACGCCTCAGGGCTCATAAGAAAACCATGAAAAACAATAACCAAGCCATACCTGCAAGGTAGCGCCAACGACTCGATGAGACAAATATCTGTCACTCACGGCCTTCAAAGACTCTGTCTCGGCACCTCCACATAGCAAGGACATGTCCGGCGCAGCCTGCTCACTGTCCAGCAGCAGGTTGTATCTCGTAGGGATCATAAGCCGACGGGTAGGACCTATCATCGCCATATCCACCCAGCCGTAGTCTTCATGCGGCACGTCCACAGAAGCAGGAGCCTGTCCGGGATCATCCCCTTCCTCGTCTGCAGCCGGCCCGGCGATAGCCGGTGCGCTGTCATCCTTAACATGCGGAGAAGCGGTATTTTCCGCAACCTCCCTCAAGAGGGCGGTCCTCTCCGGTCGGATGGCATCGCCCATAAGAACTGGCCTTTACTCGGGACGGCGAGTTATCAACTCCCTCTGCTCCACGACCACGCCTTTTCCAAGGAGTAGTGAGCGCCTCTTTCGCTCCAACGGCTCATCATCCTCTGAAAAGTCCTCTTCAAAATAAGAGGTAAAGGAAAAGGGCCCTCTCTGGATGTCGGTTCATTCACCGACTCTACCACGGGGCAAGAAGTCCAGGGGACATCCGCAAAAGTCAGCTCCGAAATTGCGGCTCTGCCTTCGGAATGAGCACATCAGAATCATTAGCACTAGATGCTTCCACATCCGCTCGATCACCCTCAGGGTGAGAGGCCTCAGAGTCAATCTCTCTCACGTGAACCACGTGTTCAAAACCGGAATCCGCCGACGAGGAAGTGGCGGCATGCCGTCTCCTTCTCCGCGGTGCACTCGGGCTGCCAACACAGTTATAAAAACGCATTAGAAAATGCGGCGTCTAATAAGATATGAGGTCGCCATACCCAGAACCAATACTATACCCAGGAGGCCGTCTTTTATGGTAAATGCGACCCACGTCCTACACTCCTCTGCGAAGGGGATCAACCGCCCCACCCAGGCTTTAATGTCCAGTGCGGACTGGGGTGTACGCACCCTTGCTGCAGACATAAAACATAATGAGACGATGAAAGGTCGAACAGGCGTAAAGTAAGTAAAACGCAAGGGATAACACTTACGTTTGGCATTCCATGCCTCAGGGAATCCGACTAGGTCCGACACCATATCCGAGGTTCGGACAAAGAAATATTTCAGCCAGAACTGGCGATTGGGTTTGTCGTACGTTTGGACGACCAGGCACGTCGTCTCTCGATCCTTTAACTGGAGCATCATCCCTCTCATGAATCCGGGAATGAACAGCTACAGCAGATGGTATACCGTGACGTCTAAACCGGCCCTCTCGGCATAAGTCGTCAGAATATGACATATCTTCCACGTATAAGGGGTAAGCTGGGCCGGGCATACATTATAGAACCGGCAACTCTTTCGCCGATGGATAGATGGGGAGGCCACACCCCATTATAAAAGGGTATTCATAGAAAGCACAGAACCTGGCTCTGTGTGCATTGGTGAAGTTCCCTTCAGTCATTTGCATGACGACTGTCTCCGGAATCTGACAAGATACTCGGAGTTCATTTAGAAGAGGTTCAGTAAATTTGGAGCTTTCCCATGCCAGGGGTAGCCCCCTTTGTAGGGAAATCCCTTCGAACGTATAGTTCGCGGGAAGCAGGTTGTCCACGGAAAGAGGGACGAGAGGTTTGCGGCGTTTCTTGCCACCTTCCAAGGGCTGAGGAACCCTAGAAGCCTCACCCTCATCGGTCCCACGATGACGACCGCGCTTCGACATTTTTAACCTTTCTGTTCAAGGTATAATAGCAAACAACAAGGTCAATACGAAAAGCTGTTTTGCTATAAGAAAATGATGAATGACAGAAGTATAAAGAACCTTTTGCGATGATCCAAAGAATGGAAAGTCTTGAAATCCCCCGATATTTATAGCAGGCCAGTACACGAGATTCGAAGAAGTTAGTATCAGAAAAGGAAGCCGGAAACCGAAATGTCAAATCACCTTTCTGGCCTGCCTCAAGAGCAGCTGCAATCATGACGCATGTCGTTAGCAAATGACGGTTCAAAAGAACGTGCCACGTATGCACACGCGAACAGATCCAAGACGGGTAGACTTTTTCCACCCATTGCAGATATATGTCGAATACATCTCCAATAGGTGGAGGGACTTATTGTATGGGGTAAAATCATATACGATTGATGTAAGTCGGGTACATCTCCCTATAGGGCCACAGACGTCGAATAACATCTTCCTTCATGCCCATACGACGAGAGGGAGTACGCTCCCAACTATAAAGGCGTATTGACAAACTCGCCCATATAGGCGTCCCGACTCCTCCGCCTAATCCCGTTGTTGTAATAACAGTAGTTCCGAAATAATGTAATGTGTTGGCGAGGGGGCCTTCCTTCTATATAAGGAAGGGTCCCCCTTATTTATAAGACAAGTGTTATTATTCATTAATACAACAATCTCTCTCTATCTATCATTCTCTCTCTATCTACAATCTCTCTCTATCTCACCACTCTATTGTTGGCTAACCTTAATATTTCAGTAGATTCTCTCGTAATTTTACTAGAATAATCTACACACGAATCATAGATCTGTCCTTGAATATATTACCGCTGATTCCGATTTACCTTTGTATAATCTTTGATTGTCCCTGACTCAAAAAGCAACCGATAGTTTTTGGGTCAAACAGTAATCAATTTTTCCAACGACAACCAAAAACTAATTTAAGTGATTATGTTTGGTGTGTATCACCTAAGTTGGTCTCGTTCTGCACGAGGAGAAGGGGGGGAGTATATGTGGTCAGAGCAGACGATAAGGGGTTTGAAAGAGAAATATAGTGAAGATATGGGCAATAGAAATCAAGAAATGGACTTATTTCGACCACATAAATAAGTTCCACTTTATCTTTTTTGGGTCTACAGCAGAATCATGAAAATGAAATGCCAATCAATCAAAAGAGAGAGAAGAAGAACATTAGTAGATTAATAAATCAGCTTTTTTTTTTTAGCTGAAAAGTTGGAAAACCAAATATATAATACTTTATATCAATTTATGTGATATATCTTCCTTTTAAATCTGTTTAATAAAAAAAAGTCATATTAATATATTTAGAAATAATATAAATTTAAAATCTATTTTTAACCTTATGAGATGATTTATAGCAAAATAAGTATCTATAATTTATTTTGGATTAAAAGTTTTAAAACTTTTTATCTTTTTTCAATTTCATGTCCGGTCAAATTGTGTCATAAATTACAATAATAACTCCGGTATAATCCACAAGTGGGGTTTGAAGAGGGCACAATATTTTGCTCAATCAGTGTCCTCTAGAAGCTTTTAATGTTCACGGTGCCAAGTGCTTAAATTAACCATTTTCAAGGTATATACATATACATAAATAAGATTTCTGCCAAGGCTTACGGGGTTTGGTGACCAGGGACGGATTTTGGGGGGCGCAAGGGGGTTCACCCAAAACCCCTTCGCCGAAAAATTGCGCTGTATATATAAGGCAAAATCTAAATTTTATTATATATTAAGTTTTGAACGCCCTAACAAAACCCAAAAGTATAATTTAGTGGTCAAGGGCAATAGTAGGTGACCCTCACTATTAACACATAGGTCCGCCTTTGATAATATAATACACAGACTTTACCTCTATCCTATGGAGCTACAAAAACTATTTTGGATCAAGATCAATATTCTATAAATCGGATAAAGTAATTTTTAATCTAATCTAGAAAGGAGCATAGCCTTCAAGAAGTCTGCTCTTAATCAGGCTGGCCTTTGGACGGTTTCTTGTCAGATTATTGTGTTACGGTTTATCAAATATATATATTTTACAAAGATGTCTTAAAGGTATTGAATATTTTAAAGTGATTTATAATAATATTCTACTTTGTTGTTTAGATTTTTATTAAAAAATTATTGTTTTGTAAACCTATGACTACGTTATGATTATGCTAATTGAACCCCTATATTCCTCTGTTTTCTAAATGCCAGCTGTTCCTCTAACTTATTCCCTCATCCCAAAAAATAAAATGGGAAAAGAACAAAAAAGAAATGAAGGATAGAAGAAAAAAAGTAAAGGGTCTGAAAATTGAGGGACATAAGAATACTGAGCTGTCCCTTTTCTTTCTTTTGTTAATCATGAAATAAATTAAACAAACTTTCCAAGAAAAATTACGTAAATTTTTTTGAAAAGGTATTTTAATTACTATTTCAAGAAGGATATAATCATTAATTAATTACTATTTCAAGAAGGATATAATCATTAATTAGGCATATATATATATATATATATATATATATATATATATATATATATATATATACTTTTATTAATAATTTCATTAATAGATTTCAAAACTTTAAACAATATTCCCTTCGTTCCACTTTATGTGATATGATTTCATGTATGAAGGCCAAGCTATCTAAGATGGTGTGAATTCGAACATTAAGGCTTTTGAAATAAACATATAAATTTAGAAAATAAATGAAAATATTATAAATCATAATGATTAAAAGGGTAACCTGGTGCACAAGACATCTTGCAAAGTTCGAGAAAGGATCGCATGCCAAAAGGGTGACATAAATAGTCTTTCCTAATATAAGCATCAGTGGTTGCTTCCAATGCTCGAACCCGTAACTTATTGTCTCACAAAAATAACTTCATTATTGCTCTAAGTCTCCTTTTCATAAGTCATAATAATGAATAATAATTTAAAATATTTAAAAAATATAATTGTATGGGGGAGACTCGGATGCAATACGGGTCGAGCACGTCCCCTTAGCGGCCATTGACATCGGGTGACACCCTCGTTCGTGTCCGTATGATGAAAAGGATATGCTCTCGTCCATAGTAGCGTATCAGCAGGCTTGTCCGAGCAGACGTCCCGACTCCCTCTCTTCTATACTTTCGTTGTAATAACAATAGCTTTGGGACGATGTAATATGTCGACGAGGGGGTCATCCTTCTATATAAGGAAGGGTCCCCCTCATTTGTAACACAAGTATTATTGATCATTAATAATACAACTCTCTCTCTCTGTCATTTTTTCTCTCTATTTCGATCTCTTTATTGCTTACTTGTTCAAACACTTGATTAAGCTCCGCTACATTTTTACAAGAAAAACATATACACGAATCCAAAGGTATCTTTAAGATATATTACCATTGATTCCGATTTACCCTTCATCTATTCTTTGATTGTCCCTAACCCATAAAGCAACCGATAGTTTTGGGTCAAACAATTTGGCACCGTCTGTGGGCATTTCGAGAATCAAACTCGTAGTACACATCCACAAGATCCGATCATCGGAAAAAGTCTGGAAATGGCCGAAAACGACACTCAATCCAAAGCTGTGGTGGAAGTTACCACCAACCTCCTGAGTTCCATGAACGAGGCCGGTGGCAGTGCTGCCATCAACGCTACCCCTGGTGTCACACCCGAGGTAGAAGCCTCACCTCCCCCCTTCTGGAACCTTGCAACCCCGCAGGAAAGGGACACCTCCACTTCAAGAGAAGCACCCCCAGCGGTCAAGAATCTACTGGAGGAATGGTTAACCAGCACCCTGAGCGGCTTAGTGGAAAAGCCACCACGGGGCCACAAAAATGCATCACCAACAACAAGCAACCCCACCGCAACAGATGAGCAAGAAGGAACGCGAACCAACGGCCAACCCGTCGAAACACAAACACACGATGACATGTTGGCCTCCATCCTAAGGAAGATGGAAGAAATGGAAAGCGAAAATCAGGCCCTCCGTGACCAAATGAAGGAACATCAAGATAAAGTTGACAAGATCCCCGGAGCACCTAAACTGCTACCCAAACGGGACGTAGGAAGGTTTGTAGAACAACCCTACTCCGAAGAAGCCGCACCTACACCATCCCGAAGACCTTCAAGATGCCCCCTACCTGAGGGTGTACGACGGAACCACCGATCACGAGGATCATCTCATCCACTATGTCACCGTTGTGAAAGGTAATGACTTGTCTAAAGAACAAGTACCATCAGTGCTGCTAAAGAAGTTCGGTGAAATGCTGACCGGGGGAGCATTGACCTGGTACTACCAACTACCTGCCAAAGCAATCTCAACTTTCGAGGAAATAGCGGACAAGTTCGTCACAGCACATGCCGGCGCTAAGAAAGCAGAGGCAAGGGTGAACGACATCTTCGCCGTCAGAGAAACCACATGCGAGGGCCTCGGGGACTTCCTCGCCAGGTTCAACAGGGTATGAATGAGCCTGCCAAACGTATCAGAAGGAATGGCGGTAGCGGCCTTCCAGAACGGACTCAGCAGGGACGGCTCAAGAGCTACCAAAAAACTGCTAAGCCGGCTCATGAAGTATCCTCCCACGACTTGGGATGAGATTCACAACGCCTACTGCGCCGAGGTACAGGTAGATGAGGAGTATCTCGACGGACCAACCCGACGGCTAGCTGTCGTGCATCCGGACACAAGGAGAGATAGACGACACGAGGGACACTGGGAACTCCCCCCCCTCCCCTGTCCTAGTAAAGAACAACACCAGCCTTATATGAGGTCCCCACTTCCGCCCCCTCGCCATACGGATGCCCTGCAATGCCACCTCGCCTCACTTAGGAATGAACGAGGTACACCCCCTTTACTTTCTTCACATAACTTCTCTATCTCTCCTTCAAAAATAGTGTACGCACCGGAGAAGCTTGGCACCAAGATACAGTGGCCCCTAAAGATGAAATCAGACCCCGCCACAAGGAAATCAAATGTCCCGTGCGAGTTCCACCAGGAACGAGGGCACAGGACCGAAGACTGCATCGGCCTACGACAAGAAGTCGTCAGGATGTTAAGCCAGGGGTACCTAAAGGAGCTGCTCAGCGACAAAGGGAAAGCCAATTTTGCGCGCGGACGAGAGCACTCCCGGGGACCTCCAAAACTACCCTCTCCGACACGTGCGGTAAACATGATCGTCGGAGAAGGGAACGACGTCGCCATTAATCACGTCAAATTATCCAACACGCACAGACTAAAGAGGACCGTCTCCCACGAACGATACGATGACCTCGAAGGAAGTATCACCTTCGATAAGTCTGACGCCAACGGTTTGTGTTTCCCTCATTATGATGCTTTAGTTATTACTTTACGTATCGTTGATACGGATGTCAGGAGAGTCATGATCGATGAAGGAAGCAGCTCCTACATTATCCATCCGAGAGATCTCTCACAGATGGGACTCGGGGACAGGATAACCCCTTGCTCCATAACTCTAACTGGTTTTAACAATGCAGTAGAACGCACATCAGGAGAAGTGACCTTACCGGTCCTCGCAGGAGGAGTCACCCTAGAGACTACTTTCCATGTGATGAACCAAGAGACAGCCTACAACGTCATCATCGGGCGCCCATGGATACATGCCATGCGAGCTGTCCCCTCGAGCTTATACCAAGTGGTCAAATTCCCTACCCCATGGGGAATATTCAGCATCAAAGGGAAGTCGCGCACAGCGCAGGAGTGCTATAAAATAACTCAAGACTGCGCCCACACCTGACAATTGAACGGGGCGAGCACAGAAGCATAGCAATTAGCCATGTCGGGGATCCAAGCGGACCTGAAAGCCAATGCTATAAGAGACTCAGACGTCGTGGAAGCCTGCAAAGCTACGGTTGAATATCTCGACCCGGTTCAAGTAGACCATGATGACCCCAAAAAGAAGGCATACATCGGTCACGGGCTTGCTGACCTGGGTAAGTATAATGAATTTTTAACTATACATGCAGACACGTTCACTTTTTCCCATGCAGACATGCCAGGGATCTCGCCAGATATCGCCACCCACCGGCTCAACATGGACCCGTTACATCCGCCGGTAAAGCAAATCAGGAGAAAATTCAATGTCGCTATCAATGAGGCGGTCCGCGAAGAAGTAGACAAGTTGCTAGCCAACGACTCCATCAGGGAGTCGAAATACCCGCAATGGGTCGCCAACGTGGTGATGGACAAAAAGAATAGCGGGAAATGGAGGATGTGTGTGGATGTGCGTGGACTTCATCGACCTGAACAAGGCCTGCCCTAAAGATTCCTTCCCCCTACCCTCACATCGACCAACTGATCGACGCCACTGCTGGACATGAGCTACTAAGTTTCTTGGACGCGTACTGCGGCTATAACCAAATCCTAATGGCAGAAGAAGATCAGAAGAAAACCACATTCATCACCCACCAAGGCACCTACTATTATAAAGTGATGCCCTTCGTGCTAAAGAACGCGGGGGCTACTTACCAAAGGCTAGTCACCAAGATGTTCAAGGAGCAACTTGGGAAAACTATGGAGGTTTACATCGATGACATGCTAGTGAAATCAGCAAGGAAGGAGGATCATATCGATCATTTGCGAGAAGCCTTCGAGATATTGAACAAATACAGAATGAAGCTGAACCTCGAGAAATGCGCCTTTGGCGTGGAGTCAGGAAAATTCCTTGGTTTTCTCGTATCCCAAAGAGGGATCGAAGTTAACCCCGACCCGATTAAGGCGATCGCCTCGATACTCGAAGCACTCAACAGCAAGAAATAGGTTCAGAAGTTGACAGGCCGAATAGCCGCCCTCTCTCGCTTCATCTCCCGATCGTCAGATAGATGCCACAAATTCTTCAGTGTGTTGAGAAAAGTCAACAGATTCCACTAGAATGACGAATGCATCAAAGCCCTCCAAGAACTGAAAGTGTATCTGTCGTCGCCACCATTGTTGTCAAAAGCAAAGTCGGGTAAACCCCTACTGACATATCTGGCCGTATCAGAGGTCATGGTCAGCGCAGTGCTCGTCCGTAAAGAAAAAGGTACGCAATCACCTATCTATTACATTAGTAAAACTCTAGTGGACACCGAGACCCGGTATCCACACCTCGAGAAATCGGCGTTGGCACTGGTCACGACTTCTAGAAAGCTGAGACCCTCCTTCCAGTGCCATCCCATCTGAGTGGTGACCACTTTCCCTCTAAGAAGCATCCTGCACAAGCCCGAACAATCGGGACGTCTTGCCGGGTGGGCCATAGAGCTCAGCGAGCACGACATCACCTATATCCCCAGAACTGCCATCAAATCACAAGTCCTTGCCGACTTCGTAGCCGATTTCAATGTCAAAATCTCGCCTGAGGCAGAGAAGGAAGCCCTGCAAACAACTCCAAACACCGACTCCTGGATACTCCATACTGATGGGGCCGCAAATGCCTCGGGATTGGGACAAGGACTCGTCCTCGAAGTCCCCACGGGCGAAGTCATTCGCCAGTCCATACGATGCCCCAATATGACTAACAACGAGGTAGAGTACGAAGCTGTTATTGTAGGTTGAAAACTAGTCGCCAGGTACGGGGCTTGCCGGCTGGTCCTACATTGCGACACGCAACTTGTGGTAAATCAAGTCACCGGGACTTATCAGGTCAAGGAGCAGAGGTTGCAAAAATACCGAGCGGAGATCTGCAAGCTGATGGCGCAATTCGACAAATGCAGCTTCGAACAAGTTCGTAGGGTACACAACGCCGAAGCAGATGGATTGGCTAAATTTGCCACGGCATCCACCAACCTGAATAAAGAAAGCACCGTCACCCTCCTGCACTCCGCAATCGAGCACAACGAGGTACTCTCCCTGCATCTGACTTGGGACTGGCACAATCAATTTGTATCATATTTGCAGAATGGAACCACACGACAAAAAAGAAGCGAGAAAGCTTCGCTCACAAGAATCGAGGTACTGTTTGGTAAATAACGACCTCTACAAAAGAACTTTTGGAGGACCCCTGGCTAAGTGCCTAGGCCCCAACCAGATGATGTCGGTGTTAGAAGAGGTCCACGAGGGTCATTGTGGCACCCATATAGGAAATTGAGCACTCGTGCAGTGTCTAATACGGGCCGGATACTACTGGCCCACCATGAAAAAAGATGCGGCAGAATACGTCCGCCAATGCGAAAAATGTCAAAAATTTGCCCCCCTGATACATCAGTCAGGAGAACTCCGTCACTCGGTCACATCTCCATGGCCCTTCATCAAATGGGGAATGGACATAGTCGGACCACTACCTATCGGACGAGGGAAGATACGCTTCTTATTAGATTTAACTGACTATTTCTCTATGTGGGTGGAAGCAGGTGCCTACGCCCAGATTCGCGAGCAAGAGGTCATAGCCTTCATCTGGAAGAACATCATATGTCGCTTCGGCATCCCCAAAAAGATAATGTGTGACAATGGAAGACAGTTCATAAGACAAAAGACAACCGACTTCTTCGATAAATGGCGTACAAAAGAATACTCTCAACGCCACATCATCCAGCCGCCAACGGCCAGGCAGAGTCGTCCAACAAGACCATACTAAATATCTTGAAGAAAAAACTCGAAGACGCCAAGGGATTGTGGCCCGAGCTGCTGCCAGAAGTACTATGGGCATATAGGACCACCCCCAAATCCTCCACAAGAGAGACTCCCTACTCATTAGTCTACGGGACCGACACCATCATTGTCACGCCCCAAATCGGGGAACATGACCGGCGCCTGACCAGGTTGCCCCAGTCAAGCGGACCTGGGTGCCTTTCAATCCCACGCGTTACCCCTGTGTTGATTGTTTCTCATTAACCAAATATCTTACTAACCATGAATGATTTCACATTAAACAAATAAAACCATACGAGTGATTCATTAACAAGTTTGCAGTTTTTACAACGCCCGACATAACATAATGTATACATAATACTCCACAGTTTACATGTCTACAGAACCTCTAGGATACAAAAAAAAAGGGAATACAATACTTGCCGGTAACAAGGCTCCGGCTATACCTTACAAAACCAAAATGAAATCTAAACAAAAGTGGCATGAACCACACAGGGCCCCAAGGAAGAAAGGGGCTCACCAAAACGAGCAGTGGAAGGAGAAGGATACTACTGCCGATGAGCTGAAGTGCCTGCTACTGATCCACCTACAATCATAACACGAATGTAGCGTCCCCGGCAAAAGGGACGTCGGTACACTTGAATTGTACTGGCATGTATGGACAAACTTTGTCCCAAGTAAACTCAAGCCATTGAATTACATCAACAATTAATTAAGTCAGCCAACCATGTTTCCACATTTTCCTCATTTCAAACAATCCTCAACACAAAGCACTTTCTACGATCAACCAATTTAACAATAACCAATCAATCACGTAAAGCACAAGTAGTCAAACAAAGGGGCAATCGGTGCCCCACAGGTTGCAAACTCTCCTGCTGTCTCCTTTCACAATTTCACATTATTGATTTTTGTATCAATTTTCAATAGCGATTTCGATCGCTTTCCATCCTTATTGCCCCTGACCACCCTTATTACCTCGGCCACCCTTATCACCCCAACCCACACCTTATTTACCCACGTTGCGGCGCGCAACACGACCCCGCCTTACAGTTTAAAACACAACAATTTCAAACAGCAGATAAGGTACTACACACAATTTCAACAAGTTCAAATAAGCAACTTGCACATTGTTTCATGTTCTCAATTATTTTTCAAATCAATATCACAACCATGTTACAATATTTCCACAATTCAAGTGTTTCATCTCTTTCCACAATAAACAAATTCTCAAGCGTTTCGTTTGTTTTACACAAGGTGCCATATAGGCCATCATAATCATTATTCACAATTCTTTACCCATTTCGACTCTCATTTAATTTTCGGTTCATATTCTATACCACATCACTCATATTTCAACAACAACTTTGAGAATTTCACACAATTTGTCAAATTAACACTAACCAAGCAAATTTCACACATATAGGCGATTTCACAAGAATCAAAATTAGCCATACATACCTGGTGATGAGTTTTCTTCCTACTTTATGCTTACCCAAGATATCCCACTCTTGCCAACCTTGTTCTTGAAGACTCTTACTTCTACTCACCTTCTTTTTACTAGAAATCAAGTTCAATAATCATGCATGAGTGTAAAAATTCTATTTTCAAAAGCTATTATATGCAAACCTCTCTTTACCCAATTTAAAGCTGAAAATCAAAGAAAATAGTTAGGGTTTTTACCTTGAAAAGATTTGGGGAAGTTGAATCTTTGCCCTAGAATCCTTTGAACTAAGATGGTTGGAACAATCTTTGAAGATGAAAGATTTCTCTCTCTAAAAACCCTCTCTTCTCTCTCTAATTTTTGGTAAGATGATATGAGAAAATGAGGGTGAAAGGTGTTATATTAAAGAAGAGATCGGGTCAAAATGTTACAAAAATCTGGACCGGGTCAATTATGCGGTGCACTTTGCGACCGCAGAATCAACATGCGGTCCGCATAGTGACCGCAGAATGGCCTCAAAATGACACAAGTTCTGTTACAGAATGCGACCAATATGTGGTCCGCATTCTTAATCTGCGGTCGCAAAATGCACCGCAGATTCACTATGCGATCGCATATCGACCGCATTTTCAACATGATTTTTGGGAGGCTTCTGTTAAGCTTTGCGGCAAGAATGCGGTCCGCATAACAGGTTTGCGGTCGCATTCTTGACCGCATATTTGACACTTTTCCGGAAAACTTTATTCTCTACATTTTTGACACTTAAATCACTACCAAGGGTCCGAACCGCGGCGAGCAAGCTCGCCGCGAAGAATTCTACGCATTCCTAACACATTATTCGGCCCATGACACCACAGCTACTAGGTTTTATGCATAAAATTTTTACGGGGCCTTACAATCATACTAGTCGAAGTTGGCGAACCGAGCCTCAGATACTCGTACACAAGCGGAGAGGAGAACGACGCGAACCGATTACAAGATTTAGACGAAACCGAAGAGAGGAGGTAAATGGCCAACATCAGGCTAGTGGCCCAAAAACAGCAGGCCGAGAGATACGACAACAAAAGAATAAAAATCCGTCCAGATAGGCGACTATGTGCTAAAGGCCAAAACACTAGAATCCAAAGACCCTAACGAAGGGAAGTTGGGCACCAATTGGGACGGGCCCTATAAAATCATCGCAGCAGCAGACAAAGGCTCCTTCAAGTTAGAAACCATGAACGGACAGATACTCCAAAATAACTGGAACATCTCACACCTCAAATGTTTCCACTTCTGAAAGGTATCTCCCAAGCCGTACTCTTTTTCCCTCATCCGAGTTTTGTCCCAATTGGGTTTTCTCGGAGAGGTTTTTAATAAGGCGACGAAGGAGATACCCGAAAACGATTAAAAGGTTATTCTGATACCCCAAGCGTACCGCCGATCTGCACGAATGGCGTATCACAGGGACTAAGGCTACGGCTATCTCAAATGTAAGAAAGGCTACGTCCATCTCAAATGTAAGAAAGGCTACGGCCATCTCCAATGTATGAAAGGCTATGACCATCTCAAATGTAAGAAAGGCTACGGCCATCTCCAATGTATGAAAGGCTACGGACATCTCCAATGTATGAAAGGCTACGGCCATCTCAAATGTGAGAAAGGCTACGGCCATCTCCAATGTATGAAAGGTTACGGCCATCTCCAATGTATGAAAGGCTACGACTATCTCCAATGTATGAAAGGCTACGGCCATCTCCAATGTAAGAAAGGCTACGGCCATCTCCGATGTATGAAAGGCTAAGGCCCTAACAACGTATGAAAGACTACGGTCATCTCAAATGTAAGAAAGGCTACGACCATCTCCAATATATGAAAGGCTAAGGCCTTAACGGCGAAAGGATAGACTACGGTCTCCTCCATTAAAAACAAAACGCTAAGGCCTTAACGGCGAAAAGAGAGACTATAGTTTCCTCCGTTAAAAAAAAGGCTAAGGCCTTAACAGGCATAATCCTGCTGCAGCACGTCCGTAGGATCAGGGGCCTGCTCAGCAGTGGCCTCCTCCTCGTCTATAGCTTCACCGGCGATAGCCGGCGCACTATCGTCCTCGACACGCGGGGGAGCGACGTTTTCCGTGACCTCCCTTAAGAGGGTCGCCCTCTCCGACCGGATGGCGTCACCCATGAAGATCGGTCTCGACTCAAGGCGGCGAGTAACCACCTCCCTCTGTTCTACGGCCACCCCTTTTCCAAGGGGTAGCCTACGTCTCTTCCGCTCCAATGGCTCATCGTCCGATGGAGCGTCCTCTTCAACAGGAAGAGGTGGAGGCACAACGTCCGCTCTGGATGCTAGGTCAATCACCAGCTCAGTTACGGAACGAGAAATCTCGGGAACGTCAGCAAAGACTGACTCCCGGACTATAGCGTCACCCTCCGAACGGGCACTGTCGGCAACATCATCACCAGACGCTCCCATGTCTGCTCGATCATCCTCAAGCCGAACAGCCTCAGGGATATTCTCCGTCACGAGGAATACGAGCTCAGAATCCGACGACGAGGAACTGGCGGCACGGCGTCTCCTTCTCCGTGGCACACTCCGAACTGTCAAACATAAATAAATAGCTGCGTCAGATATAACAATGATGGCGTCCAAGTGAAAGATGAGTTCACCAAATCAAAATAACCGCCATACCTGGAAGGCCGTATTTGGTAGTGAAGGCGACCCGCGTCCTACACTCCTCAGCGAAAGGGGATCAACCGCCCCACCCAGACTTCTTTGTCCGGCACGGATTGGGGCGTGCGCGCCCTCACTGCATCCATAAAAAATATATACATCTTAAGATGACGAAAAGTCGAACAGACATAAAGAAACTAAACACAAGGAATGACACTTACGGGTGTTTTTCCACGCCTCAGGAAATCCGGCCGGGTCCGATACCAAGTCCGAGGTGCGGACGAAAAAGTACTTCAGCCAAAATTGACGGTTAGGCTTATCGTCTGCTTCGACGACTAGGCCCTTCATCCTTCGATTTTTTAGCTGAAGCATTGTCCCTCTCATAAAGCCGGGACTGAACAGTTGCAGCATGTGGTATACTGTGACATCTTAGCCGGCTCTCTCGGCGTATGTCGTCAGTATCCAACATATCTTCCACGTATAGGGAGTAAGCTGAGCCGAACATACGTTGTTAAACTGGCACAGCTCCTCCGCCAACGGGTAGATAGGGAGTTTGCACCCCATAATAAAAGGATACTCAAAAAAGGAGCAGAATCCCGGCCTATGAACATTGGCTAGGTCCCTTCCAACCGCCTGCATAACGACCGCCTCCGGAATCCGGCAAGACGCTCGAAAGTCATTTAGGAGAGGTTCGGTGTAAGTAGACCTCGCCCATGCAGGGGTGTTCACTTTCGTCGGGAAATCCCTTCGAACATATAGTTCACGGGGGAGGAGATTGTCCACAGATAAGGGGACGAGAGGTTTGCGAACCTTCTTGCCATCCTTTGACTGCCGGGAGACACTAGAGGTAGCCTCACCCTCTTCTGCTCCCCGGCGGCGATTACCCTTAGCCATTTTAAAGGTTTTTTATACTAACGATATAACGGTAAAAACACAAGGTAAAAGTTAAAAGTTGTAGTTCTATCAGGAAAAGCAGAGAAATGAAAATATCGGAAAACTTTCTGATGATCCAAAGAGTGGAAAGTCTTGAAACCGTCCACTATTTATAATAAGCCGCTACACGAGATTCGAAGAGTTTTTCACCGGAAAAGAGGCGGGAAACCAAAACGTCAAATCGCTTTTATGGCCTGCCTCGAGAACAACAGCAATTATGACGCACGCCGTCAGCAAACGACGGTTCAGAAGAACATGCCACGTGCATTCATATAGATAAACCCAATACGGGTCGACTTTATCCACCCATTGCAGATACACTTCGAGTACATCTCCAATAGGCGGAGGGACTAACTGTATGTGGGCGACTCGGATGTAATACGGGTCGAGCAAGCCCCCTTACGCGGCCATTGACATCGGATGACGCCCTCGTTCGTGTCCGTACGATGAAGAGGATATGTCCCTCGTCCATAGTAGCGTATCAGCAGGCTCGTCCGAGCAGACGTCCCGACTCCCCCTCCCCTATACTTTCGTTGTAATAACAATAGATTTGGGACGATGTAATATGTCGACGAGGGAGTCATCCTTCTATATAAGGAAGGGTCCCCCTCATTTGTAACACAACTATTATTGATCATTAATAATACAACTCTCTCTCTCTGCCATTTTCTCTCTATTTCTATCTCTTTACTGCTTACTTATTCAAACACTTGATTAAGCTCCGCTATATTCTTACAAGAAAAACATATACACGAATCCAAAGGTCGATCTTTAAGATATATTACCATTAATTCCGATTTACCCTTCATCTATTCTTTGATTGTCCCTAACCATAAAGCAACCGATAGTTTTGGGTCAAACAATAATAAATCACGATTAAAAAAATCTTTGACTCTCCAATTAGTAACTTGTATAATGTAAAGCGAGACCTGAAATTAATTTTTTTTAAAAAGAACTTGAAGAAGTAATAATTTTGTTTCCCTCCAAATACTTTGTCTTCTCGAGAAATAGAAACATCATTAAAATAAACATGACAGACAAACAAACCTAAACCCCTCATCAATGACAAACTAAGCAGTAAAGCTCAGAACTTTTCATGGTCATAAGCCATTGTTAACTTCAAATAATTCATATTACACGTTATAAATTATTGATACAATTTAATCAATTGAGAAATTCCTTTCTCAAATCTCACATATGTTTTCAAAAAAACAAAAAAACAAAAAAAAACAAGAAAAAATAATTGAAAAACCAATTCAATGCATCTGTTCGAGAATTCTCCCAACTCATGCAACCTGGTCCGAACATCACAGTTAAAGGAAAAAAAGAGAAGAAGAACAAGAATTCTCTCAATTTTCAAGTCTTCAACTTGAAAAGGTTTAGTAAGGCCTTTCTCCAATGTAGTTACCAGGAGGGTCATAATTGCAAGTCATAAAAACCCCCAAGCCATCAAAACAGGTTATTTTTGCACAACCAATTCTTGTACTTTCTCTCCACACAATTTGCGTATAATGGCCACATTCTCCATCGTTACAACTATTGTACCAATAGTTATACGATCGTCGTTCCGCTAGCCAGGCCGAAACGGCTTGGCCAGGCGACCACTCGTCGCCACCACCCCAGAAAATATTTTCACCATATGGTCCATTTGAATGAATCAACTCACAATCATATCTCCTTTGGTTTGCATACCATGTTGCATAACTAGCCAATTTCTTGTCCCACACTAATGGTTTTAGCCTAAGTGCTGAACGAGCTGCATTTTGAGGAGCCAAGAATTGTTGGATAATGGTGTTAGTTTTTTTCACAGAGTTTACATAGCTAGTTTGCTGTGTTAAGCCATTTGTGGTTGTTGAAATAATGGAGAGTACAAACACAGGGACCAAAAGATAGTAAGGGCTCATTTTGGAAATTTTTGGCTATGTTTTAAAAATTTGGGGCATATAGTATTTATATGAAATAAAGGGATTGCTGGATTAAAGTGTCAACTTATTTGGTGGCACCCATGTTCGATAATGATTACCACACTTGTTTTTGAAAAGAAAAAGAATTTAGTTTAAAGAAATCTAATCCTCTTTGACTATGGAACATTTTTTGTTTTTTGTGTGATAAAAATAATAAAAATGTATAGAATTGTTAGAATGGTTCATTCTGTTAGAGTTTTTCTGCCATTCTTGTAATGTATAATTCATTTGACTTCTTGTTGTAGTTAATAAAATCTTTAATGGGATATATAAGTAGAATTTGTTTGTTGTAGATTATATTTTGTGGATTTTATTTGTTTCAAGGAATACTTTCTATAACATGGTGTTCACTAACAGAAATTCAAAAGTAAAGAAGAAATAAAGAAGAAATGCGAGACTAGAAAATATTTTGGGTTTTATGCAAATTGCAACTGAGCTTTTGGTACAAGTAGAGGCGGACCTATGTGGTAAATAGAGGGGTCATCAAAACAGCAAAATTTTTATTTACACACACATATTATGACCTCCAAATCCCCATCTCCAGGAAGTGGCGGTGGTAGAGTGCGGAATGCGGATTCGACCGAATTCACTAGCTTTTGTTCAAACTATGTATTTGTCTTAAGAAATTCATTAAATATGTACACTTTATAAATTTAAAACCTAATAACTTAAAAATATTACAATTCTGAACCTATAAGGTTCAAATCCCGACTGTGCCTCCGTCTCTAGGTATATACATAATGATACCCTAGTTATAGAGCATAATATTTTAGTTGAATGCAGAAATACACCCGTGTCCTTCAAATCCCTATATCTGGGTATAAATATCCTGAAGCTAATAATCTACGAAGAAAGTAGGACAGATCTGGGTTGTTCCCCTCTCGACCATAAAGCTTATAGGCATATTGAACTTGTCTAGACCGAAATTTTCCTGTTAAAAGTATACATACACAAAATAGCATATTCGATAAATTATTGAGTTATTTTCAAAATCTAGACATTTATACCAGCAGTTTCAATTTGATGAAATCAAAACCCGTGCATACATAAAAGAAAAACACAATTATGTACATGTGCAAACAAAGATTTGATAGTAGGATGACGTATCAATGACTAAAGAAAATAAGCCATAATTAATATACCTAACCTTGATTAGATAAAAAGAAAAGTGTAACGACCCAAAGGGTCATCACCTGTTTTCCTCATCAGTTTCGTGCTTCCGAGACCTTGAAAACTTTATTTTATATTGCCTCGATTTACGTGCGCAGCCCGGACGCAAAGCCGGAAAATTTTTGTGTTGTAATATGTGAATTCTGAAAAATTTGAAGAATTTTGATATTAATATTGATATAGTTGACTTCGGTCAACATTTTTCGTAAACGGACCCGGACCCAAGTTCGGACGGTCCCGGAAGGTCCGTGGAAAAATATGGGACACTGGCATGTGCCCGGAGTTGAATTCCGAGGCCTAGAGCCCGATATATGAATTTTTCTGTTAAATTATTTTTCTGAAACTATTAAGGAAAATAAAAATAAAAATTGATTAAAAGATCATAATATCCGGCTCGTATTTTGGTTCCGACGCCCAGTACAAGTCTTATATATTGTTTAAGCACTTCCTGCAAAGTTTGACGGAAATTGAACGTCGTTTGACGTGTTTTGAACTATGAGTTCCAAGTTTGAAAGTTTATGAAGTTTAAGAGAAGAAATCATGAATTTGAGGCTTGATTCTATGACAACGATGTTATATTGGCGATTTGATCGCGCGAGCAAGTTCGTGGTATGTTTTTAGGTTGTGTGCATGTTTGGTTTAGAGCCTCGAGGGATCAGGTAAAAATTGGATAGGCCGTGAGAGCAATTTTTGAAATAACCACAGCTGGTATTTTTCCCCAGCTGATATCTTCGCAAATGCAAAGAATCAATCGCAAATGCGAAGCTGGACAGTTTGGGCAGGGGTCGCAAATGCGAGCAGTCCCAATTTAGCCTGAGTTCGCATATGTGAATACCCCCATCGCAAATGCGAACTCCCCCAGAATTAGCCTATGTTCGCAAATGCGAACATCTCATCACAAATCCGAAAAGTCCCAGGATTTGCCTAAGTTCGCAAATGCGAATAAAGACCACGCAATTGCGAAGTTTGATGGCTGGACTGTCATGTTCGCAATTGCGAACAAAAGTTCGCAATTCCCATATCCGCACCTGTGCAATTTTATACTTAAACGATTTTAGACCCTCTTTTCACCATTCTTTCAAAACCCAAAACCCTATAGGCGATTTTTCAAGAGAAATATCACTCCAAATCACTTGTAATTCACTCAACTCTTTCAATTCCTAACATCATTAAACATGTTTTCCATGTGAAATCAAAGGTTTTTATGGTTGAAATTGATGTTATTGGGTAAAACCTAGGGTTTTCATAAATTGGGAAGTTGGACCTCGATTTGAGGTCCGATTTCAAAACGAATCATATATTTGAACTCGTGAGGGAAGGGGTAACCGGATTTTGGTCCGAACCCCGAGTTTCGACCACGTGGGCTCGGGGGCATTTTGGAAATTTTTGACTAAAACTTTGAGAAAACCATTTTTATGCATTAAAACCAATTCATATAGTGTTTATTAAAGTAATTGAACCAATTGTGATTAGATTCGAGCGAGTTGGAGGTTGAGTTACGAACGATAGTTGAAGGTTAAGTGGACTTCAAGGCTTTGAGGTAAGTGTTTGATCTATCCTAGGTTGAGGGAATAAGATTAGAGTATTGTAATTTGCTAACTGCTAAATGATCGAGTGTGGTGTATAGGCGTGGTGACGAGCATCTATTCATCGGAGTATAGCATGGCCGTGGGTCTTTGTTTGTACATGTTGTGAGATGATTTGGAACTCTTCTAAGCTAATATACAAATTGGTATAAATGTGAAGAGTCTGAAAATGAGCTATGAAAAATAAAAGTGTTGGAGCGTTGGCTCGAATGATAATTTTTGTTGAGTAGAATATGAAAGTATTGAACAAAATTATGATTAATCCCTTGCCGGGACCTTGTTGAAATTATTGTTCCGTTGTCAGGCCCGTATTGTTGTTGTTGTTATTGCTCCCTTGCCGGGACTTAGTAATGTTTGGAATATTCCCTTGCCGGGATTAGTTGTGTATTGTGTTGATATAAAAAGGGATCGTGTGGCACGCCGTCCACTTATATGTATGTATGTTGTATTATTGTTCCCTTGCCGGGCCCGTATTGTTGTTGTTGCTGTTGCTCTCTTGCCGGGATTAGTTGTGTATTGTGTTGAAATAAAAATGGATCGTGTGGCACGCCGTCCACTTATACATATATATATATATATATATATATATATATATATATATATATATATATATATATATATATGAATTGGGATCGTGTGGCGCGCCGACCACTTATATAATATAAATTGGGATCGTGTGGCACGCCGACCACTTACATATTATAATTGGGATCGTGTGGCACGCCGACCACTTACATATTACAGCTTGGTGTTTTGTGTTCGTATGTGAAAATTCATGATTTTAGTGTTCTGTTACACTTCTTTGCAGATAATTGCTATACTTGACTGTGGTGTATCCCCCAACATGTCCCCCCCTCCATTTTACGGCTTAAGTTGGTATATATGTATATGGAATTGCACAGGTTTATGTGAGTGTCTGGTCCTAGCCTTGTCACTACTTCGTCGGGATATGCCAGGCTCATACTAGCACATGGGGTCGGATTGTGCTGATACTACACTTCTGTGCATTTTTGCACAGGTCCAGGTTTTGAGCAGCAGCAACAGCAGTAGTAGTTCACTAGCAGGATTATTATACTTTCGAGACTGAGGTAGCTTTTAGGCGTCTGCAGGCCCGACGTCTCTTCTTATAGTTTTCATATTGCTGTAGTCTCATTGTTTCGAGATAGACGGTTATTATTTATTTCTTTCAGACCATTATGTGTAGTTATTGTTAGTAGTTTGTGAGTTGTGACTCCTTTGGTAGAGGATCTATTGTCGAGCATTTCACACTATTATTCAGTTTTTATGAAAAAAACTTCTGCAATTAAAGTTATTGTTAATACTCTTGTTATTAAATTGAGAACATGATATTTGTGTAAATGTAAAGGTGGTGAGTAAATTGGCTTGTCTAGCTACTACGAGTAGGCGCCATCACAATCCCGATGGTGGAAAATCCGGATCGTGAGAAAAAAACTTGTTGATATTTTACCCACTATGATATAGTAGGTGTGTGTAAGTTTTGTAAGTAAAGTGAGTGAAGTATAGTATTTTATATAAATAATGGAAAATTCATAATTTTCAAGTCGCGAAGACTTTCTACTTTCTAAGATTGAATGCTCAGTCAATATATTATTACTAATTTTCAACATAAAAATATAATAAATGGGTAGCTTGATACACAAAACAGTATTTTAAAAGGCGAGTGCGTGAGATGAGGCGTTTTACTAATATGGCGCGAGGAAAAAGCCTCGAGACACAAAGCATAAGCCCCAAGGATCTTTAATTTTTTAATTTATGAATTAATAGTATAGCGTTATAACACAATAAAAATATAAACAATACATTATAAGTTCAAGAAAACTAAAACGAATTTAAGAAACTCATATAAATATGTCTTAATATTATAATATTATTAAAGTTACTATAAAATGCAAATTAAGTAAACCTCTTTACTTTCAAACAATTAATTAAAATTATAATTTCTTAAAAAATATTGTCAAACTGCATATTTTATCTCTTTAGAAGTAAATACTCAATAAATTTTATCAAAGGTGTCATTTAAAATATTACTCCTTCATGATCAGTAAAGATAAAATAAGAAATATATGATAATTTTGAGAGATATAGAACTAAGTTGTGAAGTTTTATCAAATAAAGATATAAATCTTGTCTATCTATTTTTAGAAAAAATATTTAAATGATATTTACCTTCACAAGGCTCTCAATTAGTAAATATGCAATACTATAGCTCGTCATTTGAGTTATTTATAATATTTATATTTTTATAGATAAAAAGAACGTGAATCATTCATTTCCAAAAGAATTTTGAGAGTCAATAGTGCAAATTAGTGAATTCAACCTATGATTTACATAGGAACTGTTGGGCGAGTCTCGAGCGTTGAGCGTTAGACGTGTTTAGGGTGTGTGAGCACGTGATTTTTGCCTTGCTTGAGAAGTACTCCCAGAAAATTCAAAAATAAAAATAGTTTCATGTTGGGTATGACTTTTGTGATTTTGTGTTATCATATCTTGTTGTGTGCACGTTTATTTATTTAAATTAAAAATACAAAAAATATATGCTAAGTTTTTGCATTTTTAGTGTCTGATATCGAAGTCATGTGATTTACGTTTTAGCCAATATGTAATTGTGCACGTTAATTGTAGTAAAAAATAGCGGTGTTATAGGTTAGTATATACATATGTGTGTATATATATATATATATGTATATATATACATATATATATATATATATACACATACACATATAATATCCGATCTGGGCCAAATGCAGTCTAAAAGCCAGGCCCAAACGGATTTCTTCTAACCCAGCCCAAATACCCGTCCAGCCTCAGCCTGTATAACACTTGATCCGGACCGTTGGATTTTATTATCCAACGGCCCAGATTAATCATTTAATCCCAATATACACTCGGACTATGCTTTAACCAAACGACGTCGTTTGGTTTAAGTGAGGGGATCCTGATCGTTGATCGTAAATGATCCAACGATCAGGATTCAATCTCATCTCTGGTATATATTCCTCATTTCATACCCCGCCCCCCAAGCCAGAACCCCCCCTCTCCCTTCATCTCCCTCAGAGCTCTCAAACACCCGGTGTAACGCCGCCCTCCTCCGCCTGCCGGAAATCGCCTCACGGCGGTTCCGGTAGGCCAATCGCCACCAAACCAATGCCAAACCCTTCCCCTCACCTCCCCCATCACGATCCCAGCCTCCATCAACCTCGAATCATGCCGGAGCTCCTCGAATCTTCATTTGAAGATTCGAGTCAAACTCGAACCTATGCCAAATCACCCCAAATTCACACCACGGTCTCCTCACACCTCCCCCACACTCCCAACGACATTGGTTTGCTTCGAATCTAACCAAAAATGCAAAAGCCCCAAATCCGAGCCCAAGAACCCTAATTTTTGAAGAAATTCAATTCAAGCCGGGTTAGCCACAATTGAAGTCCAAGGGACTTTAGTCCAGGTGTTCTCGATCGAGAACATCTTGATTAAAGCCCGTTTGGCTTCAATAAGTCCGAGTTTTAGTTCGAAGTTTGGTCGGCAGATTTCTTGCAAGGTATTCATTCCTTCTTTTGGTCGATTCAATGCGATTTTTGTGAATGTGTGTTTGTTATTCATTGTTTCAATTCTATTCTAGCATGCTTCTAATTTCTCATAACAAGTCGACCTGCTATCCTCCTCTGAGGCCTTTTATTTGGCCAATTCCTCTGTTTTTAGTAGTTAAAATGAATCATGAGTCCAATGTGATTAAAGTCGTCAAATAGTTCGTAATATTAATCCCTTGAATCTGCCTGATGCAATTCACTGGTATAGAGCTTGTTACTGTTTGATTGGTTTGAAACTAAAGTTGTGATTCAAATTAAGCCAACTAGGGAATCAGGGTTCACACTTAGAGTATTGGGTGCCCTGCACATGAGGCTAGTCAGTGGAATCCACTGTCACAGCAGGGCATCCCACTGAACACTGCCACCAGCATTGTTTAATGCTTAAGTCCATATTTTGGACAGTAGGTAGTGGGGAATGCAGGGAATTTGATGGGTCTGGCAGAGTTGGGAGTGGGCAGGGTGATAGTAACCTTAGGGGCAGGTGTTCTGGAGGGACTATTGGCTATAAATAGGGCATATTCATATATACATTGGGGGATATACATACACACACATTATAGAGACAGACTTGAGAGCATCCTGGAGAAGCAAAAACAGTAAACCTGGAGAGAAAAAAATAGATATAAAGATACAGAGAAACTGTTTCATTAGTTCCGGGGTCACTGTTTTGTGAGTTTTGATGCAGTGGCTGAGCTATTAGGCTTTCGTGTGTTGTGGTTGTATTGCTGTTGGTGGCAGTGTTCATTTGGTTGGTTGTTGGTCGATTGTGTTGCTGCTCTTGTTCATTTGTTGCTGCCTGGCTGTGTGTTGTTACTGCTTGGTTCAAAACCTTGCTGTTAGTCCTTATTATTGTTGCTGTTGGTGTTCAGTTGAGGCTGTTGGTCAACAGTGTTGTTGCCTTGGTCGTTTGGTTGCTGTTTGGTGTTGTTATTGTTGCCATTGTTGTAGCTGGTTCAGTTTGAGGGCTGTGGTAGTTCCAGGGATTTGTGGCTGCTGTTAGTCTTTGTGTTTGCTGTGTGTTGTTGTTGTTGTTGTCTTCATTGCTGCTGGTTCACTGGATTGCTGCCACTGTTTAGTGTCTGCTATTGGTTTAGTTGAGGGCTGCCATTAGTGGTTGTTGCTGTGGTATTCATTTGGTGCTGTTTTTGGTCAGTAGTGTTGTTATTCTTGGTCGTTTGATACTGCTGGGTTGATTGGGTGCTGCTGGTTCATTTTTTGTTGGTTGTTGGTCTATTTTGGTTGCTGGTCTATTGGATTGGTTTGCTGTTACTGTTCCTGTTACTGTTGCCGCATTGCCATTGCTCACTCTTCCTTGTTCTTCCGCATTCCAGGTACACACCTCTGTTATTGTAGTTCCTTGGTTCGAAAGAATGAAGTTTGAAGCTTATGCATAAAGTCTATTGAAACATGTAGTCACCTAAAGTTCTTATGTTTAAGTACATTCTGTTATTCTCCAATTAAGCTTGTACTGTTAGTTTTGGTTATGGAAAAGTGTAGCTAGGCCAAAATACACTATCGTTAGATAAGCATGTAAACTTGAATTAGTCTGTTGTGCCTCTAATCAATCTTCTCTGCTCGTGTGTGTAATCTCCAAATCTGTTAACGTTAGACCTTACGCTAAAAGCAAGATTAGCTAGGGAGTTGTTACTCAACGGAATGACGTAATTAGATTAAAAGAGTCGGGGGTGCATTTCATGTGACCCGACCCCAATTTCGGGCAAGAGTAAACAAAGCATGTTAAGAACCACAGGCGCATTTCATGTGATGTGGTTCGTAGCAAGTTTTAAGTAATTTGGAATCAACTCTTAAGTAAGATACAGTGAGATGTAGTTCGCTTTAGATTTGAATCAAAGGTACGCCTCGCCCAATAGTCACACTAATCACATAGCCGTCATAAATGTACATATAAATACTTAGGTTTCGAGATGCGTCGTTTCTTAACGAATATCACGCCTTTCTCAACAATGTAAATAAGTAGTCGATCCAGGCGCATATTTTAGTTTTACCTTTTTAAATACGGGTGTGCATTTCATGTAACCCAAATCCAAACCCCGAAATGTTGAATAAGAATATGTTGAGGATCCGGGTGCATTTCATGTGACGCGATTCGAAAGCATATTTTTAAGCAACTTTCTCTTTCGTAAATCATAACCAATAATAAAAGCGGTAAAGGGGTATTAACTTGCACTAAGTACATAATTGTAAAAAACAGATAGATAAGCCAAACACGACAGTTGAGCGACCGTGCTAGAACCACGGAATTCGGGAATGCCTAATACCTTCTCCCGGGTTAATAGAATTCATTATCCAGATTTCCGGTTCGCGGACCGTTAAATAGAGTCATTCTTTTCCTCGATTCGGGATTTAACCGGTGACTTGGGACACCATAAATCTCCCAAGTGGCGACTCTGAAGTAATTAAAATAAATCCCATCTCGATTGTCCTTTAATTGGAAAAACTCTTTGCGCCCTTGCGGGTGCGTAAAAAAGAGGTGTGACAGGGTGCACGGTTAGGCATTTGGGGGCGTAAGCGTCACAGAACTAAGCCACACACATGAGTCTCAAGTAGTGCCCCGCTCCAGGGCGAGCCCCAAAAAAGTTTTTTACAACACCGACACAAAATATCTCGCTTTCATGTAAGGTCCGAAGAAAGATCGCCCTCTAGGGTTGTGATGTAGTCAATTTATATCTTAATACACATTTGTTATTTTTATAGCTCGAGCCCGTGACCTATAAATTGTATAGAGAAAATATTACCGTTGTTTTTAGACTCATCTTCCAACATAAAAGTATAATATTTGCGTAAAATATAGCGGGTGTAACATTTTTGGCCGAGCAACCAAATGTGTAACTTTACAATGACTCAAACCCTTTAATGAACCTCAACAAAAGATATTGCCGAAATTGACGCAGTTGATTGCTACCTGAATTAACGGAAACCAATTTCAGCTGCGACTTTTGTAGGCTTTTCTCTCTATCCATTTTTGACTTCTTTGAGATAAATTTCAACCCCAACTCAAAAATCTCGAAGAGTAAGGCAAGCTATTCCTCCGTTTTAATAGTATCTAAAAAAAATTATATTCCTATGCCACATAGGAAATTTTATTACTTTTTAATATTTAAAATTTGATTTAAGTACACTTAATTTATATCAAATTCTCAATTCTACACAATAGTATATTTTAAGGGTACAACTAATGTCGCGCATATCCTTCCTTAATTCAAGGTATCGTATATCACATCCCCTCCCACATTTCTCTCTCACAAACCCTCGCCTCACTCACGTTTATATAATGTTATTAAAAGATAAACGTTTAATAACATAATTGCTCAGAATTTGTCGCATCTCCACTTTCAAGAAATATTGTCGCAGAAGTGTATTGGCCAGGTCCATTTACTTATGGATTATACCAAGTATCGATGGTTGAGGTACCTGTAAATTTATTTATTGTCGGGGATGCTTTTATGCTAATACCTGCAAACTAAAATAATTCCAAAATTTAATTAATTAATTCTCACTATTATTTAGGATTAAATTTGTCGCCTATAATAATAACAATTTATATTGATGAACGGTAACTGATACTCAGTGAAATAATCAATCTCGTCAACCAATTTGTTTATTTGTTTTGCCCCTTTATTTTTTAAACTAATATCCTCCTCAACAGCCAACAATCTCATTCAATTATAGCTTAATTGGTATTTTTGAATAATTACATTTTTTGCAGAAGATTTTGTAGAAGTTTTAGTCGTTTTGGATTTGTGTAAACAGAAAACAATGCATCTACAATCAGAATATAAATACTCTATAATTCATCTATAAAAGATCTACAAATTGGGTATATTGAATTTTAATATTCCAATTCCCATGCGATTGTAGTTTAATTTAGATTTTCGACATAATTGCGTTTTTTCCAGAAGATTCGTAGAGGATTTGTGAAGACAAAAAATAAAGTATCTACAATTAGAATACAAATAATCTATAATTTTTCTATAAAATATCTACAAACTGGGTACATTATATTTTATATCCCAATTCCCATTCAATTGTAGCATAATTGAGATTTTTGATATAATTGTATTTTTTCAAAAGATTTATAGAAGTTTTAGCTGTTTTTATTTGTGTAAAAAGAAAATAAAGCATCTACAATCAGAATGCAAATTATCTTTAATTTATTAACAATTTCTGCAAAATGTCTTCTTCTTCTTCTTCTTCTTCTTCTTCTTCAAGTTTCAATCTGAAATTTAGTCAAAACTAAGTCTAATCTTCACCAAAATCCCTATAAACTCCAAACCATATTCCCAATTATTTTCAACAACACCCAATCCAAACAAATAATGATTTTTGAAAACCCAAATTTGAATTCAAAGCTTTCAAGCGTTTTAATGGCTGTCAATAGTGAAATCGCTGCTCTTTTTTTATTTGCTTTGTATTACTAAAATTTACGATTGAGAAATAGAAATAGATGTAAAGAGAAGTCAGATATATATATGACATTTGGATAATTTCTGTATTAATGATATGGCAAATTACTAATAATTTCGTAGATAAATAAAATCCGTCACTAGTATTAGCCAACAATTTATTTCAAAATTTACATGACCAAGTGGATCTGCAAATATTAGGAGAAGGGATAATAGAAGATGAAGTTTCAACCACTAAAGATAAAATTTTTTGTTGCAAACAGGTAAAAAAGCTAATTCCGCCGGTAGTATTAGCCAACTGATTTAGCTAAAAGGAATGACCTAGTTAATATTTGGTACTGTAATTAATATTTAATGAATGGTATAATAATTGTTGAAAAACTGTGAACATGGCGGGTAAATATAAACTGTGCACATTTTTTATAATAAGATTTCATATATGGTATATGAAGGAAAAAGTCTCTTTATTTATGTGATTGTGTTTGGCAAGATTTAGAGTTTAATAAAAAAAAAAATTGTTATCTAAAATAAATCACAAAAATTTGTATAATTATAAATCGTCACATTCACGAAAGATTTAAAAGTTTACTTATTTCGACACAATGAAGTATGATATATTTTGATGGACTAATAAGAAAAGTACAAATACAAAAATTGAGATAAAAGGATATTGAAAAAAGGGAGCTCGGTTCACTAAGTTTCCATCATGTGTGGGGTGTGAGGAAGGGCCAGACCACAAGGGTTTATTGCACGATAGCTTACCCTACATTTTTGCAAGAGGCTGTTTTCACGGCAAAAAGAATATTACCCTCATTGATCCACAATAAGTGACCAATTTCTCTTGGGTTGTGACGACCCAAAGAGTCATCACATATTTTTCTCATCTGTTTCATACTTCCGAGGCCTTGAAAACTTCATTTTCTATTGGCTCGATTTACGTTCACAATTCGGGCGCGTAGCCAGAAAGTTTTTATGTTGAAATATGTGAATTCTGTGAAAAATTTGAAGAATTTTGATATTAATATAATTATAGTTGACTTTGGTCAACAATTTTGGTAAACGGACTCGAACCCGAGATTGGACTATCCCGGAAGGCCAGTAGAAAAATATGGGACTCGGGCATATGCCCAGAGTCGAAATCCGAGGTCTAGAACCTGAGTAAAGGAATTTTTCTGTTAAATTATTTTTCTGAAATTATTAAAGAAAATGAGAATGAAAATTGACTGAAAGACTATTGTATCGGGCTTGTATTTTGGTTCTGACACCCGATACAAGTCTTATACATTGTTTAAGCGCTTCCTGTAAAGTTTGATAGAAAAACGGACGTTGTTTGATATGTTTCGGACCTAAATAACTAAATTTAACGTTTATGAACTTTGAAATGAAAAGTGATGATCTTGAGGCTTGATTCAATGATTTTGATATTATTTTGGCGATTTGATCACTCGAGTAAGTTCGTATGATACTTTTTAGTCAGTGTGCATATTTGGTTTAGAGCCCCGAGGGCCCGGGTGAGTTTCGGATAGGTAACGAGATGTTTTATACTTGGAAAAACTGTAGAAAATCTGCAGCAGGTGCACAGTGAAATCCTTCTATGCGATCGCATAGGTATAGCTGCGATCGCATAGAGCAAAGTCCAGGGGTCCCCAAATTAGTCTATGTGATCGCATTAAACTTCATGTGATCGCATAGTCTGCCATTTTCCTCCTACACGATCGCACTCCTCTCTATTGCGATCACATTGTACAACCTGGCCCCCCTCACTTTTTTCTTCTATGCGATCGCATGGGTATTTATGCGATTGCAGTGCTTATTCCCACTACCCTATGCGATCACAATGTCTTCTCCGCGATCGCATAGGGCAATTTCGCCCAGTTAAATTTTTAAAAACGAGACATAACCAGTGCACTCGGGATTTTACACTTCTTATCATGAGCCCTTTTCAAGCCCTAGGAAGCCATTAAAGCCTCCAAGCTTCAAGAACACTTGAGTAAGTAATTTCTCGCTTATTTCCTTTACTTTTCCTTCATTAATTAACAAATTTCTAAGCCTAAATTATGAAATTAAGGTAGAAATCATGGGTTTTGAGCAAAGATAAGAGTTTTGAGAATTATAGGTAATTCAACCCCAATTTGGGATCGATCTTAATATAAATAATGCACTCGTGGGAGTATGGGTGAATTTATTTTGGTTCGAACCTCGGGTTTTGACCAAGCGAGCCCGGGGTCGATTTTACGATTTTTGTACAGAATATTAAAAGGACTTTAATTAAGCAATTGGGTTGGATTGTTGAGTAGTATTGATGATATTAAATAAATTGTGTCTAGATACGATTGAAATGGGGCGAAATTCGAAAGCAAAGGCATTGATTGAGGACTGAGTTGGCCGTAAACCTTCGAGGTAAGTGTTTGGTCTAACCCTAGCTTAAGGTAATAGGAGTTGAGTCTTGTTGCTAATTGCTATGTGATCGAGTACGATGTATAGGCATGGTGATGAGTACCTATACATTGGTGTCTAGCATGACCGTGATTTCTTATGATATGAATTCCATGTTATTGGAGAATGTCTATACACTGTGAATAAAGCGTGAATGGTAAATGATCATTAAATTCTTTGGAGCGTTGGCTCAGAATAGTAAAGTGAATTACAAGATGATTAAAGTAGAAGAAGGAAACGTTGTTGAATATTCCCTTGCCGGGACATAAGTATTTAATGTGTATTCTCCCTTGCTGGGATGATTGAATTATTGATTATGCTACTATGCCGGGATGATTGAACTGTTAGTTATGCTCCCTTACCGGGATGATTGAATTATTAATTGTACTGCCTTGTCGGGATGTTTGCTATATAGTTGTCTGCTGTGTGTCCCTTGATTTTGACTACTGCTTGGGGACTCAGACTGTTAAATGATATTGAGGAACGGGTTGCACTCCGCAATAATGATAAACGATAAATGATAAAAGGTAAATAATGTGGGTCGGGTCGCACGCCGAAATAGTGATATGTGGGTCGGATTGCATGCCGCAACAGTGATATGTGGAGCAGGTTGCACACCACAACAATGATAATTGTGGAGCGGGTTGCACGCCACAATAATGGTAATTATGGAACGAATTGCACGCCGCAACACTTGTTGACATATGTGGTTATATCTGAATATTTATTTCTTGTTTCATTGTGGAATTAAGCTATTTTTGACTGTTACTCTGTATTACTGTTATTTGTATTTCCCCGCAGCATGTTCCCCCTCCCATGTTGTTGAATTATTGGTATTCGATTTTCCGATGTATATTTTATAACTGCACGGGTTTATGTGGTCTCCAGTCTAGCCTCGTCACTACTTCGCCAGGGTTAGGCTAGGCACTTACCAGCACATGGGGTCGATTTTGTTGATACTACACTTCTGTACATTTTTGCACAAGTCCAAGTTTTTAGCAGCAGCAGCAGTAGTTCGATAGTGGGATCTTATTACTATGAGATTGAGGTAGCTTGCATGCGTCCGCAGGCCCGACGTCTCTTCTTATGCTTTTCATTAATACTGTGGTCTCATTGTTTCGAGACATGCAACTGTTATATTTCTTTCAGACCATTATGTGTAGTTTATTCTTAGTGGTTCGTGAGTATGTGACACCAAATCTTGGGTAGAGGATGTTGTTTGAGTATTTCGTATTTATTTCAGACTTATAAGATTAGACTATTATTATTATTATTATTATTATTATTATTATTATTATTATTATTATTATTATTATTATTATTATTATTATTATTATTATTATTATTTATGCTATTAAATTGACAACATAATGGTTTACTAATGAAAATGGTGAGTAAATTGGCTTGCCTAGCTACCGCGAGTAGGCGCCATCACGATCCCGATGGTGGGAAATCCGGATCGTGACAAGTTGGTATTAGAGCCATGTTGTACAATGCGATCGCAGTGCTTATTCCCATTATCATATGCGATCGCAATTCGTTCTCCGCGATCGCATAGGGCGATTTTGCCCAATTAAATTTTTAAAAATGAGACAGAACCAGTGCACTCGGTATTTTATACTTCTTATCACGAGCCCTCTTCTATTTCATGCCCTAGGAAGCCATTAAAGCCCCCAAGCTTCAAGACCACTTGAGTATGTAATTTCTTGCTTATTTCTTTCACTTTTCCTTCATTAAGTAACAAGTTTCTAAGCCTATATCATGAAATCAAGGTAGAAAGCATGGGTTTTGAGCAAAGTTAGTATTTTGAGAATTATGGGTAATTCAACACCAATTTGGATTCTAATCTTAATACAAATTATATATTTGCACTCGTGGGAGTATGGGTGAATTTATTTTGGTTCGAACCTCGAGTTTTGACAAAGCGGGCCCGGGGTCGGTTTTACGATTTTTGGATAAAATATTAAAAGGACTTTAATTAGGCAATTGGGTTGGATTGTTGAGCAGTATTGATGATATTAAATAAATTGTATCTAGATACGATGGAATTGGAGCGAAATTCAAAAGGAAAGGCATTGCTTGAGGACTAAGTTGGCCGTAGGTAAGTGTTTGGTCTAACCCTAGCTTGGGGGAATATGAGTTGAGTCTTGTTACTAATTGCTATGTGATCGAGTACGATGTATGGGAATGGTGACGAGTATCTATACATTGGTGTCTAGCATGACTGTGAGTCCTTACGATATGAATTCCATGTTATTGGAGAATGTCTATACACTATGAATAACATGTGAACGGTAAATGATCATTATATTTTTTGGAGCGTCGGCTCAGAATAGTAAAGTGAATTATAAGATGAGTAAAGTAAAGAAGAAGGAAACGTTGTTGAATATTCCCTTGCCGGGACGTAAGTATTTAACGTGTATTCTATCTTGCCGGGATGATTGAATTATTGATTGTGCTCCCTTGCCGGGATGATTGAACTGTTAATTATGCTCCCTTGCCGTGATGATTGAATTGTTAATTGTACTCCCTTGTCGGGATGTTTGCTATATAGTTGTCTGTTGTGTGTCCCTTGATTTTGATTGTTGCTTGGGGACTCAGACTATTAAATGATTTTGAGAAACGGGTTGCACGCCGCAACAATGATAAACGATAAATGATAAAAGGTAAATAATGTGGATCGGGTTGCACGTCGCAACAGTGATATATGTGTCGGGTTATACGCCGCAACAGTGATATATGTGTCGGGTTATACGCTGCAACAGTGATATATGGAGCGGGTTGCATGCCGCAACAATAGTAATTGTGGAGTGGGTTGCACGCCGCAAGAATGGTAATTATGGAATGGGTTGCACACCGCAACAGATGTTGACATCTGTGGTTATGTCTGAATATTTGTTTCTTGTTTCATTGTGGAATTAAGCTATTTTTGGCTGTTACTCTAGATTACTGTTATTTGTATTTCCCCGCAGCATGTTCCCCCTCCCGTGTTTTTGAATTATTGATATTCAATTTTCCATTGTCTATTTTATAACTGCACAGGTTTATGTGGTGTCCAGTCTAGCCTCGTCACTACTTCTTTGGGGTTAGGCTAGGCACTTACCAGCACATAGGGTCGGTTGTGCTGATACTATACTTCTGTGCGTTTTTGAACAAGTCCGAGTTTTGAGCAGCAACTGCAGTAGTTCTATATCAAGATCTAATTACTACGTGTCACGATCCGGATTCCTCCACCATCGGGATCGTGATGGCGCCTACTCGTGGTAGCTAGGCAAGCCAATTTGCTCACTATCTTCTTGTTTATACAACCACTTTGTTCTCATATTTAATAGCCGGAATAATACTCATATTTTTAAATGCGGAAGTCTTTCGAATAAAAGATGAATAATAGTGTAAAGTAATTGACATAAATCCTCTACCCCAGATGTGGAGTCACAATCGCACGAACTACTAAGGAATAACTACATATAATGGTCTGAAAGAAATAAATAATAACCGTCTGTCCCAGAACAATGAGACCACAACAATAATTAAAGCAAATAGAGGAGACGCCGGGCCTGCGGACGCCTGCAAGCTACCTCGGTCTCGGAAGTACGATAATCCCGCTAGTGTACTACTGCTGCTGCTCCTGCTCAAAACCTGGACCTGTGCAAAAACGCATAGAAGTGTAGTATCAGCACAATCCAACCCCATGTGCTGGTAAGTGCCTGTCCTATCCCGACGAAGTAGTGACAAGCCTAAGACCAGACACTCACATAAACCTTTGCAGTTCTATATATGTATGTACCACAAAATAATAAAGATATTGAGTCACACAATTAACAAAGGAGGTAACATGCTGGGGGAGCACAATCAGAAACACAACATTGATCAGTAAAGTAAAAACAGAGTGTAGTAAAAACAGTTATCACAAAACAAGAAATTTAAATGGTTGCACGGCATCACCCTTCGTGCTTTTACTCTCATCCTCACCAAATAATCAAATAGAAGTGCACGGCATCACCCTTCGTGCTTTTACTCTCATCCTCACCAAATAAGCAAATAAAAGTGCATGGCATCACCCTTCGTGCTTTTACTCTCATCCTCACATCCATGGCACGACATGATCCTTCGTGCATGGTTTAAATAACAACGGCACGGAATGTCCCTTCGTGCATAAATTAAGTAACAACGGCACGGCATGTTCCTTCGTGCATAAATAGTAAAACAAGGCACGAAATGATCCTTCATGCGAACATAAGTAAAAATGGCACGGCATCACCCTTCGTGCATTATCACTCTTCCTCACCCAAATAACAATCACAGTCAAGGGCAAAAAAATGAAACAATTAATATGAACCGTCCCGGCAAGAGAAACAATAATCATAACAATATCCCAGCAAGGGAACAACATCAACAATACAATAAAGTCCCGGCAAGGGAAACAATAATCAACTTCACAACCCGGCAAGTGCTCAAGAACATGACTTAAGAACATTTCACATTAACTCACAACATGTGTCAACAAACGAATAACGGTCATGCTAGACGCCAGTGTATGGATGCTCGTCACCACGCCTATACACCGCACTCGATCACATAGCAATTAGCAATTATCATATTCAATCCTATTCCCTCAAGCTAGGATAGATCAAACACTTACCTCAAAACCTTGAAGTCCAATTAACCTTCAACTATCGCTTTACCTCGAAATTCAACCTTTAACTCGCTCGAATCTAATCACAATTGGTTCAATTACTTAAATAAATACTATATAAATTGGTTTGAATGCATAAAAATGGTTTTCTCAAAGTTTTACCCAAACTTTCCCAAAATTCCCCCAGTCCCATGTGGTCGAAACTAGGGGTTCGAACCAAAATCCGGTTACCCATTCCCTCACGAGTTTAATTATATGATTTGTTTCGAAATTGGACCTCAAATCGAGGTCCAATTCCCCAATTTATGAAAAACCTAGGTTCTACCCAAAAACAACAATTTCAACCACAAAAACCTTTGATTCCTCATGAAAAACATGTTTAATGATGTTAGGAATTGAAAGAGTTGAGTAAAAATTGACTTACAAGTGATTTGGAGTGATATTGACCTTGGAAAATCATGTGTGGTGTTTTGGATTTTGAAAGAATGGTGAAAAGGGGGTTTAAAATTGTTTAAGTATCAGATTGCACAACTGCGGATATGGGAATTGTGAGCATATGTTTGCAATTGCGAACATGACAGGTCTGGGCTGCGGAACTCGCATTTGCGAGAATATGATCGCATTTGCGAACATAGGCCAATACAGGGCCACTTCGCATTTGCAAACCTGTACCTTTCCTGGGCAGCATCGCATTTGCGATGGTCTGTTCGCATTTGCGAACCAAGGCTTTTCCTAGACAACTTCGCATTTGCGAACCACAGCTAGTTCTGGGTCATCTCGTAATTGCGAGTAAATCTTCGCAATTGTGAAGATATCAGCTGGGGAAAAAATACTAGCTGTGTTCTTTTCAAAACCTGCTCTAACGGCCTATCAAATCTTTATCCGAGCCCTAGGGCTCCAAACCAAACATGCACACAACCTCAAAACATACCACGAACTTGCTTGCGCGATCAAATTGCCAATATAACTTCGTTTTCATAGAATTATGCCTCAATTTCATGATTTCTTCTTTTAAACTTCATAAACTTTCAAATTTGGAACTCATGGTTCAAAACACATCAAACGACACTCGAATTCCGTCAAACTATGTAAGAAGTGCTTATATAATATATAAGACTTGTACCGAGCATACGAACCAAAATACGAGCCCGATACCATGGTCTTTTAATCAATTTTCATTTCTATTTTCAGCAAAATAATTTAACAGAAAAATTCATATCTTGGGCTCTAGGCCTCAGAATTCGACTCCGGATGCATGCCCGAGTCCCATATTTTCCTACGGACCTTCCGGGACTGTCCGATCTCGGGTCCGGGTCTGTTTACCAAAAATGTTGACCGAAGTCAACTATATCAATATTAATATCAAATTTCTTCAAAGTTTCCATAGAATTCACATATTCTAACACATAAATTTTTCCGGCTACGTGCCCGGACTACGCACATAAATCGAGGCAATATAAAATGAGGTTTTCAAGGCCTCGAAAGCGCGGAACAGATGAGGAAAACAGGTGATGACCCTTTGGGTCGTCACATCCTCCTCCTCTAAAATAACCGTTCGTCCTCGAACGGACAAGAGAAGGAATTACCTGAGTCGGGGAACAAATGTGGGTAACGGCTCTGCATATCAGATTTGGACTCCCAGGTCGATGCCTCAGGAGGCTGACCTCTCCACTAGACACGCACGGAAGGAAAACTCTTCGACCTCAACTGTCGAACTTGCCGGTCTAGAATGGCCACCGGCTCCTCCTCATAAGATAGATCCTTGTCCAATTGGACAGTACTGAAGTCTAACACGTGTGTAGGATCTCCGTGGTACCTCCGAAGAATAGATACATGAAAAATCGAATGCACGGCTGATAAGCTAGGTGGCAGTGCAAATTTGTAAGTCACCTCTCCCACTTGGTCCAGAATCTCAAATGGACCAATATACCTAGGGCTGAGCTTGCCCTTCTTTACGAACCTCATCACGCCCTTCATAGGCGGTACTCGGAGTAGTACCCGCTCACCAACCATGAAATCCACATCTCGGACCTTACGATCCGCATAAGTCTTCTATCTGGACTGAGCTGAACGCAACCTCTCCTGGATGGTCTTGACCTTGTCTAAGGCCTCCTGAACTAGGTCTGTACCCAGCAACCGAGCCTCTTCCGGCTCAAACCATCCGACTGGAGACCAACATCACCTACCGTACAACGCCTCATACGGAGCCATCTGAATGCTCGACTGGTAGCTGTTGTTGTAGGCGAACTCTGCTAATGGCAGAAACTGGTCCCACGAGCCTCCAAAATCAATGACACAGGCTCGGAGCATGTCCTCTAGGATTTGAATAGTCCTCTCGGACTGACCGTCCGTCTGAGGATGAAAAGCTGTACTCAACTGTACCTGGGTGCCTATCTCCTGCTGGACCGCTCTCCAGAAACACGAGGTAAACTGTGTATCCCGATCTGAGATAATAGACACCGGCACCCCATGAAGGCGAACAATCTCCCTGATATAAATCTCTGCTAGCTTCTCCGATGAGTAAGAGACAGATACTAGAATGAAGTGTGCTGACTTGGTCAGCCTATCAACAATGATCCACATAGCATCGAATCTCCTCTGAGTCAGAGGGAGTCCAGTAACGAAGTCCATTGTAATTCGCTCCCATTTCAACTCGGGAATTTCAATTCTCTAGAACACACCATCAGGCCTCTGGTGCTCATATTTAACCTGCTGATAGTTAGACACCGAGAGACATACGCAACAATGTCCTTCTTCATCCTACGCCACCAATAGTGCTGCCGTAAGTCCCTGATACATCTTCGCGGTACCCGGGTGAATACAATATCGTGTACTGTAGGCCTTCACTAAGATCAACTCTTGAATCCCCTCGACATTAGGCACAAAAACTCACCCCTGCAATCTCAATACTTCGTCGTCATCTAGAGTTACCTTCGTGGAACCTCCCTGCTGTACAGTATCCCTCAAGTTACGCAAATGAGGATCATCAAATTGCCTCTCACGGATACACTCTAATAGAGAAGAACGAGCGACCGTGTAGGCCAACACCCTGCTAGGCTCAGAAATGTCTAGTCTCACGAACTAGTTAGCTAAGGCCTGGACATCTAGAGCAAGTGGTCTATGACTGACCGGAATGTATGCGAGACTACCCATGCTGGCAGACTTTCTACTCAACGCATCGGCCACCACATTGGCCTTACCTAGGTGATATAGGATAGTAACATCATAGTCCTTCAGCAACTCTAACCATCTCCTCTATCGCAAATTCAACTCCTTTTGCTTGAATAAATACTGTAAGCTTTTGTGGTCCGTGAACACCTCGCACGCCACGCCATATAGATAATGCCTCCAGATTTTTAAGGCATGAACCACTGCTGTCAGCTCAAGATCATGAACCAGATAATTCTTCTCATGGATTTTAAACTATCTCGAAGCATAAGCAATAACCTTGCCATCCTGCAGCAATACCGCTCCAAGCCCCGTACGGGATGCATCACAGTAAACTGTGTAAGGCCGTGAACCTGTAGGTAATATCAATACTGGTGTTGTAGTCAAGGCTATCTTGAGCTTCTGAAAGCTCGCCTCACACTCATCTGACGACTTAAACTAGGCACCCTTCTGGGTCAACCTGGTCATCGGGGCTGCAATAGAAGAGAACCCCTCTACAAATCGACGGTAGTAGCCTGTTAACCCCAAGAAACTCTGAATCTCGGTCACTGAAGCTGGTCGAGGCCAATTCTTGAGCGCCTCAATCTTTTTTGGGTCCACCTGAATAGCCTCTACTGACACGATGACCCAGAAATGCAATCGAACTCAACCAGAACTCACATTTTGAAAAGTTGGCATATAGCTGATTATCCTTTAGAGTCTGAAGAACCACTCCTGAGGTGCTGCTCGTTCTCTTCCTGGCTGCGGGAGTATACCAGGATATAATCTATAATGACTACCATGAACAGATCTAGATAAGGCCTGAACACCCGATTCATCAACTCCATAAATGCTGCTGGAGCATTGGTCAACCCGAAAGACATGACCAAGAATTCATAGTGCTCGTACCTAGTGTGAAAGGTTGTCTTAGGAATGTCAGTCGCTCTGATCTTTAGCTGATGGTAGCCCGACCTCAAGTTTATCTTCGAGAACACCCTCGCTCCTTGGAGCTGGTCAAACAGATCATCAATCCTCGGCAGTGGATACTTATTCTTTATCGTCACTTTGTTTAATTGCCGATAATCAATACACATCCGCATCGAGCCATCCTTTTTCTTCACAAATAACACCGGTGCACCCCAGGGAGAAACACTGGCCTTATAAAGCCATTTTCTATAAGGTTTTGCAACTTATCTTTTAACTCCTTTAACTACGGCGGGGCCGTGCGATACGGTGGAATAGAGATGGGCTGAGTGCCCGGTGCCAGATCAATACAGAAATCAATATCCCTGTAGGGTGGCATGCAGGGAAAACCTCGGGAAACTCCTGTACAATAGGGACTGAATCAATAGAAGGAATTTCTGTGCTGAAATCACGAACATACGCCAAATAAGCTAGACACCCCTTCTCGACCTGCGGCGAGCCTTAACATAGGAAATAACAGTGTGAGCGGAGTGGCCTGAGGTCCCTCTCCACTATAGTCGGGGTGATTCTAGAAAGACCAAGGTCACTTTCTTGGCATGACAATCTAAGATAGCATGATACGGGGACAACCAATCCATCCCCAATATGACATCGAAATCCGCCATGTCTAATAGCAATAAATCGACATGGGTCTCAAGCCCCTCGAATATTACCACGCACGAATGATGCACCCGGTCGACTACTATAGAGTCACCTACTGGTGTAGACACAAAGACTGGAATGTCCAGGGCATAGCTAGGCACAACCAGGCATGGTGCAAAGTAGGAAGAGCATTCTGAAGCATTAGAGTGGCTATGAATCCCTCTGGAACCTAAGCTAGTCTAACGGGTACAGTCGGAGCTAGGACCTCTCCCTCATGATCAATCCGAGGCTCCATTGTGGGTGCTACTGCTCGAGCCCTAGGCTGACCTCTACCTCTACATCTGTCTCAACCTCTGCCTCTGAGAGTAGCTTTCATAGGGGGGCTCCAGCTCCCGTATAGCTATAGATGTTGTGTATGTTCTCGCCATCTATGAGAGGGAAAGAATAGAATGGTTCAAACATCAATGATGGCAAAACCTGACAAGATGACCTAGGTCACCACAACCGTAACAACATTTAGGCTGATGGGGCTGTTGGCCCTGCCGACCTGAATGGCCCCACGAACACTCTAAAGAGGCTGAGCACTAATGGGAGGTTGATCTGAATACTGCTCACGAAACCCACGATCACCTGGACCACCCTGCGAAGCCTGGAGGGCTGACTGAAAAGGCCTGGAAGACTGGCCCCTATCAAAAGATTCCCTGCCTCCAGAAGAAGAACCACTAAATCTGCCGGAATGACGAGGCCTCTTGTCTGAAGGATAACCACCTCCCCGAGCAAGAGCCATCTCAACTCTATGAGCTGCATTAGCTGCCTCCTAAAAAGATATATCATTCCCCAATCCCATAGCCATCTGAAGTCTAATCTGCTGGTTAAGCCCATCTATAAACCTGCGGACCCTCTCCCCATCTGTGGGGAGTATCACCACCGCATAACGCACCAGGTCAACAAATCTCGTCTCATACTGAGTGACAGTCATAGTACCCTACTGGAGCCGCTCAAACTGCCTCCGAAGTGCATCCCGCTGTGTAACAGCGAGAAACTTCTCCAATAACTCCGCAAACTGGTCCCATGTTAAAGCCGGGGACCCTCCTGGTAGAGTCAAACAGAAATCTCTCCACCAAGTCTTGGCGGATCCTGCAAGCCTCAATGTGCAAAAGTCAACCCATTGGATTCCACTATTCCCATAGTCTTGAGAATCTCATGGAAACTAAATAAGAAGTCCTGGGATCCTCTAACGTGGCACTGCTAAAAGTAGTGGTAAAAAGCTTGGAGAACTGATCAAGTCTCCATAGAGCATCAAATGCCATGGCCGCTCTGTTTCCGACCTGAGCTGTAGTGCATGTCTGTGTTGCCACTGCTGGCTGAACTACTGGTGCCTGAGGCTGTGGAGCTACTGGCTCCGGTATACGTGCAACCGGAGTCTGGACCCCTCCTCCAGCCTGAGAAGTGGTTGGTTCAACTGGTAATAAGCCTGCTCTGGCGACACTGTCCATAAAACTTGCTATTTTGACCAGAGCCTCCTGAAGATCCGGGGTAAATAAGACCTCCCCAAGGACCTGAGCTGGGCCCACTGGAGCTGCTGGGGCTGGAACCTCTTCATCAATCTCAACATGAGCCTCCACCTCTGGAACCGCTGCCTGGGGCTAAGCTCTGCCCCTACCACAGCCTCCGACGCGACCTCGACCCATACCCCTCGCGGGAGCTGCCTTGGGCTTAGGCTGCTTATCAGCGAATGAAGAAGCGCGTGTCGTCACCATCTGCGAAAGGACAGAGTAGAAATTCAATCAGTATTTGAGGAACAAATCGCACGACAAGAAGGAACAAATGAGAGACTTTTCCTAACTCAATAGACTCTGGAGGACAAGTACAGACGTTTTCATACCTACCCCTCAAACTCTACTAAGCTTGTTCGTGAGTTGTGAGACCTATGTAACATGGCTCTGATACCAACTTGTCACGACCCGAATTCCCCCACCATCGGGATTGTGATGGCGCCAACTCGTGGTAGCTAGGCAAGCCAATTCACTCACCATCTTCCTGTTTATACAACTACTTTGTTCTCATATTTAATAGCCAGAATAATGCTCATATTTTTAAATGCGAAAGTCTTTTGAATAAAAGATGAATAATAGTGTAAAGTAACTGACATAAATCCTCTACCCATGATGTGGAGTCACAATCTCACGAACTACTAAGGAATAACTACACATAATGGTCTGAAAGAAATAAATAATAACCGTATGTCTCGGAACAATGAGACCACAACAATAATAAAAGCAAATAGAGGAGACGCCGGGACTGCGGACGCCTGCAAGCTACCTCGGTCTCGGAAGAACGGTAATCCCGCTAGTGTACTATTGATGCTGCTCCTGCTCAAAACTTGGATCTATGAAAAAATGCACAGAAGTGTAGTATCAGCACAATCCGACCCCATGTGCCGGTAAGTGCCTGGCCTATCTCAGCGAAGTAGTGACAAGCTTAGGACCAGACACTCACATAAACATGTGTAGTTCTATATATGTATGTACCACAAAATAATAGAGATATTGAGTAACACAATTAACAAAGGAGGTAACATGCTGGGGGAGCACAATAAGAAACACAACATTGATCTGTAAAGTAAAAATAGAGTGTAGTAAAAACAGTTATCACAAAACAAGAAATTTAAATGGTTGCACGGCATCACCCTTCGTGCTTTTACTCTCATCCTCACCAAATAATCAAATATAAGTGCACGACATCACCCTTCGTGCTTTCACTCTTATCCTCACCAAATAAGCAAATAAAAGTGCACGGTATCACCCTTTGTGCATTTACTCTCATCCTCACATCCATGGCACGGCATGATCCTTCGTGCATGGTTTAAATAAGAATGGCACGGAATGTCCCTTCGTGCATAAATTAAGTAACAACGGCACGGCATGTTCCTTCGTGCATAAACAGCAAAACAAGGCACGAAATGATCCTTCGTGCGAACATAAGTAAAAATGACACGGCATCACCCTTCGTGCATTATCACTCTTCCTCGCCCAAATAACTAGCAAATAAAAGTGCACGGCATCACCCTTCGTGCATTTACTCTCATCCTCACATCCATGGCACGGCATGATCCTTCGTGCATGGTTTAAATAAGAATGGCACGGAATGTCCCTTCGTGCATAAATTAAGTAACAACGGCACGGCATGTTCCTTCGTGCATAAACAGCAAAACAAGGCACGAAATGATCCTTCGTGCGAACATAAGTAAAAATGACACGGCATCACCCTTCGTGCATTATCACTCTTCCTCGCCCAAATAACAATCACAATCAATGGCAAAAGAATGAAACAAGTAATATGTACCGTCCCGGCAAGCGAAACAATAATCATAACAATATCCCGTCAAGGGAACAACATCAACAATATAATGAAGTCCCGGCAAGGGAAACAATAATCAACTTCACAACCCGGCAAGGGCTCAAGAACATGACTTAAGAACATTTCACATTAACTTACAACATGTGTAGACAAACGAATAACGGTCATGCTAGACGCCAGTGTATAGATGCTCGTCACCACGCCTATACACCGCACTCGATCACATAACAATTAGCAATTATCACATTCAATCCTATTCCCTCAAGCTAGGATAGATCAAACACTTACCTCAAAGCCTTGAAGTCCAATTAACATTCAACTATCGCTTTACCTCGAAATTCAACCTTCAACTCGCTCGAATTTAATCACAATTGGTTCAATTACTTCAATAAATACTATATAAATTGGTTTGAATGCATAAAAATAGTTTTCTCAAAGTTTTACCCAAAATTTCCCAAAACGCCCCTGGTCCCACGTGGTCAAAACTTGGGGTTCAGATAAAAATCCGGTTACCCATTCACTCACGAGTTCAATTATATTATTTGTTTCGAAATCGGACCTCAAATCGAGGTCCAATTCCCCAATTTATGAAAAGCCTAGGTTCTACCCAAAAAACAACAATTTCAACCATAAAAACTTTTGATTCCTCATGGAAAACATGTTTAATGATGTTAGGAATTGAAAGAGTTGAGTAAAAATTGACTTACAAGTAATTTGGAGTGATATTGCTCATGGAAAATCGTGTGTGGTGTTTTGGCTTTTGAAAGAATGGTGAATAAGGGGTTTAAAATCGTTTAAGTATCAGATTGCACAGCTGCGGATATGGCAATTGCGAACATATGTACGCAATTGCGAACATGACAGGTCTGGGCTGCCGAACTCGCATTTTCGAGAATATTTTCGCATTTGCGAACATAGGCCAATACAGGGCCACTTCGCATTTGCGAAGTTCTGTTCGCATTTGCGAACCTGTGCCTTTCCTGGGCAGCATCGCATTTGTGATGGTCTGTTCGCATTTGCGAACCAAGGCTTTTCCTGGCCAACTTCGCATTTGCGAAGGTTGGTTTGCATTTGCGAACCAAGGCCAGTTCTGGGTCATCTCGCAATTGCGATAAATCTTCGCAATTGCGAAGATATCAGCTGGGAAAAAAATACCAGTTGTGTTCTTTTCAAAACCTGCTTTAACGACCTATCAAATCTTTACCAGAGCCCTCGAGCTCCAAACCAAACATGCACACAACCTCAAAAACATACCACGAACTTGCTTGCGCGATCAAATCGCCAATATAACATCGTTTTCATAGAATTAAGCCTAAATTTCATGATTTCTTCTTTTAATCTTCATTAATTTTCAAATTTGGAACTCATGGTTCAAAACACATCAAATGACGCTCAAATTCCGTTAAACTTTGCAGGAAGTACTTAAATAATATATAAGACTTTTACCGGGTGTCGAAACCAAAATACGAGCCCGATACCATGGTCTCTGAATCAATTTTCAAGCCATTTTCATTAATAATTTCAGCAAAACAATTTAACATAAAAATTCATATCTTGGGCTCTAGGCCTCAGAATTCGACTGTGGATGCATGCCCGAGTCCCATATTTTCCTACGGACCTTCCGGGCGTCTGATCTTGGGTTCGGGTCCGTTTGTCAAAAATATTGACCGAAGTGAACTATATCAATATTAATATCAAATTTCTTCAAATTTTCCATAGAATTCACAAATTCTAACATAGAAATTTTTCTAGCTACGTGCCCGGACAATGCACATAAATTGAGGCAATATAAAATAAGGTTTTCAAGGCCTCGAAAGCGCGGAATAGATGAGGAAACAGGTGATGACCCTTTGGGTCATCACACTACGAGACTGAGGTAGCTTGTAGGCGTCTACTTGTCCGGCGTCTCTTCTTATGCTTTTCATTTATACTGTGGTATCATTGTTTCGAGACAGACAACTGTTATATTTTTTTCAGACCATTATATGTAGTTTATTCTTAGCGGTTCGTGAGTATGTGACACCAAATCTTGGGTAGAGGATGTTGTTGAGTATTTCATATTTCTTTCAGACTTATAAGATTAGACTTCCACAGTTATTGTTATTATTATTTATGCTATTAATTTGACAAGATGATGGTTTTACTAATGAAAATGGTGAGTAAATTAGCTTGCCTAGCTACCATGAGTAGGCGCCATCACGATCCCGATAATGGGAATTCTAGGTCATGACAAGTTGGTATTACGAGCACTAGATTACATAGGTCTCGCAACTTACGAACAAACTTAGTAGAGCCTGAGGGGTAGGTACGGAGACATCTGTACTTGTTCCCCAGAGTCTATTGAGTTAGGAAAAATCCCTCATTTATTCTTTCTTGTCATGCGATTGGGGTTCCTCAAATGCTGATTGAATTTCTATTCCGTTCTTTCACAGATGGAGAGAACACGTGCTTCCTCATCCACTAAATAGCAGTTTGAGCCCCAGGCAGCTCCCACGAAGAGTAGAGGCCGCGGTCGTGCCGAAGGCCGTAGTTGGGGCAAAGCTCAGCCCAGGCAGCAAATCCAGAGGTGGAGCCTCACATTGCTAATGGTGAGGAGGTTCCAGCCCCAGCAGCTCCACTGGGTCCAGCTCAGGTCCCAGGAGGGGTCATGTTCACCCCGGACCTTTAGGATGCTCTAGTCTGGATAGCAGGCTTTATGGACAGTGTAGCCAGAGCAGGTTTACTGCCAGTAGCACCAGCCACTTCACATGCTGGAGAAGGGGTCCAAACTCCTATTACTCGTACTCCGGAGCCAGTAGCTCCCCAGGATCAGGCCGTAGTGGCTCAGCACGTAGTGGCGGTTCAGACCAGCATCACAGCTCAGGTCGGAGAGGGAGTAGCCATGTCTTCGGATGCCTTAGGGAGAGTTGATCAGTATTCCAAGCTTTTTACTACCACCTTCAGCGGTGCTTCATCGAAGGATCCCCAGGACTTTTTATTCAGTTGCCACGAGATTCTCAGGACTATGGGTATAGTGGAGACCAACGAGGTTAATTTTTGCACCTTCAGGCTTGCAGGATCTGCCAAGACTTGGTAGAGAGATTTCTGCCTATCTAGGCTAGCAGGGTCCCCAGCTTTGACATGGGATTAGTTTGCAGAGCTATTCTTGGAGAAGTTTATCCCTGTCACTTAGCGAGAATCACTTCGTAGGCAGTTTGGGCGCCTCCAGCAGGGCTCCATGACCGTTACTCTGTAACAGACTAGATTTGTGGATTTGGCACGCCGTGCAGTTATGATACACCCTTCAGAACGGGAGAGGGTCTGGAGGTTCATTGTTGGATTGATTCAGCCGATCCGTCTTCAGATGGCCATGGGAGTGGGTAGTGACATTTCCTTTCGAGAGGTAGCTAACGCGGCCCACAGAGTTGAGATGAACCTCACTCGGGGAGGTGGTCAGATGTTAGATAAGAGGCCTCATCATTTTGGCAGGTTTAGTGGTGCCTCATCTGGAGGTAGGGATTCTTATGATAGGGGCCAGTCTTAAAGGCCTTTTCAGTCAGCCCTCCAGGCTTTACAGGGTGGTTCAGGTGATCGTGGTTTTCGTGAGCAATATTCAGATTAGCAGCCCATCAGTGCATAGCCTCTTTAGAGTGTTCGTGGAGGTCATTCGGGCCGTCAGGGCCAATCTCATCATTTAGAGGGGTGTTATAAATGTGGAGAATACAATCACATCAAGAGAGCTTGCCCGAGATTGAGGGGTGCACAGATACAGCAGCAGGGTCCTCGCCCCATGATTCAGGCACCAGCTGACCCACAGCTTGCCCAGCCAGTCAGGGGCATGGTAGGGATCATAGAGGTGGAGGTTGAGACCGTAGATGTGGAGGCCATCCCGCCAGGGGTATAGGTCAGCCGGTGGATGACCGTCCCAGAGAAAAAGTTTAGGGAGGTGGTGCTGATCCCCAATTTTATGCCTTCCAAGCCAAGCCAGAGGCAGATGAGTCAAATACTGTGATTACATGTACCATTCTGGTTTGCGATAGAGATGCTTCAGTACTATTTGACCTTGGATCTACATATTCATATATGTCTTCCTACTTTGCACCACGCCTAGCCATGTCTAGTTATGCCTTGTACATTCATGTCTATGTGTCTACGCTAGTGGGTGACTCCATAGTAGTCGATCGGGTGCATCGTTCCTGCGTGGTTGTGTTTGGGGGTCTTGAGACCCGTGTTGATTTATTACTGTTAGATATGGTGAACTGTTAATTATGCTCCCTTGCCGTGATGATTGAATTGTTAATTGTATTCCCTTGCCGAGATGTTTGCTATATAGTTTCCTGCTGTGTGTCCCTTGATTATGACTGTTGCTTGAGGACTCAGACTGTTAAATGATATTGAGGAACGGGTTGCACGCCGTAACAATGATAAATGCTAAATAATGTGGTCGGGTTGCACGTCGTAATGGTGATATGTGGGTTGGGTTGCACGTCACAACAGTGATATATGGAGCGAGTTGCACGCCACAACAATAGTAATTGTGGAGCGGGTTGCATGCTGCAACAATGGTAATTATGGAATTGGTTGCACGCTGCAACAGTTGTTGAAATATGTGGTTATGTCTGAATATTTATTTCTTGTTTTATTGTGAAATTAAGTTATTTTTGGCAGTTACTCTGGATTACTATTATTTGTATTTTCTCGCAGAATGTTCCCCCTCATATGTTGTTGAATTATTGGTATTCGATTTTCTGCTGTGTATTTTATAATTGCACAAGTTTATGTGGTGTCCAGTCTAGCCTCGTCACTACTTCGCCGGTTAGGCCAGGCACTTACCAGCACATGGGGTCGGTTGTGCTGATACTACACTTCTGTGCATTTTTGCACAGCTCCAGGTTTTGAGAAGCAGCAGCAGTAGCTCGATAGTAGGATCTTATTATCACGAGACTGAGGTAGCCTTGCAGGCATCCGCAGGCCCAGCGTCTCTTCTTATGTTTTTCATTTATATTGTGGTCTCATTGTTTCGAGACAGACAACTGTTATATTTCTTTCAGACCATTATGTAGTTTATTCTTAGTGGTTCGTTAGTATGTGACATCAAATCTTGGGTAGAGGATGTTGTTGAGTATTTCGTATTTATTTCAAACTTATAAGATTAGACTTCCGCCGTTATTGTTATTATTATTTATGTTATTAAATTGATAACATGCTGATTTTATTAATAAAAATGGTGAGTAAATTGGCTTGCCTAGGTACCACAAGTAGGCGCTATCACGATCCCGATGGTGGGAAATCCGGGTCATGACTTGGGCACACACATTAGAAAATACTATATTATAGACAAAAATAGTTAGTGTGATTAAACTGCCCTTAATTAAATATTGCAGACTTGCAGCATAGTTAAACTAATACTTACTTTTCTTCTCAAATGTGAGGAGTAAAAGACTTTTTAGAGATGCGTACATAAGGGTAATTTTGAAAAAATAAATTGAATTTTTTCTTGACTATATAAAGTGACACTTATTTTTAACCAAAATGAAAAAGTATATTGGTCACTTATTGTGGAACAAAAGGAGTAGTCTTGAAGTAATTAATTGCTAGACTATGCACAAGCAGACCTAAATGGAGAAATTGACTAAGATATAAGGTTAGAACTTTGTATAACAACATCGCTATATAATAGTCATTCACTGTAAAAGTTAAGTTTTTTATGAAACCAATTTGTATGTTATGTTATAATATATGTTCTCTACAACAATACTTTATTATAATAATAAAAAAAATAGACAAACAAGGTTGTTATAGAAAGATTTAATTGTATATACACGTCTTACACTATTTATCAGCAGGTTATGAAGAAGGTACATTCTCTGTATTAAAAGGCAGAATTGGGACTCGCCCGGTACTCACCCTGGGGTGGGGCACTCGTAAAACTCCCCCTGGCTTATGTGTGGGGCTTAGATCCGTGAGACTTACATCTCGACCGTCGGGGCTTATGCCCTGGACACGCCCAATGCCTTATAAACTAGGCTCGCCTAATAGAGCTTTATGCAATTGTGTGTAACTAACCTTGTAAATCCTCACATTTTCTTAATAAATCATTAACTATCAAAAATTACTTTTTTCTTAATTATAAATCATTAAATTGACATATTTTATGTTATAATTAAAATAAAATTCATTGCACGTTATCCACTAAGATTGCTATGATAGTAAATTTTAAATAAAGCTTTCATTTAAAAGTATTTATTTATTAACATTTATTATGTCTTTATTATATTAGTCCAAAAAAATTTTATAATTATTTTCCTAAATATTTTGTTTCATATTTACAAAAGACAATACTTACTAATTAAATTGCTCAATATAAGCTAGTAACTATTTACAAATAATTAGTTATCATGATATAGTATGGTGAATTATGTGTCACTTTAATAATATACTGAAACTTAAAAATAAATGATGCTAGAGAATCATATTTAAATTTTGAATAATTATTTTATATAAATTCTCTTTCAAATAGAAAGCATATTAAATAAAATGAGTATTTTTAAAAAATATCAAATTATAATATCAAAACATTTTCCAGGTTCATTACTCCTTAAGAGATACATATAAGGTTCTGCATCGAATATGTACTTTTGATGATGCAACTAATTTGCATATTATGATATATGTCATACTTTTTGGATTATTCATAGTTGAATTACAATTTATAAATATTTTTAATAGATGTTTGTTATTATTTTGTGATCTTAATATAATTTTTATAATTATATTATTATAAAATTTTTGAAATTAGTAAAATTTAAAGATCCATGGGACTTATTTTTATAATTATATTATTATAAAATTTTTGAAATTAGTAAAATATAAGTCCCATGGATCTTTAAATTTTACTAATTTCAAAAATTTTATAATAATATAATTATAAAAATTATATTAAGATCACAAAATAATAACAAACATCTATTAAAAATATTTATAAATTGTAATTCAACTATGAATAATCCAAAAAGTATGACATATATCATAATATGCAAATTAGTTGCATCATCAAAAGTACATATTCGATGCAGAACCTTATATGTATCTCTTAAGGAGTAATGAACCTGGAAAATGTTTTGATATTATAATTTGATATTTTTTAAAAATACTCATTTTATTTAATATGCTTTCTATTTGAAAGAGAATTTATATAAAATAATTATTCAAAATTTAAATATGATTCTCTAGCATCATTTATTTTTAAGTTTCAGTATATTATTAAAGTGACACATAATTCACCATACTATATCATGATAACTAATTATTTGTAAATAGTTACTAGCTTATATTGAGCAATTTAATTAGTAAGTATTGTCTTTTGTAAATATGAAACAAAATATTTAGGAAAATAATTATAAAATTTTTTTGGACTAATATAATAAAGACATAATAAATGTTAATAAATAAATACTTTTAAATGAAAGCTTTATTTAAAATTTACTATCATAGCAATCTTAGTGGATAACGTGCAATGAATTTTATTTTAATTATAACATAAAATATGTCAATTTAATGATTTATAATTAAGAAAAAAGTAATTTTTGATAGTTAATGATTTATTAAGAAAATGTGAGGATTTACAAGGTTAGTTACACACAATTGCATAAAGCTCTATTAGGCGAGCCTAGTTTATAAGGCATTGGGCGTGTCCAGGGCATAAGCCCCGACGGTCGAGATGTAAGTCTCACGGATCTAAGCCCCACACATAAGCCAGGGGGAGTTTTACGAGTGCCCCACCCCAGGGTGAGTACCGGGCGAGTCCCAATTCTGCCTTTTAATACAGAGAATGTACCTTCTTCATAACCTGCTGATAAATAGTGTAAGACGTGTATATACAATTAAATCTTTCTATAACAACCTTGTTTGTCTATTTTTTTTATTATTATAATAAAGTATTGTTGTAGAGAACATATATTATAACATAACATACAAATTGGTTTCATAAAAAACTTAACTTTTACAGTGAATGACTATTATATAGCGATGTTGTTATACAAAGTTCTAACCTTATATCTTAGTCAATTTCTCCATTTAGGTCTGCTTGTGCATAGTCTAGCAATTAATTACTTCAAGACTACTCCTTTTGTTCCACAATAAGTGACCAATATACTTTTTCATTTTGGTTAAAAATAAGTGTCACTTTATATAGTCAAGAAAAAATTCAATTTATTTTTTCAAAATTACCCTTATGTACGCATCTCTAAAAAGTCTTTTACTCCTCACATTTGAGAAGAAAAGTAAGTATTAGTTTAACTATGCTGCAAGTCTGCAATATTTAATTAAGGGCAGTTTAATCACACTAACTATTTTTGTCTATAATATAGTATTTTCTAATGTGTGTGCCCAAGTCATGACCCGGATTTCCCACCATCGGGATCGTGATAGCGCCTACTTGTGGTACCTAGGCAAGCCAATTTACTCACCATTTTTATTAATAAAATCAGCATGTTATCAATTTAATAACATAAATAATAATAACAATAACGGCGGAAGTCTAATCTTATAAGTTTGAAATAAATACGAAATACTCAACAACATCCTCTACCCAAGATTTGATGTCACATACTAACGAACCACTAAGAATAAACTACATAATGGTCTGAAAGAAATATAACAGTTGTCTGTCTCGAAACAATGAGACCACAATATAAATGAAAAACATAAGAAGAGACGTCGGGCCTACGTACGCGTGCAAGCTACCTCAGTCTCGTAGTAATAAGATCCTGCTATCGAACTACTGCTGCTGCTCCTCAATACCTGGAACTGTGCAAAAATGCACAGAAGTATAGTATCAGCACAACCGACCCCATGTACTGGTAAGTGCCTAGCCTAACCGGCGAAGTAGTGACGAGGCTAGACTGGACACCACATAAACTTGTGCAATTATAAAATACACAGCAGAAAATCGAATACCAATAATTCAACAACATATGAGGGGGAACATTCTGCGAGAAAATACAAATAATAGTAATCCAGAGTAACTGCCAAAAATAACTTAATTTCACAATAAAACAAGAAATAAATATTCAGACATAACCACATATTTCAACAACTGTTGCAGCGTGCAACCAATTCCATAATTACCATTGTTGCAGCATGCAACCCGCTCCACAATTACTATTGTTGTGGCGTGCAACTCGCTCCATATATCACTGTTGTGACGTGCAACCCAACCCACATATCACCATTACGACGTGCAACCCGACCACATTATTTAGCATTTATCATTGTTACGGCGTGCAACCCGTTCCTCAATATCATTTAACAGTCTGAGTCCTCAAGCAACAGTCATAATCAAGGGACACACAGCAGGAAACTATATAGCAAACATCTCGGCAAGGGAATACAATTAACAATTCAATCATCACGGCAAGGGAGCATAATTAACAGTTCACCATATCTAACAGTAATAAATCAACACGGGTCTCAAGACCCCCAAACACAACCACGCAGGAACGATGCACCCGATCGACTACTATGGAGTCACCCACTAGCGTAGACACATAGACATGAATGTACAAGGCATAACTAGACATGGCTAGGCGTGGTGCAAAGTAGGAAGACATATATGAATATGTAGATCCAAGGTCAAATAGTACTGAAGCATCTCTATCGCAAACCAGAATGGTACATGTAATCACAGTATTTGACTCATCTGCCTCTGGCTTGGCTTGGAAAGCATAAAATTGGGGATCAGCACCACCTCCCTAAACTTTTTCTCTGGGACGGTCATCCACCGGCTGACCTATACCCCTGGCGGGATGGCCTCCACATCTACGGTCTCAACCTCCACCTCTATGATCCCTACCATGCCCCTGACTGGCTGGGCAAGCTGTGGGTCAGCTGGTGCCTGAATCATGGGGCGAGGACCCTGCTGCTGTATCTGTGCACCCCTCAATCTCGGGCAAGCTCTCTTGATGTGATTGTATTCTCCACATTTATAACACCCCTCTAAATGATGAGATTGGCCCTGACGGCCCGAATGACCTCCACGAACACTCTAAAGAGGCTATGCACTGATGGGCTGCTAATCTGAATATTGCTCACGAAAACCACGATCACCTGAACCACCCTGTAAAGCCTGGAGGGCTGACTGAAAAGGCCTTTAAGACTGGCCCCTATCATAAGAATCCCTACCTCCAGATGAGGCACCACTAAACCTGCCAAAATGATGAGGCCTCTTATCTAACATCTGACCACCTCCCCGAGTGAGGTTCATCTCAACTCTGTGGGCCGCGTTAGCTACCTCTCGAAAGGAAATGTCACTACCCACTCCCATGGCCATCTGAAGACGGATCGGCTGAATCAATCCAACAATGAACCTCCAGACCCTCTCCCGTTCTGAAGGGTGTATCATAACTGCACGGCGTGCCAAATCCACAAATCTAGTCTGTTACAGAGTAACGGTCATGGAGCCCTGCTGGAGGCGCCCAAACTGCCTACGAAGTGATTCTCGCTAAGTGACAGGGATAAACTTCTCCAAGAATAGCTCTGCAAACTAATCCCATGTCAAAGCTGGGGACCCTGCTAGCCTAGATAGGCAGAAATCTCTCTACCAAGTCTTGGCAGATCCTGCAAGCCTGAAGGTGCAAAAATTAACCTCGTTGGTCTCCACTATACCCATAGTCCTGAGAATCTCGTGGCAACTGAATAAAAAGTCCTGGGGATCCTTCGATGAAGCACCGCTGAAGGTGGTAGTAAAAAGCTTGGAATACTGATCAACTCTCCCTAAGGCATCCGAAGACATGGCTACTCCCTCTCCGACCTGAGCTGTGATGCTGGTCTGAACCGCCACTACGTGCTGAGCCACTACGGCCTGATCCTGGGGAGCTACTGGCTCCGGAGTACGAGTAATAGGAGTTTGGACCCCTTCTCCAGCCTGTGAAGTGGCTGGTGCTACTGGCAGTAAACCTGCTCTGGCTACACTGTCCATAAAGCCTGCTATCCAGACTAGAGCATCCTAAAGGTCCGGGGTGAACATGACCCCTCCTGGGACCTGAGCTGGACCCAGTGGAGCTGCTGGGGCTGGAACCTCCTCACCATTAGCAATGTGAGGCTCCACCTCTGGATTTGCTGCCTGGGCTGAGCTTTGCCCCAACTACGGCCTTCGGCACGACCGCGGCCTCTACTCTTCGTGGGAGCTGCCTGGGGCTCAAACTGCTATTTAGTGGATGAGGAAGCACGTGTTCTCTCCATCTGTGAAAGAACGGAATAGAAATTCAATCAGCATTTGAGGAACCCCAATCGCATGACAAGAAAGAATAAATGAGGGATTTTTCCTAACTCAATAGACTCTGGGGAACAAGTACAGATGTCTCCGTACCTACCCCTCAGGCTCTACTAATTTTGTTCGTAAGTTGCGAGACCTATGTAATCTAGTGCTGTAATACCAACTTGTCATGACCTAGAATTCCCATTATCGGGATCGTGATGGCGCCTACTCATGGTAGCTAGGCAAGCTAATTTACTCACCATTTTCATTAGTAAAACCATCATCTTGTCAAATTAATAGCATAAATAATAATAACAATAACTGTGGAAGTCTAATCTTATAAGTCTGAAAGAAATATGAAATACTCAACAACATCCTCTACCCAAGATTTGGTGTCACATACTCACGAACCGCTAAGAATAAACTACATATAATGGTCTGAAAAAAATATAACAGTTGTCTGTCTCGAAACAATGATACCACAGTATAAATGAAAAGCATAAGAAGAGACGCCGGACAAGTAGACGCCTACAAGCTACCTCAGTCTCGTAGTGTGATGACCCAAAGGGTCATCACCTGTTTCCTCATCTATTCCGCGCTTTCGAGGCCTTGAAAACCTTATTTTATATTGCCTCAATTTATGTGCATTGTCCGGGCACGTAGCTAGAAAAATTTCTATGTTAGAATTTGTGAATTCTATGGAAAATTTGAAGAAATTTGATATTAATATTGATATAGTTCACTTCGGTCAATATTTTTGACAAACGGACCCGAACCCAAGATCAGACGCCCGGAAGGTCCGTAGGAAAATATGGGACTCGGGCATGCATCCACAGTCGAATTCTGAGGCCTAGAGCCCAAGATATGAATTTTTATGTTAAATTGTTTTGCTGAAATTATTAATGAAAATGGCTTGAAAATTGATTCAGAGACCATGGTATCGGGCTCGTATTTTGGTTTCGACACCCGGTAAAAGTCTTATATATTATTTAAGTACTTCCTGCAAAGTTTAACGGAATTTGAGCGTCATTTGATGTGTTTTGAACCATGAGTTCCAAATTTGAAAATTAATGAAGATTAAAAGAAGAAATCATGAAATTTAGGCTTAATTCTATGAAAACGATGTTATATTGGCGATTTGATCGCGCAAGCAAGTTCGTGGTATGTTTTTGAGGTTGTGTGCATGTTTGGTTTGGAGCTCGAGGGCTCTGGTAAAGATTTGATAGGTCGTTAAAGCAGGTTTTGAAAAGAACACAACTGGTATTTTTTTCCCAGCTGATATCTTCGCAATTGCGAAGATTTATCGCAATTGCGAGATGACCCAGAACTGGCCTTGGTTCGCAAATGCAAACCAACCTTCGCAAATGCGAAGTTGGCCAGGAAAAGCCTTGGTTCGCAAATGCGAACAGACCATCACAAATGCGATGCTGCCCAGGAAAGGCACAGGTTCGCAAATGCGAACAGAACTTCGCAAATGCGAAGTGGCCCTGTATTGGCCTATGTTCGCAAATGCGAAAATATTCTCGAAAATGCGAGTTCGGCAGCCCAGACCTGTCATGTTCGCAATTGCGTACATATGTTCGCAATTGCCATATCCGCAGCTGTGCAATCTGATACTTAAACGATTTTAAACCCCTTATTCACCATTCTTTCAAAAGCCAAAACACCACACACGATTTTCCATGAGCAATATCACTCCAAATTACTTGTAAGTCAATTTTTACTCAACTCTTTCAATTCCTAACATCATTAAACATGTTTTCCATGAGGAATCAAAAGTTTTTATGGTTGAAATTGTTGTTTTTTGGGTAGAACCTAGGCTTTTCATAAATTGGGGAATTGGACCTCGATTTGAGGTCCGATTTCGAAACAAATAATATAATTGAACTCGTGAGTGAATGGGTAACCGGATTTTTATCTGAACCCCAAGTTTTGACCACGTGGGACCAGGGGCGTTTTGGGAAATTTTGGGTAAAACTTTGAGAAAACTATTTTTATGCATTCAAACCAATTTATATAGTATTTATTGAAGTAATTGAACCAATTGTGATTAAATTCGAGCGAGTTGAAGGTTGAATTTCGAGGTAAAGCGATAGTTGAAGGTTAATTGGACTTCAAGGCTGTGAGGTAAGTGTTTGATCTATCCTAGCTTGAGGGAATAGGATTGAATGTGATAATTGCTAATTGTTATGTGATCGAGTGCGGTGTATAGGCGTGGTGACGAGCATCTATACACTGGCGTCTAGCATGACCGTTATTCGTTTGTCTACACATGTTGTAAGTTAATGTGAAATGTTCTTAAGTCATGTTCTTGAGCCCTTGCCGGGTTGTGAAGTTGATTATTGTTTCCCTTGCCGGGACTTCATTATATTGTTGATGTTGTTCCCTTGACGGGATATTGTTATGATTATTGTTTCGCTTGCCGGGACGGTACATATTACTTGTTTCATTCTTTTGCCATTGATTGTGATTGTTATTTGGGCGAGGAAGAGTGATAATGCACGAAGGGTGATGCCGTGTCATTTTTACTTATGTTCGCACGAAGGATCATTTCGTGCCTTGTTTTGCTGTTTATGCACGAAGGAACATGCCGTGCCGTTGTTACTTAATTTATGCACGAAGGGACATTCCGTGCCATTCTTATTTAAACCATGCACGAAGGATCATGCCGTGCCATGGATGTGAGGATGAGAGTAAATGCACGAAGGGTGATGCCGTGCACTTTTATTTGCTAGTTATTTGGGCGAGGAAGAGTGATAATGCACGAAGGGTGATGCCGTGTCATTTTTACTTATGTTCGCACGAAGGATCATTTCGTGCCTTGTTTTGCAGTTTATGCACGAAGGAACATGCCGTGCCGTTGATACTTAATTTATGCACGAAGGGACATTCCGTACCATTCTTATTTAAACCATGCACGAAGGATCATGTCGTGCCATGGATGTGAGGATGAGAGTAAATGCACGAAGGGTGATGCCGTGCACTTTTATTTGCTTATTTGGTGAGGATAAGAGTGAAAGCACGAAGGGTGATGTCGTGCACTTATATTTGATTATTTGGTGAGGATGAGAGTAAAAGCACGAAGGGTGATGCCGTGCAACCATTTAAATTTCTTGTTTTGTGATAACTCTTTTTACTCCACTCTGTTTTTACTTTACTAATTAATTATGTGTTTCTGATTGTGCTCCCCCAGCATGTTACCTCCTTTGTTAGTTGTGTTACTCAATATCTCTGTTATTTTGTGGTACATACATATATAGAACTGCACAGGTTTATGTGAGTGTCTGGTCCTAGGCTTGTCACTACTTCACCGGGATAGGCCAGGCACTTACCAGCACATGGTGTCGGATTATGCTGATACTACACTTCTCTGTGTTTTTGCACAGGTCGAGGTTTTGAGCAGGAGCAGCAGCAGTTGTACACTAGCGGGATTATCGTACTTTTGAGACCGATGTAGCTTGCAGGCGTCCGCAGGCCCGGCGTCTCCTCTATTTGCTTTTATTATTGCAGTGGTCCCATTCTTCCGAGACATACGGTTATTATTTATTTCTTTCAGACCATTATGTGTAGTTATTCCTTAGTAGTTCGTGAGATTGTGACTCCACATCATGGGTAGAGGATTTATGTCAGTTACTTTACACTATTATTCATCTTTTATTCAAAAGACTTTCGCATTTAAAAATATGAGTATTATTCTGGCTATTAAATATGAGAACAAAGTAGTTGTATAAACAGGAAGATGGTGAGTGAATTGGCTTGCCTAGCTACCACGAGTTGGCGCCATCACAATCCCGATGGTGGGGGAATTCGGGTCGTGACAAGTTGGTATCAGAGCCATGTTACATAGGTCTCACAACTCACGAACAAGCTTAGTAGAGTTTGAGGGGTAGGTATGAAAACGTCTGTACTTGTCCTCCAGAGTCTATTGAGTTAGGAAAAGTCTCTCATTTGTTCCTTCTTGTCGTGCGATTTGTTCCTCAAATACTGATTGAATTTCTACTCTGTCCTTTCGCAGATGGTGACGACACGCGCTTCTTCATTCGCTGATAAGCAGCCTAAGCCCAAGGCAGCTCCCGCGAGGGGTATGGGTCGAGGTCGCGTCGGAGGCTGTGGTAGGGGCAGAGCTTAGCCCCAGGCAGCGGTTCCAGAGGTGGAGGCTCATGTTGAGATTGATGAAGAGGTTCCAGCCCCAGCAGCTCCAGTGGGCCCAGCTCAGGTCCTTGGGGAGGTCTTATTTACCCCGGATCTTCAGGAGGCTCTGGTCAAAATAGCAAGTTTTATGGACAGTGTCGCCAGAGCAGGCTTATTACCAGTTGAACCAACCACTTCTCAGGCTGGAGGAGGGGTCCAGACTCCGGTTGCACGTATACCGGAGCCAGTAGCTCCACAGCCTCAGGCACCAGTAGTTCAGCCAGCAGTGGCCACACAGACATGCACTACAGCTCAGGTCGGAAACAGAGCGGCCATGGCATTTGATGCTCTATGGAGACTTGATCGGTTCTCCAAGCTTTTTACCACTACTTTTAGCGGTGCCACGTTAGAGGATCCCAGGACTTCTTATTTAGTTTCCATGAGATTCTCAAGACTATGGGAATAGTGGAATCCAATGGGTTGACTTTTGCACATTGAGGCTTGCAGGATCCGCCAAGACTTGGTGGAGAGATTTCTGTTTGACTCTACCAGGAGGGTCCCCGGCTTTAACATGGGACCAGTTTGCGGAGTTATTTCTGGAGAAGTTTCTCCCTGTTACCGAGTGGGAGGTAGTTTGAGCGCCTCCAGCAGGGTTCTATGATTGTTACCCAGTAAGAGACGAGGTTTGTTGATTTGGCACGTCATGCGGTTGTGATACTCCCCACAGATCGGGAGAGGGTCCGCAGGTTTATAGATGGGCTAAATCAGCCGATTCGACTTCAGATGGCTGTGGGAGTTGGGAGTGACATATCTTTTCGGGAGGGAGCTAATGCAGCTCATAGAGTTGAGATGGCTCTTGCTCGGGGAGGTGGTTACCCTTCAGACAAGAGACCTCGTCATTCCGTCAGATTTAGTGGTACTTCATCTGGAGGCAGGGATTCTTATGATAGGGGCCAGTCTTCCAGGCCTTTTCAGTCAGCTCTCCAGGCTTTGCAGGGTGGTCCAGGTGATTGTGGGTTTCGTGAGTAGTATTCAGATCAGCCTCCCATTAGTGCTCAGCCTCTTTAGAGTATTCGTGGAGGCCATTCAAGTCGTCAGGGCCAGCAGCCCCATCAGCCTAAATGTTGTTACGGTTGTGGTGACCCGAGTCATCTTGTCAGGTTTTACCCTCGAGCGACGGGCAACACTCAGCAGCGGGGTCCTCGTCCCATGATTCAGGCCCTAGCCGACCCTCAGCCTGCCCCGCTAGCCAGAGGCGGGCGTAGAGATCGTAGAGGTGGAGGTCGAGACCGTAGAGGTGGAGACAATCCAGCCAGAGCTAGAGGTCAGCTAGTGGATGACCGTGCTGATCCCCGATTTTATGCTTTACCTGCCAGGCCAGAGGTAGAGGCATCTGATGCCATGATTACAGGTACCATTCTTGTTTGTGACAGAGGTGCTTCAGTATTATTTGACCCTAGGTCTACATATTCATATGTGTCTTCCTACTTTGCACCATACTTGGTTGTGCCTCGCTATGGCCTAGACATTCCAGTTTATGTGTCTACACCAGTGGGCGACTCTATAGTAGTCGACCGGGTGCATCGTTCGTGTGTGGTCATATTCGGGGGTCTTGAGACCCATGTTGATTTATTGCTATTAGACATGGTGGATTTCGATGTCATTTTGGGGATGGATTGGTTGTCCCTGTATCATGCTATCTTAGATTGTCATGCCAAGAAAGTAACCTTGGCCTTGCCAGAATCACCCCGACTAGAGTGGAGAGAGACCCCAGGCCACTCCATTCGCATTTTATTTCATATGTTAAGGCTTGACGCATGGTCGAGAAGGGGTGTCAAGCTTATTTGGCATATGTTCGTGATTCTAGCGCGAAGATTCCTTCTATTGATTCAGTTCCTATTGTATGGGATTTTCCCGAGGTCTTCCCTTCAGACCTGTCGGGTATGCCACCCGACATGGATATTGATTTCTGTATTGATCTGGAACCGGGCACTCAGCCCATCTTTATTCCACCGTATCGCATGGCCCCGCCAGAGTTAAAGGAGTTAAAATATTAGTTGTGAGACCTTCTAGAAAAGGGCTTTATCAGGCCCAGTGTTTCTCCCTGGGGTGCACCGGTGTTATTTTTGAAGAAGAAGGATGGCTCGATGCGGATGTGTATTGATTACCGGCAGTTAAACAAAGTGACGATAAAGAACAAGTATCCACTGCCGCGGATTGATGATTTGTTTGACCAGCTCTAAGGAGCGAGGGTGTTCTCGAAGATAAACTTGAGGTCGGGCTACCATCAGCTAAAGATCAGAGCGACTGACATTCCTAAGACAACCTTTCACACTAGGTACGAGCACTATGAATTCTTGGTCATGTCTTTCGGGTTGACCAATGCTCCAGCAGCATTTATGGAGTTGATGAATCGGGTGTTCAGGCCTTATCTAGATCTGTTCATGGTAGTCTTTATAGATTATATCCTGGTATACTCCCGCAGCCAGGAAGAGAACGAGCAACACCTCAGAGTGGTTCTTCACACTCTAAAGGAAAATCGGCTATATGCCAAGTTTTCAAAATGCGAGTTCTAGTTGAGTTTGGTGGCATTTCTGGGTCATATCGTATCAGTAGAGGGTATTCAGGTGGACCCAAGGAAGATTGAAGCAGTAAAGAATTGGCCTCGACCAGCTTCAGTGACCAAGATCCGAAGTTTCTTGGGGTTAGCAGGCTTACTACCGTCGATTTGTAGAGGGGTTCTCTTCTATTGCAGCCCCGATGACCAGGTTGACCCAGAAGGGTGCCTAGTTCAAGTGGTCAGATGAGTGTGAGGCGAGCTTTCAGAAGCTCAAGACAGCTTTGACTACGGCACCGGTGTTGATTTTACCCACGGGTTCAGGGCCTTACATAGTTTACTGTGATACATCCCGTACTGGGCTTGGAGCGGTATTGATTCAGGGTGGCAAGGTTATTTCTTATTCTTCGAGACAGTTGAAAATCCATGAGAAGAATTATCTGGTTCATGATCTTGAGCTGGCAGCAGTAGTTCATGCCTTAAAAATTTGGAGGCATTATCTATATGGTGTGGCGTGCAAGGTATACACGGATTTCAAAAGTTTTCAGTATTTATTCAAGCAAAAAGAGTTGAATGTGCGATAGAGGAAATGGTTAGAGTTGCTGAAAGACTATGATGTTACTATCTTATATTACCCAGGTAAGGCCAATGTGGTGGCCGATGCATTGAGTAGGAAGTTTGCCAGCATGGGTAGTCTCGCTTATATTCCGGTCGGCCAGAGACAACTTGCTCTAGATGTCCAAGCCTTAGCCAATTGGTTCGTAAGACTAGACATTTCTAAGCCTAGCAGGGTGTTATCTTGCACGGTCGCTCGTTCTTCCCTATTAGAGCGTATCCGTGAGAGGCAATTTGATGATCCTCATTTGCGTGACCTGAGGGATACGGTAGAGCGAGGAGGTGCCACGAAGGTAACTCTAGATGATGACGGAGTATTCAGATTGCAGGGGCGAGTTTGTGTGCCCAATATTGAGGGGATTCGAGAGTTGATCTTAGCGGAGGCCCACAGTTCATGGTATTCTATTCACCCGGCGCCGTGAAGATGCATTAGGACTTGCGGCAACACTATTGGTGGCGTAGGATGAAGAAGGACATTGTTGCGTATGTCGCTCGGTGTCTAACTGTCAGCAGGTTAAATATGAGCACCAGAGGCCTGGTGGTGTGTTCTAGAGAATTGAAATTCCCGAGTGGAAATGGGAGCGGATTACAATGGACTTCGTTACTGGACTCCCTTTGACTCGGAGGAAATTTGATGCTCTTTGGGTCATTGTTGATAGGCTGACCAAGTCAGCACATTTCATTCCAGTATCTGTCTCTTACTCATCGAAAGTTAGCGGAGATTTACATTCGGGAGATTGTTCGCCTTCATGGGGTGCCGGTGTCTATCATTTTGGATCGGGGTATGCAGTTTACCTCACATTTCTGGGGTGCAGTTCAGCGAGAGTTGGGCACACGGGTTGAGTTGAGCACAACGTTTCATCTTCAGATGGACGACCAGTCCAAGAGGATTATTCAAATATTGGAGGATATGGTCCGAGCCTATGTTATTGATTTTGGAGGCTCGTGGGACCGGTTTCTGCCTTTAGCAGAGTTCGCATACAATAACAGCTACCAGACCAGCATTCAGATGGCTCCATATGAGGCGTTGTACGGTAGGCGATGTCGGTCTCCAGTCGGATGGTTTGAGCCGAGAGAGGCTCGGTTGCTGGGTATAAACTTAGTTTAGGAGGCCTTAGACAAGGCCAAGACTATCCAGGAGAGGTTGCGCTCAGCTCAGTCTAGACAGAAGAGTTATGCGGACCGTAAGGTCTGAGATGTGGATTTCATGGTTGGTGAGCGGCTATTACTCCGGGTACCGCCTATGAAGGGCGTGATGAGGTTCGTAAAGAAGGGCAAGCTCAGCCCTAGGTATATTGGTCCATTTGAGATTCTGGACCAAGTGGGAGAGGTGACTTACAAATTTGCACTGCCACCTAGCTTATCAGCCGTGCATTCGATTTTTCATGTATCTATTCTTCGGAGGTACCACGGAGATCCTACACACGTGTTAGACTTCAGTACTGTCCAATTGGACAAGGATCTATCTTATGAGGAGGAGCCGGTGGCCATTCTAGACCGGCAAGTTCGACAGTTGAGGTCGAAGAGTTTTCCTTCCGTGCGTGTCTAGTGGAGAGGTCAGCCTCCTGAGGCATCGACCTGGGAGTCCGAGTCTGATATGCGGAGCAGTTACCCACATTTGTTCCCCGACTCAGGTAATTCCTTCTCTTGTCCGTTCGAGGACGAATGGTTGTTTTAGAGGTGGAGGATGTGACGACCCAAAGGGTCATCACCTGTTTTCCTCATCTGTTCCGCGCTTTCGAGGCCTTGAAAACCTCATTTTATATTGCCTCGATTTATGTGCGTAGTCCGGGCACGTAGCCGGAAAAATTTATGTGTTAGAATATGTGAATTCTATGGAAACTTTGAAGAAATTTGATATTAATATTGATATAGTTGACTTCGGTCAACATTTTTGGTAAACGGACCCGGACCCGAGATCGGACGGTCCGGAAGGTCCGTAGGAAAATATGGGACTTGGACATGCGTACGGAGTCGAATTCTGAGGCCTAGAGCCCAAGTTATGAATTTTTCTGTGAAATTGTTTCTGTTAAATTATTTTGCTGAAAATAGAAATGAAAATTGATTAAAAGACCATGGTATCGGGCTCGTATTTTGGTTCGTATGCTCGGTACAAGTCTTATATATTATATAAGCACTTCTTACATAGTTTGACGGAATTCGAGTGTCGTTTGATGTGTTTTGAACCATGAGTTCCAAATTTGAAAGTTTATGAAGTTTAAAAGAAGAAATCATGAAATTGAGGCATAATTCTATGAAAACGAAGTTATATTGGCAATTTGATCGCGCAAGCAAGTTCGTGGTATGTTTTGAGGTTGTGTGCATGTTTGGTTTGGAGCCCTAGGGCTCGGATAAAGATTTGATAGGCCGTTAGAGCAGGTTTTGAAAAGAACACAGCTAGTATTTTTTCCCCAGCTGATATCTTCACAATTGCGAAGATTTACTCGCAATTACGAGATGACCCAGAACTAGCTGTGGTTCGCAAATGCGAAGTTGTCTAGGAAAAGCCTTGGTTCGCAAATGCGAACAGACCATCGCAAATGCGATGCTGCCCAGGAAAGGTACAGGTTTGCAAATGCGAAGTGGCCCTGTATTGGCCTATGTTCGCAAATGCGATCATATTCTCGCAAATGCGAGTTCCGCAGCCCAGACCTGTCATGTTCGCAATTGCAAACATATGCTCACAATTCCCATATCCGCAGTTGTGCAATCTGATACTTAAACAATTTTAAACCCCCTTTTCACCATTCTTTCAAAATCCAAAACACCACACATGATTTTCCAAGGTCAATATCACTCCAAATCACTTGTAAGTCAATTTTTACTCAACTCTTTCAATTCCTAACATCATTAAACATGTTTTTCATGAGGAATCAAAGGTTTTTGTGGTTGAAATTGTTGTTTTTGGGTAGAACCTAGGTTTTTCATAAATTGGGGAATTGGACCTCGATTTGAGGTCCAATTTCGAAACAAATCATATAATTAAACTCGTGAGGGAATGGGTAACCGGATTTTGGTTCGAACCCCTAGTTTCGACCACATGGGACTGGGGGAATTTTGGGAAAGTTTGGGTAAAACTTTGAGAAAACCATTTTTATGCATTCAAACCAATTTATATAGTATTTATTTAAGTAATTGAACCAATTGTGATTAGATTCGAGCGAGTTAAAGGTTGAATTTCGAGGTAAAGCGATAGTTGAAGGTTAATTGGACTTCAAGGTTTTGAGGTACGTGTTTGATCTATCCTAGCTTGAGGGAATAGGATTGAATATGATAATTGCTAATTGCTATGTGATCGAGTGCGGTGTATAGGCGTGGTGACGAGCATCCATACACTGGCGTCTAGCATGACCGTTATTCGTTTGTTGACACATGTTGTGAGTTAATGTGAAATGTTCTTAAGTCATGTTCTTGAGCACTTGCCGGGTTGTGAAGTTGATTATTGTTTCCCTTGCCGGGACTTTATTGTATTGTTGATGTTGTTCCCTTGCTGGGATATTGTTATGATTATTGTTTCTCTTGCCGGGACGGTTCATATTACTTGTTTCATTTTTTTGCCCTTGACTGTGATTGTTATTTGGGTGAGGAAGAGTGATAATGTACGAAGGGTGATGCCGTGCCATTTTTACTTATGTTCGCATGAAGGATCATTTCGTGCCTTGTTTTACTATTTATGCACGAAGGAACATGCCGTGCCGTTGTTACTTAATTTATGCACGAAGGGACATTCCGTGCCGTTGTTATTTAAACCATGCACGAAGGATCATGTCGTGCCATGGATGTGAGGATGAGAGTAAAAGCACGAAGGGTGATGCCATGCACTTTTATTTGCTTATTTGGTGAGGATGAGAGTAAAAGCACGAAGGGTGATGCCGTGCACTTCTATTTGATTATTTGGTGAGGATGAGAGTAAAAGCACGAAGGGTGATGTCGTGCAACCATTTAAATTTCTTGTTTTGTGATAACTGTTTTTACTACACTCTGTTTTTACTTTACTGATCAATGTTGTGTTTCTGATTGTGCTCCCCCAGCATGTTACCTCCTTTGTTAATTGTGTGACTCAATATCTTTATTATTTTGTGGTACATACATATATAGAACTGCAAAGGTTTATGTGAGTGTCTGGTCTTAGGCTTGTCACTACTTCGTCGGGATAGGACAGGCACTTACCAGCACATGGGGTTGGATTGTGCTGATACTACACTTCTATGCGTTTTTGCACAGGTCCAGGTTTTGAGCAGGAGCAGCAGCAGTAGTACACTAGCGGGATTATCGTACTTCCGAGACCGAGGTAGCTTGCAGGCGTCCGCAGGCCCGGCGTCTCCTCTATTTGCTTTAATTATTGTTGTGGTCTCATTGTTCTGGGACAGACGGTTATTATTTATTTCTTTCAGACCATTATATGTAGTTATTCCTTAGTAGTTCGTGCGATTGTGACTCCACATCTGGGGTAGAGGATTTATGTCAATTACTTTACACTATTATTCATCTTTTATTCGAAAGACTTCCGCATTTAAAAATATGAGTATTATTCCGGCTATTAAATATGAGAACAAAGTGGTTGTATAAACAAGAAGATAGTGAGCAAATTGGCTTGCCTAGCTACCACGAGTAGGCGCCATCACGATCCCGATGGTGGAGGAATCCGGATCGTGACACGTAGTAATTAGATCTTGATATAGAACTACTGCAGTTGCTGCTCAAAACTCGGACTTGTTCAAAAACGCACAGAAGTATAGTATCAGCACAACCGACCCTATGTGCTGGTAAGTGCCTAGCCTAACCCCAAAGAAGTAGTGACGAGGCTAGACTGGACACCACATAAACCTGTGCAGTTATAAAATAGACAATGGAAAATTGAATATCAATAATTCAAAAACACGGGAGGGGGAACATGCTGCGGGGAAATACAAATAACAGTAATCTAGAGTAACAGCCAAAAATAGCTTAATTCCACAATGAAACAAGAAACAAATATTCAGACATAACCACAGATGTCAACATCTGTTGCGGTGTGCAACCCATTCCATAATTACCATTCTTGCGGCGTGCAACCCACTCCACAATTACTATTGTTGCGGCATGCAACCCGCTCCATATATCACTGTTGCAGCGTATAACCCGACACATATATCACTGTTGCGGCGTATAACCCGACACATATATCACTGTTGCGACGTGCAACCCGATCCACATTATTTACCTTTTATCATTTATCGTTTATCATTGTTGCGGCGTGCAACCCGTTTCTCAAAATCATTTAATAGTCTGAGTCCCCAAGCAACAATCAAAATCAAGGGACACACAACAGACAACTATATAGCAAACATCCCGACAAGGGAGTACAATTAACAATTCAATCATCACGGCAAGGGAGCATAATTAACAGTTCAATCATCCCGGCAAGGGAGCACAATCAATAATTCAATCATCCCGGCAAGATAGAATACACGTTAAATACTTACGTCCCGGCAAGGGAATATTCAACAACGTTTCCTTCTTCTTTACTTTACTCATCTTATAATTCACTTTACTATTCTGAGCCGACGCTCCAAAAAATATAATGATCATTTACCGTTCACATGTTATTCATAGTGTATAGACATTCTCCAATAACATGGAATTCATATCGTAAGGACTCACAGTCATGCTAGACACCAATGTATAGATACTCGTCACCATTCCCATACATCGTACTCGATCACATAGCAATTAGTAACAAGACTCAACTCATATTCCCCCAAGCTAGGGTTAGACCAAACACTTACCTACGGCCAACTTAGTCCTCAAGCAATGCCTTTCCTTTTGAATTTCGCTCCAATTCCATCGTATCTAGATACAATTTATTTAATATCATCAATACTGCTCAACAATCCAACCCAATTGCCTAATTAAAGTCCTTTTAATATTTTATCCAAAAATCGTAAAACCGACCCCGGGCCCGCTTTGTCAAAACTCGAGGTTCGAACCAAAATAAATTCACCCATACTCCCACGAGTGCAAATATATAATTTGTATTAAGATTAGAATCCAAATTGGTGTTGAATTACCCATAATTCTCAAAATACTAACTTTGCTCAAAACCCATGCTTTCTACCTTGATTTCATGATATAGGCTTAGAAACTTGTTACTTAATGAAGGAAAAGTGAAAGAAATAAGCAAGAAATTACATACTCAAGTGGTCTTGAAGCTTGGGGGCTTTAATGGCTTCCTAGGGCATGAAATAGAAGAGGGCTCGTGATAAGAAGTATAAAATACCGAGTGCACTGGTTCTGTCTCATTTTTAAAAATTTAATTGGGCAAAATCGCCCTATGCGATCGCGGAGAACGAATTGCGATCGCATATGATAATGGGAATAAGCACTGCGATCGCATTGTACAACATGGCTCTAATACCAACTTGTCACGATCCGGATTTCCCACCATCGGGATCGTGATGGCGCCTACTCGCGGTAGCTAGGCAAGCCAATTTACTCACCATTTTCATTAGTAAACCATTATGTTGTCAATTTAATAGCATAAATAATAATAATAATAATAATAATAATAATAATAATAATAATAATAATAATAATAATAATAATAATAATAATAATAATAATAATAATAGTCTAATCTTATAAGTCTGAAATAAATACGAAATACTCAAACAACATCCTCTACCCAAGATTTGGTGTCACATACTCACGAACCACTAAGAATAAACTACACATAATGGTCTGAAAGAAATATAACAGTTGCATGTCTCGAAACAATGAGACCACAGTATTAATGAAAAGCATAAGAAGAGACGTCGGGCCTGCGGACGCATGCAAGCTACCTCAATCTCATAGTAATAAGATCCCACTATCGAACTACTGCTGCTGCTGCTAAAAACTTGGACTTGTGCAAAAATGTACAGAAGTGTAGTATCAACAAAATCGACCCCATGTGCTGGTAAGTGCCTAGCCTAACCCTGGCGAAGTAGTGACGAGGCTAGACTGGAGACCACATAAACCCGTGCAGTTATAAAATATACATCGGAAAATCGAATACCAATAATTCAACAACATGGGAGGGGGAACATGCTGCGGGGAAATACAAATAACAGTAATACAGAGTAACAGTCAAAAATAGCTTAATTCCACAATGAAACAAGAAATAAATATTCAGATATAACCACATATGTCAACAAGTGTTGCGGCGTGCAATTCGTTCCATAATTACCATTATTGTGGCGTGCAACCCGCTCCACAATTATCATTGTTGTGGTGTGCAACCTGCTCCACATATCACTGTTGCGGCATGCAATCCGACCCACATATCACTATTTCGGCGTGCGACCCGACCCACATTATTTACCTTTTATCATTTATCGTTTATCATTATTGCGGAGTGCAACCCGTTCCTCAATATCATTTAACAGTCTGAGTCCCCAAGCAGTAGTCAAAATCAAGGGACACACAGCAGACAACTATATAGCAAACATCCCGACAAGGCAGTACAATTAATAATTCAATCATCCCGGTAAGGGAGCATAACTAACAGTTCAATCATCCCGGCATAGTAGCATAATCAATAATTCAATCATCCCAGCAAGGGAGAATACACATTAAATACTTATGTCCCGGCAAGGGAATATTCAACAACGTTTCCTTCTTCTACTTTAATCATCTTGTAATTCACTTTACTATTCTGAGCCAACGCTCCAAAGAATTTAATGATCATTTACCATTCACGCTTTATTCACAGTGTATAGACATTCTCCAATAACATGGAATTCATATCATAAGAAATCACGGTCATGCTAGACACCAATGTATAGGTACTCATCACCATGCCTATACATCGTACTCGATCACATAGCAATTAGCAACAAGACTCAACTCCTATTACCTTAAGCTAGGGTTAGACCAAACACTTACCTCGAAGGTTTACGGCCAACTCAGTCCTCAATCAATGCCTTTGCTTTCGAATTTCGCCCCATTTCAATCGTATCTAGACACAATTTATTTAATATCATCAATACTACTCAACAATCCAACCCAATTACTTAATTAAAGTCCTTTTAATATTCTGTACAAAAATCGTAAAATCGACCCCGGGCTCGCTTGGTCAAAACCCGAGGTTCGAACCAAAATAAATTCACCCATACTCCCACGAGTGCATTATTTATATTAAGATCGATCCCAAATTGGGGTTGAATTACCTATAATTCTCAAAACTCTTATCTTTGCTCAAAACCCATGATTTCTACCTTAATTTCATAATTTAGGCTTAGAAATTTGTTAATTAATGAAGGAAAAGTAAAGGAAATAAGCGAGAAATTACTTACTCAAGTGTTCTTGAAGCTTGGAGGCTTTAATGGCTTCCTAGGGCTTGAAAAGGGCTCATGATAAGAAGTGTAAAATCCCGAGTGCACTGGTTATGTCTCGTTTTTAAAAATTTAACTGGGCGAAATTGCCCTATGCGATCGCGGAGAAGACATTGTGATCGCATAGGGTAGTGGGAATAAGCACTGCAATCGCATAAATACCCATGCGATCGCATAGAAGAAAAAAGTGAGGGGGGCCAGGTTGTACAATGTGATCGCAATAGAGAGGAGTGCGATCGTGTAGGAGGAAAATGGCAGACTATGCGATCACATGAAGTTTAATGCGATCACATAGACTAATTTGGGGACCCCTGGACTTTGCTCTATGCGATCGCAGCTATACCTATGCGATCGCATAGAAGGATTTCACTGTGCACCTGCTGCAGATTTTCTACAGTTTTTCCAAGTATAAAACATCTCGTTACCTATCCGAAACTCACCCGGGCCCTCGGGGCTCTAAACCAAATATGCACACTGACTAAAAAGTATCATACGAACTTACTCGAGTGATCAAATCGCCAAAATAATATCAAAATCATTGAATCAAGCCTCAAGATCATCACTTTTCATTTCAAAGTTCATAAACGTTAAATTTAGTTATTTAGGTCCGAAACATATCAAACAACGTCCGTTTTTCTATCAAACTTTACAGGAAGCGCTTAAACAATGTATAAGACTTGTATCGGGTGTCAGAACCAAAATACAAGCCCGATACAATAGTCTTTCAGTCAATTTTCATTCTCATTTTCTTTAATAATTTCAGAAAAATAATTTAACAGAAAAATTCCTTTACTCAGGTTCTAGACCTCGGATTTCGACTCTGGGCATATGCCCGAGTCCCATATTTTTCTACTGGCCTTCCGGGATAGTCCAATCTCGGGTTCGAGTCCGTTTACCAAAATTGTTGACCAAAGTCAACTATAATTATATTAATATCAAAATTCTTCAAATTTTTCACAGAATTCACATATTTCAACATAAAAACTTTCTGGCTACGCGCCCGAATTGTGAACGTAAATCGAGCCAATAGAAAATGAAGTTTTCAAGGCCTCGGAAGTATGAAACAGATGAGAAAAATATGTGATGACTCTTTGGGTCGTCACAACCCAAGAGAAATTGGTCACTTATTGTGGATCAATGAGGGTAATATTCTTTTTGCCGTGAAAACAGCCTCTTGCAAAAATGTAGGGTAAGCTATCGTGCAATAAACCCTTGTGGTCTGGCCCTTCCTCACACCCCACACATGATGGAAACTTAGTGAACCGAGCTCCCTTTTTTCAATATCCTTTTATCTCAATTTTTGTATTTGTACTTTTCTTATTAGTCCATCAAAATATATCATACTTCATTGTGTCGAAATAAGTAAACTTTTAAATCTTTCGTGAATGTGACGATTTATAATTATACAAATTTTTGTGATTTATTTTAGATAACAATTTTTTTTTTTATTAAACTCTAAATCTTGCCAAACACAATCACATAAATAAAGAGACTTTTTCCTTCATATACCATATATGAAATCTTATTATAAAAAATGTGCACAGTTTATATTTACCCGCCATGTTCACAGTTTTTCAACAATTATTATACCATTCATTAAATATTAATTACAGTACCAAATATTAACTAGGTCATTCCTTTTAGCTAAATCAGTTGGCTAATACTACCGGCGGAATTAGCTTTTTTACCTGTTTGCAACAAAAAATTTTATCTTTAGTGGTTGAAACTTCATCTTCTATTATCCCTTCTCCTAATATTTGCAGATCCACTTGGTCATGTAAATTTTGAAATAAATTGTTGGCTAATACTAGTGACGGGTTTTATTTATCTACGAAATTATTAGTAATTTGCCATATCATTAATACAGAAATTATCCAAATGTCATATATATATCTGACTTCTCTTTACATCTATTTCTATTTCTCAATCGTAAATTTTAGTAATACAAAGCAAATAAAAAAAGAGCAGCGATTTCACTATTGACAGCCATTAAAACGCTTGAAAGCTTTGAATTCAAATTTGGGTTTTCAAAAATCATTATTTGTTTGGATTGGGTGTTGTTGAAAATAATTGGGAATATGGTTTGGAGTTTATAGGGATTTTGGTGAAGATTAGACTTAGTTTTGACTAAATTTCAGATTGAAACTTGAAGAAGAAGAAGAAGAAGAAGAAGAAGAAGACATTTTGCAGAAATTGTTAATAAATTAAAGATAATTTGCATTCTGATTGTAGATGCTTTATTTTCTTTTTACACAAATAAAAACAGCTAAAACTTCTATAAATCTTTTGAAAAAATACAATTATATCAAAAATCTCAATTATGCTACAATTGAATGGGAATTGGGATATAAAATATAATGTACCCAGTTTGTAGATATTTTATAGAAAAATTATAGATTATTTGTATTCTAATTGTAGATACTTTATTTTTTGTCTTCACAAATCCTCTACGAATCTTCTGGAAAAAACGCAATTATGTCGAAAATCTAAATTAAACTACAATCGCATGGGAATTGGAATATTAAAATTCAATATACCCAATTTGTAGATCTTTTATAGATGAATTATAGAGTATTTATATTCTGATTGTAGATGCATTGTTTTCTGTTTACACAAATCCAAAACGACTAAAACTTCTACAAAATCTTCTGCAAAAAATGTAATTATTCAAAAATACCAATTAAGCTATAATTGAATGAGATTGTTGGCTGTTGAGGAGGATATTAGTTTAAAAAATAAAGGGGCAAAACAAATAAACAAATTGGTTGACGAGATTGATTATTTCACTGAGTATCAGTTACCGTTCATCAATATAAATTGTTATTATTATAGGCGACAAATTTAATCCTAAATAATAGTGAGAATTAATTAATTAAATTTTGGAATTATTTTAGTTTGCAGGTATTAGCATAAAAGCATCCCCGACAATAAATAAATTTACAGGTACCTCAACCATCGATACTTGGTATAATCCATAAGTAAATGGACCTGGCCAATACACTTCTGCGACAATATTTCTTGAAAGTGGAGATGCGACAAATTCTGAGCAATTATGTTATTAAACGTTTATCTTTTAATAACATTATATAAACGTGAGTGAGGCGAGGGTTTGTGAGAGAGAAATGTGGGAGGGGATGTGATATACGATACCTTGAATTAAGGAAGGATATGCGCGACATTAGTTGTACCCTTAAAATATACTATTGTGTAGAATTGAGAATTTGATATAAATTAAGTGTAATTAAATCAAATTTTAAATATTAAAAAGTAATAAAATTTCCTATGTGGCATAGGAATATAATTTTTTTTAGATACTATTAAAACGGAGGAATAGCTTGCCTTACTCTTCGAGATTTTTGAGTTGGGGTTGAAATTTATCTCAAAGAAGTCAAAAATGGATAGAGAGAAAAGCCTACAAAAGTCGCAGCTGAAATTGGTTTCCGTTAATTCAGGTAGCAATCAACTGCGTCAATTTCGGCAATATCTTTTGTTGAGGTTCATTAAAGGGTTTGAGTCATTGTAAAGTTACACATTTGGTTGCTCGGCCAAAAATGTTACACCCGCTATATTTTACGCAAATATTATACTTTTATGTTGGAAGATGAGTCTTAAAACAACGGTAATATTTTCTCTATACAATTTATAGGTCACGGGCTCGAGCTATAAAAATAACAAATGTGTATTAAGATATAAATTGACTACATCACAACCCTAGAGGGCGATCTTTCTTCGGACCTTACATGAAAGCGAGATATTTTGTGTCGGTGTTGTAAAAAACTTTTTTGGGGCTCGCCCTGGAGCGGGGCACTACTTGAGACTCATGTGTGTGGCTTAGTTCTGTGACGCTTACGCCCCCAAATGCCTAACCGTGCACCCTGTCACACCTCTTTTTTACGCACCCGCAAGGGCGCAAAGAGTTTTTCCAATTAAAGGACAATCGAGATGGGATTTATTTTAATTACTTCAGAGTCGCCACTTGGGAGATTTTAGGGTGTCCCAAGTCACCGGTTAAATCCCGAATCGAGGAAAAGAATGACTATATTTAACAGTCCGCGAACCAGAAATCCGGATAAGGAATTCTATTAACCCGGGAGAAGGTATTAGGCATTCCCGAATTCCGTGGTTCTAGCACGGTCGCTCAACTGTCTTGTTTGGCTTATCTATCTGCTTTTTACAATTATGTACTTAGTGCAAGTTAATACCCCTTTACCGCTTTTATTATTGGTTGTGATTTACGAAAGAGAAAGTTGCTTAAAAATATGCTTTCGAATCGCGTCACATGAAATGCACCCGGATCCTCAACATATTCTTATTCAACATTTCGGGGTTTGGATTTGGGTTACATGAAATGCACACCCGTATTTAAAAAGGTAAAACTAAAATATGCGCCTGGATCGACTACTTATTTACATTGTTGAGAAAGGCGTGATATTCGTTAAGAAACGACGCATCTCGAAACCTAAGTATTTATATGTACATTTATGACGGCTATGTGATTAGTGTGACTATTGGGCGAGGCGTACCTTTGATTCAAATCTAAAGCGAACTACATCTCACTGTATCTTACTTAAGAGTTGATTCCAAATTACTTAAAACTTGCTACTAACCACATCGCATGAAATGCGCCTGTGGTTCTTAACATGCTTTATTTACTCTTGCCCGAAATTGGGGTCGGGTCACATGAAATGCACCCCCGACTCTTTTAATCTAATTACGTCATTCCGTTGAGTAACAACTCACTAGCTAATCTTGCTTTTAGCATAAGGTCTAACGTTAACAGATTTAGAGATTACACACACGAGCAGAGAAGATTGATTAGAGGCACAACAGACTAATTCAAGTTTACATGCTTATCTAACGATAGTGTATTTTGGCCTAGCTACACTTTTCCATAACCAAAACTAACAGTACAAGCTTAATTGGAGAATAACAGAATGTACTTAAACATAAGAACTTTAGGTGACTACATGTTTCAATAGACTTTATGCATAAGCTTCAAACTTCATTCTTTCGAACCAAGGAACTACAATAACAGAGGTGTGTACCTGGAATGCGGAAGAACAAGGAAGAGTGAGCAATGGCAATGCAGCAACAGTAGTAGGAGCAGTAACAGCAAACCAATCCAATAGACCAGCAACCAAAATAGACCAACAACCAACAAAAAATGAACCAGCAGCACCCAATCAACCCAGCAGTATCAAACGACCAAGAATAACAACACTACTGACCAAAAACAGCACCAAATGAATACCACAGCAACAACCACTAATGGCAGCCCTCAACTAAGCCAATAGCAGACACTAAACAATGGCAGCAATCAAGTGAGACCCAGCAGAATCGAATGACCAAGAATAACAACACTACTGACCAAAACAGTACCAAATGAATACCACAGCCCTCAAACTGAAACAACTACAACAATGGCAACAATAACAACACCAAGCAGCAATGGTCAGCACACACGACCACAACCAGTGGCAGTAGCCACAATAACACAGCAATAATAACTACTAACAGCAAGGTTTTGAACCAAGCAGTAACAACACACAGCCAGGCAGCAACAAATGAACAAGAGCAGCAACACAATCGACCAACAACCAACCAAATGAACACTGCCACCAACAGCAATACAACCACAACACACGAAAGCCTAATAGCTCAGCCACTGCATCAAAACTCACAAAACAGTGACCCCGGAACTAATGAAACAGTTTCTCTGTATCTTTATATCTATTTTTTTCTCTCCAGGTTTACTGTTTTTGCTTCTCCAGGATGCTCTCAAGTCTGTCTCTATAATGTGTGTGTATGTATATCCCCCAATGTATATATGAATATGCCCTATTTATAGCCAATAGTCCCTCCAGAACACCTGCCCCTAAGGTTACTATCACCCTGCCCACTCCCAACTCTGCCAGACCCATCAACTTCCCTGCATTCCCCACTACCTACTGTCCAAAATATGGACTTAAGCATTAAACAATGCTGGTGGCAGTGTTCAGTGGGATGCCCTGCTGTGACAGTGGATTCCACTGACTAGCCTCATGTGCAGGGCACCCAATACTCTAAGTGTGAACCCTGATTCCCTAGTTGGCTTAATTTGAATCACAACTTTAGTTTCAAACCAATCAAACAGTAACAAGCTCTATACCAATGAATTGCATCAGGCAGATTCAAGGGATTAATATTACGAACTATTTGACGACTTTAATCACATTGGACTCATGATTCATTTTAACTACTAAAAACAGAGGAATTGGCCAAATAAAAGGCCTCAAAGGAGGATAGCAGGTCGATTGTTATGAGAAATTAGAAGCATGCTAGAATAGAATTGAAACAATGAATAACAAACACACATTCACAAAAATCGCATTGAATCGACCAAAAGAAGGAATGAATACCTTGCAAGAAATCTGCCGACCAAACTTCGAACTAAAACTCGGACTTATTGAAGCCAAACGGGCTTTAATCAAGATGTTCTCGATTGAGAACACCTGGACTAAAGTCCCTTGGACTTCAATTGTGGCTAACCCGGCTTGAATTGAATTTCTTCAAAAATTAGGGTTCTTGGGCTCGGATTTGGGGCTTTTGCATTTTTGGTTAGATTCGAAGCAGACCAATGTCGTTGGGAGTGTGGGGGAGGTGTGAGGAGACCGTGGTGTGAATTTGGGGTGATTTGGCATAGGTTCGAGTTTGACTCGAATCTTCAAATGAAGATTCGAGGAGCTCCGGCATGATTCGAGGTTAATGGAGGTTGGGATCGTGATGGGGGAGGTGAGGGGAAGGGTTTGGCATTGGTTTGGTGGCGATTGGCCTACCGGAACCGCCGTGAGGCGATTTCCGGCAGGCGGAGGAGGGCGGCGTTACACCGGGTGTTTGAGAGCTCTGAGGGAGATGAAGGGAGAGGGGGGTTCTGGCTTGGGGGGGCGGGGTATGAAATGAGGAATATATACCAGAGATGAGATTGAATCCTGATCGTTGGATCATTTACGATCAACGATCAGGATCCCCTCACTTAAACCAAACGACGTCGTTTGGTTAAAGCATAGTCCGAGTGTATATTGGGATTAAATGATTAATCTGGGCCGTTGGATAATAAAATCCAACGGTCCAGATCAAGTGTTATACAGGCTGAGGCTGGACGGGTATTTGGGCTGGGGTTAGAAGAAATCCGTTTGGGCCTGGCTTTTAGACTGCATTTGGCCCAGATCGGATATTATATGTGTATGTGTATATATATATATATATATATGTATATATATACATATATATATATATATACACACATATGTATATACTAACCTATAACACCGCTATTTTTTACTACAATTAACGTGCACAATTACATATTGGCTAAAACGTAAATCACATGACTTCGATATCAGACACTAAAAATGCAAAAACTTAGCATATATTTTTTGTATTTTTAATTTAAATAAATAAACGTGCACACAACAAGATATGATAACACAAAATCACAAAAGTCATACCCAACATGAAACTATTTTTATTTTTGAATTTTCTGGGAGTACTTCTCAAGCAAGGCAAAAATCACGTGCTCACACACCCTAAACACGTCTAACGCTCAACGCTCGAGACTCGCCCAACAGTTCCTATGTAAATCATAGGTTGAATTCACTAATTTGCACTATTGACTCTCAAAATTCTTTTGGAAATGAATGATTCACGTTCTTTTTATCTATAAAAATATAAATATTATAAATAACTCAAATGACGAGCTATAGTATTGCATATTTACTAATTGAGAGCCTTGTGAAGGTAAATATCATTTAAATATTTTTTCTAAAAATAGATAGACAAGATTTATATCTTTATTTGATAAAACTTCACAACTTAGTTCTATATCTCTCAAAATTATCATATATTTCTTATTTTATCTTTACTGATCATGAAGGAGTAATATTTTAAATGACACCTTTGATAAAATTTATTGAGTATTTACTTCTAAAGAGATAAAATATGCAGTTTGACAATATTTTTTAAGAAATTATAATTTTAATTAATTGTTTGAAAGTAAAGAGGTTTACTTAATTTGCATTTTATAGTAACTTTAATAATATTATAATATTAAGACATATTTATATGAGTTTCTTAAATTCGTTTTAGTTTTCTTGAACTTATAATGTATTGTTTATATTTTTATTGTGTTATAACGCTATACTATTAATTCATAAATTAAAAAATTAAAGATCCTTGGGGCTTATGCTTTGTGTCTCGAGGCTTTTTCCTCGCGCCATATTAGTAAAACGCCTCATCTCACGCACTCGCCTTTTAAAATACTGTTTTGTGTATCAAGCTACCCATTTATTATATTTTTATGTTGAAAATTAGTAATAATATATTGACTGAGCATTCAATCTTAGAAAGTAGAAAGTCTTCGCGACTTGAAAATTATGAATTTTCCATTATTTATATAAAATACTATACTTCACTCACTTTACTTACAAAACTTACACACACCTACTATATCATAGTGGGTAAAATATCAACAAGTTTTTTTCTCACGATCCGGATTTTCCACCATCGGGATTGTGATGGCGCCTACTCGTAGTAGCTAGACAAGCCAATTTACTCACCACCTTTACATTTACACAAATATCATGTTCTCAATTTAATAACAAGAGTATTAACAATAACTTTAATTGCAGAAGTTTTTTTCATAAAAACTGAATAATAGTGTGAAATGCTCGACAATAGATCCTCTACCAAAGGAGTCACAACTCACAAACTACTAACAATAACTACACATAATGGTCTGAAAGAAATAAATAATAACCGTCTATCTCGAAACAATGAGACTACAGCAATATGAAAACTATAAGAAGAGACGTCGGGCCTGCAGACGCCTAAAAGCTACCTCAGTCTCGAAAGTATAATAATCCTGCTAGTGAACTACTACTGTTGTTGCTGCTGCTCAAAACCTGGACCTGTGCAAAAATGCACAGAAGTGTAGTATCAGCACAATCCGACCCCATGTGCTAGTATGAGCCTGGCATATCCCGACGAAGTAGTGACAAGGCTAGGACCAGACACTCACATAAACCTGTGCAATTCCATATACATATATACCAACTTAAGCCGTAAAATGGAGGGGGGGACATGTTGGGGGATACACCACAGTCAAGTATAGCAATTATCTGCAAAGAAGTGTAACAGAACACTAAAATCATGAATTTTCACATACGAACACAAAACACCAAGCTGTAATATGTAAGTGGTCGGCGTGCCACACGATCCCAATTATAATATGTAAGTGGTCGGCGTGCCACACGATCCCAATTTATAATATGTAAGTGGTCGGCGTGCCACACGATCCCAATTCATATATATATATATATATATATATATATATATATATATATATATATATATATATATATAAGTGGACGGCGTGCCACACGATCCATTTTTATTTCAACACAATACACAACTAATCCCGGCAAGAGAGCAACAGCAACAACAACAATACGGGCCCGGCAAGGGAACAATAATACAACATACATACATATAAGTGGACGGCGTGCCACACGATCCCTTTTTATATCAACACAATACACAACTAATCCCGGCAAGGGAATATTCCAAACATTACTAAGTCCCGGCAAGGGAGCAATAACAACAACAACAATACGGGCCTGACAACGGAACAATAATTTCAACAAGGTCCCGGCAAGGGATTAATCATAATTTTGTTCAATACTTTCATATTCTACTCAACAAAAATTATCATTCGAGCCAACGCTCCAACACTTTTATTTTTCATAGCTCATTTTCAGACTCTTCACATTTATACCAATTTGTATATTAGCTTAGAAGAGTTCCAAATCATCTCACAACATGTACAAACAAAGACCCACGGCCATGCTATACTCCGATGAATAGATGCTCGTCACCACGCCTATACACCACACTCGATCATTTAGCAGTTAGCAAATTACAATACTCTAATCTTATTCCCTCAACCTAGGATAGATCAAACACTTACCTCAAAGCCTTGAAGTCCACTTAACCTTCAACTATCGTTCGTAACTCAACCTCCAACTCGCTCGAATCTAATCACAATTGGTTCAATTACTTTAATAAACACTATATGAATTGGTTTTAATGCATAAAAATGGTTTTCTCAAAGTTTTAGTCAAAAATTTCCAAAATGCCCCCGAGCCCACGTGGTCGAAACTCGGGGTTCGGACCAAAATCCGGTTACCCCTTCCCTCACGAGTTCAAATATATGATTCGTTTTGAAATCGGACCTCAAATCGAGGTCCAACTTCCCAATTTATGAAAACCCTAGGTTTTACCCAATAACATCAATTTCAACCATAAAAACCTTTGATTTCACATGGAAAACATGTTTAATGATGTTAGGAATTGAAAGAGTTGAGTGAATTACAAGTGATTTGGAGTGATATTTCTCTTGAAAAATCGCCTATAGGGTTTTGGGTTTTGAAAGAATGGTGAAAAGAGGGTCTAAAATCGTTTAAGTATAAAATTGCACAGGTGCGGATATGGGAATTGCGAACTTTTGTTCGCAATTGCGAACATGACAGTCCAGCCATCAAACTTCGCAATTGCGTGGTCTTTATTCGCATTTGCGAACTTAGGCAAATCCTGGGACTTTTCGGATTTGTGATGAGATGTTCGCATTTGCGAACATAGGCTAATTCTGGGGGAGTTCGCATTTGCGATGGGGGTATTCACATATGCGAACTCAGGCTAAATTGGGACTGCTCGCATTTGCGACCCCTGCCCAAACTGTCCAGCTTCGCATTTGCGATTGATTCTTTGCATTTGCGAAGATATCAGCTGGGGAAAAATACCAGCTGTGGTTATTTCAAAAATTGCTCTCACGGCCTATCCAATTTTTACCTGATCCCTCGAGGCTCTAAACCAAACATGCACACAACCTAAAAACATACCACGAACTTGCTCGCGCGATCAAATCGCCAATATAACATCGTTGTCATAGAATCAAGCCTCAAATTCATGATTTCTTCTCTTAAACTTCATAAACTTTCAAACTTGGAACTCATAGTTCAAAACACGTCAAACGACGTTCAATTTCCGTCAAACTTTGCAGGAAGTGCTTAAACAATATATAAGACTTGTACTGGGCGTCGGAACCAAAATACGAGCCGGATATTATGATCTTTTAATCAATTTTTATTTTTATTTTCCTTAATAGTTTCAGAAAAATAATTTAACAGAAAAATTCATATATCGGGCTCTAGGCCTCGGAATTCAACTCCGGGCACATGCCAGTGTCCCATATTTTTCCACGGACCTTCCGGGACCGTCCGAACTTGGGTCCGGGTCCGTTTACGAAAAATGTTGACCGAAGTCAACTATATCAATATTAATATCAAAATTCTTCAAATTTTTCAGAATTCACATATTACAACACAAAAATTTTCCGGCTTTGCGTCCGGGCTGCGCACGTAAATCGAGGCAATATAAAATAAAGTTTTCAAGGTCTCGGAAGCACGAAACTGATGAGAAAAACAGGTGATGACCCTTTGGGTCGTTACACTTTTCTTTTTATCTAATCAAGGTTAGGTATATTAATTATGGCTTATTTTCTTTAGTCATTGATACGTCATCCTACTATCAAATCTTTGTTTGCACATGTACATAATTGTGTTTTTCTTTTATGTATGCACGGGTTTTGATTTCATCAAATTGAAACTGCTGGTATAAATGTCTAGATTTTGAAAATAACTCAATAATTTATCGAATATGCTATTTTGTGTATGTATACTTTTAACAGGAAAATTTCGGTCTAGACAAGTTCAATATGCCTATAAGCTTTATGGTCGAGAGGGGAACAACCCAGATCTGTCCTACTTTCTTCGTAGATTATTAGCTTCAGGATATTTATACCCAGATATAGGGATTTGAAGGACACGGGTGTATTTCTGCATTCAACTAAAATATTATGCTCTATAACTAGGGTATCATTATGTATATACCTAGAGACGGAGGCACAGTCGGGATTTGAACCTTATAGGTTCAGAATTGTAATATTTTTAAGTTATTAGGTTTTAAATTTATAAAGTGTACATATTTAATGAATTTCTTAAGACAAATACATAGTTTGAACAAAAGCTAGTGAATTCGGTCGAATCCGCATTCCGCACTCTACCACCGCCACTTCCTGGAGATGGGGATTTGGAGGTCATAATATGTGTGTGTAAATAAAAATTTTGCTGTTTTGATGACCCCTCTATTTACCACATAGGTCCGCCTCTACTTGTACCAAAAGCTCAGTTGCAATTTGCATAAAACCCAAAATATTTTCTAGTCTCGCATTTCTTCTTTATTTCTTCTTTACTTTTGAATTTCTGTTAGTGAACACCATGTTATAGAAAGTATTCCTTGAAACAAATAAAATCCACAAAATATAATCTACAACAAACAAATTCTACTTATATATCCCATTAAAGATTTTATTAACTACAACAAGAAGTCAAATGAATTATACATTACAAGAATGGCAGAAAAACTCTAACAGAATGAACCATTCTAACAATTCTATACATTTTTATTATTTTTATCACACAAAAAACAAAAAATGTTCCATAGTCAAAGAGGATTAGATTTCTTTAAACTAAATTCTTTTTCTTTTCAAAAACAAGTGTGGTAATCATTATCGAACATGGGTGCCACCAAATAAGTTGACACTTTAATCCAGCAATCCCTTTATTTCATATAAATACTATATGCCCCAAATTTTTAAAACATAGCCAAAAATTTCCAAAATGAGCCCTTACTATCTTTTGGTCCCTGTGTTTGTACTCTCCATTATTTCAACAACCACAAATGGCTTAACACAGCAAACTAGCTATGTAAACTCTGTGAAAAAAACTAACACCATTATCCAACAATTCTTGGCTCCTCAAAATGCAGCTCGTTCAGCACTTAGGCTAAAACCATTAGTGTGGGACAAGAAATTGGCTAGTTATGCAACATGGTATGCAAACCAAAGGAGATATGATTGTGAGTTGATTCATTCAAATGGACCATATGGTGAAAATATTTTCTGGGGTGGTGGCGACGAGTGGTCGCCTGGCCAAGCCGTTTCGGCCTGGCTAGCGGAACGACGATCGTATAACTATTGGTACAATAGTTGTAACGATGGAGAATGTGGCCATTATACGCAAATTGTGTGGAGAGAAAGTACAAGAATTGGTTGTGCAAAAATAACCTGTTTTGATGGCTTGGGGGTTTTTATGACTTGCAATTATGACCCTCCTGGTAACTACATTGGAGAAAGGCCTTACTAAACCTTTTCAAGTTGAAGACTTGAAAATTGAGAGAATTCTTGTTCTTCTTCTCTTTTTTTCCTTTAACTGTGATGTTCGGACCAGGTTGCATGAGTTGGGAGAATTCTCGAACAGATGCATTGAATTGGTTTTTCAATTATTTTTTCTTGTTTTTTTTTGTTTTTTTGTTTTTTTGAAAACATATGTGAGATTTGAGAAAGGAATTTCTCAATTGATTAAATTGTATCAATAATTTATAACGTGTAATATGAATTATTTGAAGTTAACAATGGCTTATGACCATGAAAAGTTCTGAGCTTTACTGCTTAGTTTGTCATTGATGAGGGGTTTAGGTTTGTTTGTCTGTCATGTTTATTTTAATGATGTTTCTATTTCTCGAGAAGACAAAGTATTTGGAGGGAAACAAAATTATTACTTCTTCAAGTTCTTTTTAAAAAAAATTAATTTCAGGTCTCGCTTTACATTATACAAGTTACTAATTGGAGAGTCAAAGATTTTTTTAATCGTGATTTATTATTGTTTGACCCAAAACTATCGGTTGCTTTATGGTTAGGGACAATCAAAGAATAGATGAAGGGTAAATCGGAATTAATGGTAATATATCTTAAAGATCGACCTTTGGATTCGTGTATATGTTTTTCTTGTAAGAATATAGCGGAGCTTAATCAAGTGTTTGAATAAGTAAGCAGTAAAGAGATAGAAATAGAGAGAAAATGGCAGAGAGAGAGAGTTGTATTATTAATGATCAATAATAGTTGTGTTACAAATGAGGGGGACCCTTCCTTATATAGAAGGATGACTCCCTCGTCGACATATTACATCGTCCCAAATCTATTGTTATTACAACGAAAGTATAGGGGAGGGGGAGTCGGGACGTCTGCTCGGACGAGCCTGCTGATACGCTACTATGGACGAGGGACATATCCTCTTCATCGTACGGACACGAACGAGGGCGTCATCCGATGTCAATGGCCGCGTAAGGGGGCTTGCTCGACCCGTATTACATCCGAGTCGCCCACATACAGTTAGTCCCTCCGCCTATTGGAGATGTACTCGAAGTGTATCTGCAATGGGTGGATAAAGTCGACCCGTATTGGGTTTATCTATATGAATGCACGTGGCATGTTCTTCTGAACCGTCGTTTGCTGACGGCGTGCGTCATAATTGCTGTTGTTCTCGAGGCAGGCCATAAAAGCGATTTGACGTTTTGGTTTCCCGCCTCTTTTCCGGTGAAAAACTCTTCGAATCTCGTGTAGCGGCTTATTATAAATAGTGGACGGTTTCAAGACTTTCCACTCTTTGGATCATCAGAAAGTTTTCCGATATTTTCATTTCTCTGCTTTTCCTGATAGAACTACAACTTTTAACTTTTACCTTGTGTTTTTACCGTTATATCGTTAGTATAAAAAACCTTTAAAATGGCTAAGGGTAATCGCCGCGGGGGAGCAGAAGAGGGTGAGGCTGCCCCTAGAGTCTCCCAGCCGTCAAAGGATGGCAAGAAGGTTCGCAAACCTCTCGTTCCTTTATATGTGGACAATCTCCTCCCTCGTGAACTATATGTTCGAAGGGATTTCCCGACGAAAGTGAACACCCCTGCATGGGCGAGGTCTACTTACACCGAACCTCTCCTAAATGACTTTCGAGCGTCTTGCCGGATTCCGGAGGCGGTCGTTATGCAGGCGGTTGGAAGGGACCTAGCCAATGTTCATAGGCCGGGATTCTGCTCCTTTTTTGAGTATCCTTTTATTATGGGGTGCAAACTCCCTATCTACCCGTTGGCGGAGGAGCTGTGCCAGTTTAACAACGTATGTTCGGCTCAGCTTACTCCCTATACGTGGAAGATATGTTGGATACTGACGACATACGCCGAGAGAGCCGGCTAAGATGTCACAGTATACCACATGCTGCAACTGTTCAGTCCCGGCTTTATGAGAGGGACAATGCTTCAGCTAAAAAATCGAAGGATGAAGGGCCTAGTCGTCGAAGCGGACGACAAGCCCAACCGTCAATTTTGGCTGAAGTACTTTTTTGTCCGCACCTCTGACTTGGTATCGGACCTGGCCGGATTTCCTGAGGCATGGAACGACAACCGTAAGTATCATTCCTTGTGTTTAGTTTCTTTATGTCTGTTCGACTTTTCGTCATCTTAAGATGTATATATTTTTTATGGATGCAGTGAGGGCGCGCACGCCCCAATCCGTGCCGGACAAAGAAGTCTGGGTGGGGCGGTTGATCCCCTTTCGCTGAGGAGTGTAGGACGCGGGTCGCCTTCACTACCAAATACGGCCTTCCAGGTATGGCGGTTATTTTGATTTGGTGAACTCATCTTTCACTTGGACGCCATCATTGTTATATCTGACGCAGCTATTTATTTATGTTTGACAGTTCGGAGTGTGCCACGGAGAAGGAGACGTCGTGCCGCCAGTTCCTCGTCGTCGGATTCTGAGCTCGTATTCCTCGTGACGGAGAATATCCCTGAGGCTGTTCGGCTTGAGGATGATCGAGCAGACATGGGAGCGTCTGGTGATGATGTTGCCGACAGTGCCCGTTCGGAGGGTGACGCTATAGTCCGGGAGTCAGTCTTTGCTGACGTTCCCGAGATTTCTCGTTCCGTAACTGAGCTGGTGATTGACCTAGCATCCAGAGCGGACGTTGTGCCTCCACCTCTTCCTGTTGAAGAGGACGCTCCATCGGACGATGAGCCATTGGAGCAGAAGAGGCGTAGGCTACCCCTTGGAAAAGGGGTGGCCGTAGAACAGAGGGAGGTGGTTACTCGCCGCCTTGAGTCGAGACCGATCTTCATGGGTGACGCCATCCGGTCGGAGAGGGCGACCCTCTTAAGGGAGGTCACGGAAAACGTCGCTCCCCCGCGTGTCGAGGACGATAGTGCGCCGGCTATCGCCGGTGAAGCTATAGACGAGGAGGAGGCCACTGCTGAGCAGGCCCCTGATCCTACGGACGTGCTGCAGCAGGATTATGCCTGTTAAGGCCTTAGCCTTTTTTTTAACGGAGGAAACTATAGTCTCTCTTTTCGCCGTTAAGGCCTTAGCGTTTTGTTTTTAATGGAGGAGACCGTAGTCTATCCTTTCGCCGTTAAGGCCTTAGCCTTTCATATATTGGAGATGGTCGTAGCCTTTCTTACATTTGAGATGACCGTAGTCTTTCATACAATGGAGATGGTCGTAGCCTTTCATACATTGGAGATGGCCGTAGCCTTTCTTACATTTGATATGGCCGTAGCCTTTCATACATTGGAGATGGCCATAGCCTTTCATACATTGGAGATGGCCGTAACCTTTCATACATTGGAGATGGCCGTAGCCTTTCTCACATTTGAGATGGCCGTAGCCTTTCATACATTGGAGATGTCCGTAGCCTTTCATACATTGGAGATGGCCGTAGCCTTTCTTACATTTGAGATGGTCATAGCCTTTCATACATTGGAGATGGCCGTAGCCTTTCTTACATTTGAGATGGACGTAGCCTTTCTTACATTTGAGATAGCCGTAGCCTTAGTCCCTGTGATACGCCATTCGTGCAGATCGGCGGTACGCTTGGGGTATCAGAATAACCTTTTAATCGTTTTCGGGTATCTCCTTCGTCGCCTTATTAAAAACCTCTCCGAGAAAACCCAATTGGGACAAAACTCGGATGAGGGAAAAAGAGTACGGCTTGGGAGATACCTTTCAGAAGTGGAAACATTTGAGGTGTGAGATGTTCCAGTTATTTTGGAGTATCTGTCCGTTCATGGTTTCTAACTTGAAGGAGCCTTTGTCTGCTGCTGCGATGATTTTATAGGGCCCGTCCCAATTGGTGCCCAACTTCCCTTCGTTAGGGTCTTTGGATTCTAGTGTTTTGGCCTTTAGCACATAGTCGCCTATCTGGACGGATTTTTATTCTTTTGTTGTCGTATCTCTCGGCCTGCTGTTTTTGGGCCACTAGCCTGATGTTGGCCATTTACCTCCTCTCTTCGGTTTCGTCTAAATCTTGTAATCGGTTCGCGTCGTTCTCCTCTCCGCTTGTGTACGAGTATCTGAGGCTCGGTTCGCCAACTTCGACTAGTATGATTGTAAGGCCCCGTAAAAATTTTATGCATAAAACCTAGTAGCTGTGGTGTCATGGGCCGAATAATGTGTTAGGAATGCGTAGAATTCTTCGCGGCTCGCAAGCTCGCCGCGGTTCGGACCCTTGGTAGTGATTTAAGTGTCAAAAATGTAGAGAATAAAGTTTTCCGGAAAAGTGTCAAATATGCGGTCAAGAATGCGACCGCAAACCTGTTATGCGGACCGCATTCTTGCCGCAAAGCTTAACAGAAGCCTCCCAAAAATCATGTTGAAAATGCGGTCGATATGCGATCGCATAGTGAATCTGCGGTGCACTTTGCGACCGCGGATCAAGAATGCGGACCGCATATTGGTCGCATTCTGTAACAGAACTTGTGTAATTTTGAGGCCATTCTGCGGTCACTATGCGGACCGCATGTTGATTCCGCGGTCGCAAAGTGCACCGCATAATTGACCTGGTCCAGATTTTTGTAACATTTTGACCCGATCTCTTCTTTAATATAACACCTTTCACCCTCATTTTCTCATATCATCTTACCAAAAATTAGAGAGAGAAGAGAGGGTTTTTAGAGAGAGAAATCTTTCATCTTCAAAGATTGTTCCAACCATCTTAGTTCAAAGGATTCTAGGGCAAAGATTCAACTTCCCCAAATCTTTTCAAGGTAAAAACCCTAACTATTTTCTTTGATTTTCAGTTTTAAATTGGGTAAAGAGAGGTTTGCATATAATAGCTTTTGAAAATAGAATTTTTACACTCATGCATGATTATTGAACTTGATTTCTAGTAAAAGAAGTGAGTAGAAGTAAGAGTCTTCAAGAACAAGGTTGGCAAGAGTAGGATATCTTGGGTAAGCATAAAGTAGGAAGAAAACTCATCACCAGGTATGTATGGCTAATTTTGATTCTTGTGAAATCGCCTATATGTGTGAAATTTGCTTGGTTAGTGTTAATTTGACAAATTGTGTGAAATTCTCAAAGTTGTTGTTGAAATATGAGTGATGTGGTATAGAATATGAACCGAAAATTAAATGAGAGTCGAAATGGGTAAAGAATTGTGAATAATGATTATGATGGCCTATATGGCACCTTGTGTAAAACAAACGAAACGCTTGAGAATTTGTTTATTGTGGAAAGAGATGAAACACTTGAATTGTGGAAATATTGTAACATGGTTGTGATATTGATTTGAAAAATAATTGAGAACATGAAACAATGTGCAAGTTGCTTATTTGAACTTGTTGAAATTGTGTGTAGTACCTTATCTGTTGTTTGAAATTGTTGTGTTTTAAACTGTAAGGCGGGGTCGTGTTGCGCGCCGCAACGTGGGTAAATAAGGTGTGGGTTGGGGTGATAAGGGTGGCCGAGGTAATAAGGGTGGTCAGGGGCAATAAGGATGGAAAGCGATCGAAATCGCTATTGAAAATTGATACAAAAATCAATAATGTGAAATTGTGAAAGGAGACAGCAGGAGAGTTTGCAACCTGTGGGGCACCGATTGCCCCTTTGTTTGACTACTTGTGCTTTACGTGATTGATTGGTTATTGTTAAATTGGTTGATCGTAGAAAGTGCTTTGTGTTGAGGATTGTTTGAAATGAGGAAAATGTGGAAACATGGTTGGCTGACTTAATTAATTGTTGATGTAATTCAATGGCTTGAGTTTACTTGGGACAAAGTTTGTCCATACATGCCAGTACAATTCAAGTGTACTGACGTCCCTTTTGCCGGGGACGCTACATTCGTGTTATGATTGTAGGTGGATCAGTAGCAGGCACTTCAGCTCATCGGCAGTAGTATCCTTCTCCTTCCACTGCCCGTTTTGGTGAGCCCCTTTTCTTCCTTGGGGCCTTGTGTGGTTCATGCCACTTTTGTTTAGATTTCATTTTGGTTTTGTAAGGTATAGCCGGAGCCTTGTTACCGGCAAGTATTGTATTCCCTTTTTTTTGTATCCTAGAGGCTCCGTAGACATGTAAACTGTGGGACTCCAGTCTTATGTATACATTATGTTATGTCGGGCGTTGTAAAAACTACAAACTTGTTAATGAATCACTCGTATGGTTTTATTTGTTTAATGTGAAATCATTCATAGTTAGTAAGATATTTGGTTAATGAGAAACAATCGACACAGGGGTAACGCGTGGGAATGAAAGGCACCCAGGTCCGCTTGACTGGGGCAACCCGGTCAGGCGCCGGTCATGTTCCCCGATTTGGGGCGTGACAATGATGGTGTCGGTCCCGTAGACTAATGAGTAGGGAGTCTCTCTTGTGGAGGATTTGGGGGTGGTCCTATGTGCCCATAGTACTTCTGACTGCAGCTCGGGCCACAATCCCTTGGCGTCTTCGAGTTTTTTCTTCAAGATATTTAGTATGGTCTTGTTGGACGACTCTGCCTGGCCGTTGGCGGCTGGATGATGTGGCGTTGAGAGTATTCTTTTGTACGCCATTTATCGAAGAAGTCGGTTGTCTTTTGTCTTATGAACTGTCTTCCATTGTCACACATTATCTTTTTGGGGATGCCGAAGCGACATATGATGTTCTTCCAGATGAAGGCTATGACCTCTTGCTCGCGAATCTGGGCGTAGGCACCTGCTTCCACCCACATAGAGAAATAGTCAGTTAAATCTAATAAGAAGCGTATCTTCCCTCGTCCGATAGGTAGTGGTCCGACTATGTCCATTCCCCATTTGATGAAGGGCCATGGAGATGTGACCGAGTGACGGAGTTCTCCTGACTGATGTATCAGGGGGGCAAATTTTTGACATTTTTCGCATTGGCGGACGTATTCTGCCGCATCTTTTTTCATGGTGGGCCAGTAGTATCCGGCCCGTATTAGACACTGCACGAGTGCTCAATTTCCTATATGGGTGCCACAATGACCCTCGTGGACCTCTTCTAACACCGACATCATCTGGTTGGGGCCTAGGCACTTAGCCAGGGGTCCTCCAAAAGTTCTTTTGTAGAGGTCGTTATTTACCAAACAGTACCTCGATTCTTGTGAGCGAAGCTTTCTCGCTTCTTTTTTGTCGTGTGGTTCCATTCTGCAAATATGATACAAATTGATTGTGCCAGTCCCAAGTCAGATGCAGGGAGAGTACCTCGTTGTGCTCGATTGCGGAGTGCAGGAGGGTGACGGTGCTTTCTTTATTCAGGTTGGTGGCTGCCGTGGCAAATTTAGCCAATCCATCTGCTTCGGCGTTGTGTACCCTACGAACTTGTTCGAAGCTGCATTCGTCGAATTGCGCCATCAGCTTGCAGATCTCCGCTCGGTATTTTTGCAACCTCTGCTCCTTGACCTGATAAGTCCCGGTGACTTGATTTACCACAAGTTGCGTGTCGCAATGTAGGACCAGCCGGCAAGCCCCGTACCTGGCGACTAGTTTTCAACCTACAATAACAGCTTCGTACTCTACCTCGTTGTTAGTCATATTGGGGCATCGTATGGACTGGCGAATGACTTCGCCCGTGGGGACTTCGAGGACGAGTCCTTGTCCCAATCCCGAGGCATTTGCGGCCCCATCAGTATGGAGTATCCAGGAGTCGGTGTTTGGAGTTGTTTGCAGGGCTTCCTTCTCTGCCTCAGGCGAGATTTTGACATTGAAATCGGCTACGAAGTCGGCAAGGACTTGTGATTTGATGGCAGTTCTGGGGATATAGGTGATGTCGTGCTCGCTGAGCTCTATGGCCCACCCGGCAAGACGTCCCGATTGTTCGGGCTTGTGCAGGATGCTTCTTAGAGGGAAAGTGGTCACCACTCAGATGGGATGGCACTGGAAGGAGGGTCTCAGCTTTCTAGAAGTCGTGACCAGTGCCAACGCCGATTTCTCGAGGTGTGGATACCGGGTCTCGGTGTCCACTAGAGTTTTACTAATGTAATAGATAGGTGATTGCGTACCTTTTTCTTTACGGACGAGCACTGCGCTGACCATGACCTCTGATACGGCCAGATATGTCAGTAGGGGTTTACCCGACTTTGCTTTTGACAACAATGGTGGCGACGACAGATACACTTTCAGTTCTTGGAGGGCTTTGATGCATTCGTCATTCTAGTGGAATCTGTTGACTTTTCTCAACACACTGAAGAATTTGTGGCATCTATCTGACGATCGGGAGATGAAGCGAGAGAGGGCGGCTATTCGGCCTGTCAACTTCTGAACCTATTTCTTGCTGTTGAGTGCTTCGAGTATCGAGGCGATCGCCTTAATCGGGTCGGGGTTAACTTCGATCCCTCTTTGGGATACGAGAAAACCAAGGAATTTTCCTGACTCCATGCCAAAGGCGCATTTCTCGAGGTTCAGCTTCATTCTGTATTTGTTCAATATCTCGAAGGCTTCTCGCAAATGATCGATATGATCCTCCTTCCTTGCTGATTTCACTAGCATGTCATCGATGTAAACCTCCATAGTTTTCCCAAGTTGCTCCTTGAACATCTTGGTGACTAGCCTTTGGTAAGTAGCCCCCGCGTTCTTTAGCACGAAGGGCATCACTTTATAATAGTAGGTGCCTTGGTGGGTGATGAATGTGGTTTTCTCCTGATCTTCCTCGGCAATTAGGATTTGGTTATAGCCAGAGTACGCGTCCAAGAAACTTAGTAGCTCATGTTCGGTGGTGGCGCCGATCAGTTGGTCGATATGAGGTAGGGGGAAGGAATCTTTAGGGCAGGCCTTGTTCAGGTCGGTGAAGTCCATGCACATCCACACACATCCTCCATTTCCCGCTATTCTTTTTGTCCATCACCACGTTGGCGACCCATTGCGGGTATTTCGACTCCCTGATGGAGTCGTTGGCTAGCAACTTGTCTACTTCTTCGCGGACCGCCTCATTGATAGCGACATTGAATTTTCTCCTGATTTGCTTTACCGGCGGATGTAACGGGTCCATGTTGAGCCGGTGGGTGGCGATATCTGGCGAGATCCCTGGCATGTCTGCATGGGAAAAAGTGAACGTGTCTGCATGTATAGTTAAAAATTCATTATACTTACCCAGGTCAGCAAGCCCGTGACCGATGTATGCCTTCTTTTTGGGGTCATCATGGTCTACTTGAACCGGGTCGAGATATTCAACCGTAGCTTTGCAGGCTTCCACGACGTCTGGGTATCTTATGGTATTGGCCGTCGGGTCCGCTTGGATCCCCGACATGGCTAATTGCTATGCTTCTGTGCTCGCCCCGTTCAATTGTCAGGTGTGGGCGCAGTCTTGAGTTATTTTATATCACTCCTGCGTTGTGCGTGGCTCCCCTTTAATGCTGAATATTCCCCATGGGGTAGGGAATTTGACCACTTGGTATAAGCTTGAGGGGACAACTCGCATGGCATGTATCCATGGGCGCCCAATGATGACGTTGTAGGCTGTCTCTTGGTTCATCACATGGAAAGTAGTCTCTAGGGTGACTCCTCCTGCGAGGACCGGTAAGGTCACTTCTCCTGATGTGCGTTCTACTGCATTGTTAAAACCAGTTAGAGTTATGGAGCAAGGGGTTATCCTGTCCTCGAGTCCCATCTGTGAGAGATCTCTCGGATGGATAATGCAGGAGCTGCTTCCTTCATCGATCATGACTCTCCTGACATCCGTATCAACGATACGTAAAGTAATAACTAAAGCATCATAATGAGGGAAACACAAACCGTTGGCGTCAGACTTATCGAAGGTGATACTTCCTTCGAGGTCATCGTATCGTTCGTGGGAGACGGTCCTCTTTAGTCTGTGCGTGTTGGATAATTTGACGTGATTAATGGCGACGTCGTTCCCTTCTCCGACGATCATGTTTACCGCACGTGTCGGAGAGGGTAGTTTTGGAGGTCCCCGGGAGTGCTCTCGTCCGCGCGCAAAATTGGCTTTCCCTTTGTCGCTGAGCAGCTCCTTTAGGTACCCCTGGCTTAACATCCTGACGACTTCTTGTCGTAGGCCGATGCAGTCTTCGGTCCTGTGCCCTCGTTCCTGGTGGAACTCGCACGGGACATTTGATTTCCTTGTGGCGGGGTCTGATTTCATCTTTAGGGGCCACTGTATCTTGGTGCCAAGCTTCTCCGGTGCGTACACTATTTTTGAAGGAGAGATAGAGAAGTTATGTGAAGAAAGTAAAGGGGGTGTACCTCGTTCATTCCTAAGTGAGGCGAGGTGGCATTGCAGGGCATCCGTATGGCGAGGGGGCGGAAGTGGGGACCTCATATAAGGCTGGTGTTGTTCTTTACTAGGACAGGGGAGGGGGGGGAGTTCCCAGTGTCCCTCGTGTCGTCTATCTCTCCTTGTGTCCGGATGCACGACAGCTAGCCGTCGGGTTGGTCCGTCGAGATACTCCTCATCTACCTGTACCTCGGCGCAGTAGGCGTTGTGAATCTCATCCCAAGTCGTGGGAGGATACTTCATGAGCCGGCTTAGCAGTTTTTTGGTAGCTCTTGAGCCGTCCCTGCTGAGTCCGTTCTGGAAGGCCGCTACCGCCATTCCTTCTGACATGTTCGGCACACTCATTCTTACCCTATTGAACCTAGCGAGGAAGTCCCTGAGGCCCTCGCCCGTGGTTTGTTTGATGGCAAAGATGTCGTTCACCCTTGCTTCTGCTTTTTTAGCGCCGGCATGTGTCGTGACGAACTTATCCGCCATTTCCTCGAAGGTTGAGATTGCTTTGGCGGGTAGTTGGGAATACCAGGTCAAGGCTCCCCCGGTCAGTGTTTCGCCGAACTTTTTCAGCAGCATTAATGGTACCGGTTCTTTAGACAAGTCATTACCTTTCACAGCGATGACATAGTGGATGAGATGATCCTCATGATCGGTGGTTCCGTTGTACACCTTCAAGTAGAGGGGCATCTTGAAGGTCTTCGGGATGGTGTAGGGTGCGGCTTCTTCGGAGTAGGGTTGTTCTACAAACCTTCCTACGTCCCGTTTGGGTGGCAGTTTAGGTGCTCCGGGGATCTTGTCATTCCTATCTTGGTGCTCCTTGATTTGGCCATGGAGGGCCTGATTTTTTCTTTCCATTTATTCCATCTTCCTCAGGATGGAGGCTAACGTGTCATCGTGTGTTTATGTTTCGACGGGTTGGCCGTTGGTTCGTGTTCCTTCTAGTTCATCTGTTGCGGTGGTGTTGCTCGTTGTTGGTGTTGCATTCTCGCAGCCTCGTGGTGGCTTTACCACTAAGCTACTCAGGGTACTAGTCAGCAATTTCTCCAGTAGCTTCTTGACTGCCGGGGGAGCTTCTTTTGAAATGGAGGTGTCCCTTTCCAGTGGGGTTGCAAGGTTCCCAAAGGGGGGAGGTGAGGCTTCTGCCTCGGGTGCGACACTAGGGGTAGCGTTGATGGCAGCGCTACCACCGGCCTTGTTCATGGAACTCAGGAGGTTGGTGGTAACTTCTACCATAACTTTGGATTGAGTGTCATTTTCGGCCATTTCCAGACTTTTTCCGATGATCGGATCTTGTGGATGTGTACTACGAGTTTGATTCTCGAAATTCCCACAGACGGTGCCAAATTGTTTGACCCAAAACTATCGGTTGCTTTATGGGTTAGGGACAATCAAAGAATAGATGAAGGGTAAATCGGAATCAATGGTAATATATCTTAAAGATACCTTTGGATTCGTGTATATGTTTTTCTTGTAAAAATGTAGCGGAGCTTAATCAAGTGTTTGAACAAGTAAGCAATAAAGAGATCGAAATAGAGAGAAAAAATGACAGAGAGAGAGAGTTGTATTATTAATGATCAATAATACTTGTGTTACAAATGAGGGGGACCCTTCCTTATATAGAAGGATGACCCCCTCGTCGACATATTACATCGTCCCAAAGCTATTGTTATTACAACGAAAGTATAGAAGAGAGGGAGTCGGGACGTCTGCTCGGACAAGCCTGCTGATACGCTACTATGGACGAGAGCATATCCTTTTCATCATACGGACACGAACGAGGGTGTCACCCGATGTCAATGGCCGCTAAGGGGACGTGCTCGACCCGTATTGCATCCGAGTCTCCCCCATACAATTATATTTTTTAAATATTTTAAATTATTATTCATTATTATGACTTATGAAAAGGAGACTTAGAGCAATAATGAAGTTATTTTTGTGAGACAATAAGTTACGGGTTCGAGCATTGGAAGCAACCACTGATGCTTATATTAGGAAAGACTATTTATGTCACCCTTTTGGCATGCGATCCTTTCTCGAACTTTGCAAGATGTCTTGTGCACCAGGTTACCCTTTTAATCATTATGATTTATAATATTTTCATTTATTTTCTAAATTTATATGTTTATTTCAAAAGCCTTAATGTTCGAATTCACACCATCTTAGATAGCTTGGCCTTCATACATGAAATCATATCACATAAAGTGGAACGAAGGGAATATTGTTTAAAGTTTTGAAATCTATTAATGAAATTATTAATAAAAGTATATATATATATATATATATATATATATATATATATATATATATATATATCCTTCTTGAAATAGTAATTAATTAATGATTATATCCTTCTTGAAATAGTAATTAAAATACCTTTTCAAAAAAATTTACGTAATTTTTCTTGGAAAGTTTGTTTAATTTATTTCATGATTAACAAAAGAAAGAAAAGGGACAGCTCAGTATTCTTATGTCCCTCAATTTTCAGACCCTTTACTTTTTTTCTTCTATCCTTCATTTCTTTTTTGTTCTTTTCCCATTTTATTTTTTGGGATGAGGGAATAAGTTAGAGGAACAGCTGGCATTTAGAAAACAGAGGAATATAGGGGTTCAATTAGCATAATCATAACGTAGTCATAGGTTTACAAAACAATAATTTTTTAATAAAAATCTAAACAACAAAGTAGAATATTATTATAAATCACTTTAAAATATTCAATACCTTTAAGACATCTTTGTAAAATATATATATTTGATAAACCGTAACACAATAATCTGACAAGAAACCGTCCAAAGGCCAGCCTGATTAAGAGCAGACTTCTTGAAGGCTATGCTCCTTTCTAGATTAGATTAAAAATTACTTTATCCGATTTATAGAATATTGATCTTGATCCAAAATAGTTTTTGTAGCTCCATAGGATAGAGGTAAAGTCTGTGTATTATATTATCAAAGGCGGACCTATGTGTTAATAGTGAGGGTCACCTACTATTGCCCTTGACCACTAAATTATACTTTTGGGTTTTGTTAGGGCGTTCAAAACTTAATATATAATAAAATTTAGATTTTGCCTTATATATACAGCGCAATTTTTCGGCGAAGGGGTTTTGGGTGAACCCCCTTGCGCCCCCCAAAATCCGTCCCTGGTCACCAAACCCCGTAAGCCTTGGCAGAAATCTTATTTATGTATATGTATATACCTTGAAAATGGTTAATTTAAGCACTTGGCACCGTGAACATTAAAAGCTTCTAGAGGACACTGATTGAGCAAAATATTGTGCCCTCTTCAAACCCCACTTGTGGATTATACCGGAGTTATTATTGTAATTTATGACACAATTTGACCGGACATGAAATTGAAAAAAGATAAAAAGTTTTAAAACTTTTAATCCAAAATAAATTATAGATACTTATTTTGCTATAAATCATCTCATAAGGTTAAAAATAGAAATTTTAAATTTATATTATTTCTAAATATATTAATATGACTTTTTTTTATTAAACAGATTTAAAAGGAAGATATATCACATAAATTGATATAAAGTATTATATATTTGGTTTTCCAACTTTTCAGCTAAAAAAAAAAAGCTGATTTATTAATCTACTAATGTTCTTCTTCTCTCTCTTTTGATTGATTGGCATTTCATTTTCATGATTCTGCTGTAGACCCAAAAAAGATAAAGTGGAACTTATTTATGTGGTCGAAATAAGTCCATTTCTTGATTTCTATTGCCCATATCTTCACTATATTTCTCTTTCAAACCCCTTATCGTCTCCTCTGACCACATATACTCCCCCCCTTCTCCTCGTGCAGAACGAGACCAACTTAGGTGATACACACCAAACATAATCACTTAAATTAGTTTTTGGTTGTCGTTGGAAAAATTGATTACTGTTTGACCCAAAAACTATCGGTTGCTTTTTGAGTCAGGGACAATCAAAGATTATACAAAGGTAAATCGGAATCAGCGGTAATATATTCAAGGACAGATCTATGATTCGTGTGTAGATTATTCTAGTAAAATTACGAGAGAATCTACTGAAATATTAAGGTTAGCCAACAATAGAGTGGTGAGATAGAGAGAGATTGTAGATAGAGAGAGAATGATAGATAGAGAGAGATTGTTGTATTAATGAATAATAACACTTGTCTTATAAATAAGGGGGACCCTTCCTTATATAGAAGGAAGGCCCCCTCGCCAACACATTACATTATTTCGGAACTACTGTTATTACAACAACGGGATTAGGCGGAGGAGTCGGGACGCCTATATGGGCGAGTTTGTCAATACGCCTTTATAGTTGGGAGCGTACTCCCTCTCGTCGTATGGGCATGAAGGAAGATGTTATTCGACGTCTGTGGCCCTATAGGGAGATGTACCCGACTTACATCAATCGTATATGATTTTACCCCATACAATAAGTCCCTCCACCTATTGGAGATGTATTCGACATATATCTGCAATGGGTGGAAAAAGTCTACCCGTCTTGGATCTGTTCGCGTGTGCATACGTGGCACGTTCTTTTGAACCGTCATTTGCTGACGACATGCGTCATGATTGCAGCTGCTCTTGAGGCAGGCCAGAAAGGTGATTTGACATTTCGGTTTCCGGCTTCCTTTTCTGATACTAACTTCTTCGAATCTCGTGTACTGGCCTGCTATAAATATCGGGGGATTTCAAGACTTTCCATTCTTTGGATCATCGCAAAAGGTTCTTTATACTTCTGTCATTCATCATTTTCTTATAGCAAAACAGCTTTTCGTATTGACCTTGTTGTTTGCTATTATACCTTGAACAGAAAGGTTAAAAATGTCGAAGCGCGGTCGTCATCGTGGGACCGATGAGGGTGAGGCTTCTAGGGTTCCTCAGCCCTTGGAAGGTGGCAAGAAACGCCGCAAACCTCTCGTCCCTCTTTCCGTGGACAACCTGCTTCCCGCGAACTATACGTTCGAAGGGATTTCCCTACAAAGGGGGCTACCCCTGCATGGGAAAGGTCCACATTTACTTAACTTCTTCTAAATGATCTCCGAGTATCTTGTCAGATTCCGAAGACGGTCGTCATGCAAATGGCCGAAGGGGACCTTGCCAACGTGCACAGAGCCGGGTTCTGTGCTTTCTATGGATACCCCTTTATAATGGGGTGTGGCCTCCCCATCTATCCGCTAGCGGAAGAGTTATGTCGGTTCTATAATGTATGCCCGGCCCAGCTTACCCCTTATACGTGGAAGATATGTCATATTCTGACGACTTATGCCGAGAGGGCCGGTTTAGACGTCACGGTATACCATCTGCTGTAGCTGTTCATTCCTGGATTCATGAGAGGGATGATGCTCCAGTTAAAGGATCGAGAGACGACGTGCCTGGTCGTCCAAACGTACGACAAACCCAATCGCCAGTTCTGGCTGAAATATTTCTTTGTCCGAACCTCGGATATGGTGTCGGACCTAGTCGGATTCCCTGAGGCATGGAATGCCAAACGTAAGTGTTATCCCTTGCGTTTTACTTACTTTACGCCTGTTCGACCTTTCATCGTCTCATTATGTTTTATGTCTGCAGCAAGGGTGCGTACACCCCAGTCCGCACTGGACATTAAAGCCTGGGTGGGGCGGTTGATCCCCTTCGTAGAGGAGTGTAGGACGTGGGTCGCATTTACCATAAAAGACGGCCTCCTGGGTATAGTATTGGTTCTGGGTATGGCGACCTCATATCTTATTAGACGCCGCATTTTCTAATGCGTTTTTATAACTGTGTTGGCAGCCCGAGTGCACCGCGGAGAAGGAGACGGCATGCCGCCACTTCCTCGTCGGCGGATTCCGGTTTTGAACACGTGGTTCACGTGAGAGAGATTGACTCTGAGGCCTCTCACCCTGAGGGTGATCGAGCGGATGTGGAAGCATCTAGTGCTAATGATTCTGATGTGCTCATTCCGAAGGCAGAGCCGCAATTTCGGAGCTGACTTTTGCGGATGTCCCCTGGACTTCTTGCCCCGTGGTAGAGTCGGTGAATGAACCGACATCCAGAGAGGGCCCTTTTCCTTTACCTCTTATTTTGAAGAGGACTTTTCAGAGGATGATGAGCCGTTGGAGCGAAAGAGGCGCTCACTACTCCTTGGAAAAGGCGTGGTCGTGGAGCAGAGGGAGTTGATAACTCGCCGTCCCGAGTAAAGGCCAGTTCTTATGGGCGATGCCATCCGACCGGAGAGGACCGCCCTCTTGAGGGAGGTTGCGGAAAATACCGCTTCTCCGCATGTTAAGGATGACAGCGCACCGGCTATCGCCGGGCCGGCTGCAGACGAGGAAGGGGATGATCCCGGACAGGCTCCTGCTTCTGTGGACGTGCCGCATGAAGACTACGGCTGGGTGGATATGGCGATGATAGGTCCTACCCGTCGGCTTATGATCCCTACGAGATACAACCTGCTGCTGGACAGTGAGCAGGCTGCGCCGGACATGTCCTTGCTATGTGGAGGTGCCGAGACAGAGTCTTTGAAGGCCGTGAGTGACAGATATTTGTCTCATCGAGTCGTTGGCGCTACCTTGCAGGTATGGCTTGGTTATTGTTTTTCATGGTTTTCTTATGAGCCCTGAGGCGTTGCGTCGTTTTGAATTATGTCTTTTCTTTATCTTTTTCTCAGACCCTCATCTTGGAGGTGCAACGAGGCCGATGGGAGCGAAAGAGGAATGCTGCCCTTAGGAAAGCATTGAAGAAATACCGGGAGGCCCGTAGTAAGCATAAGACACTGGCGGACCTCTACACCCAGGATCCCCAGTTTCAAGTTTTCCGTGAGGGTTTGGAGTTGGCAAAGGATCATCTGCGGGAGCGTACGACTCAGCTGGAGAGGACGGATACGGACTTAATGGCCGTTGTGGCCCGAAACACCGAATTGGAGAGTCTTCTCCAGCAGCAGGAGGGAGAGCTAAACCCGGGCCGTGTGGCGATGGCGGAGGTGGCAGAGTTACGTGCCAGGGTCTATGTCCTTACCGCCGAGCTCAGGACTATAATAGTTGAGGTGGCTCCCCTTAGCAGGCGGAAACTATTGTTCCAGCTGGCGATACGTCTCATGAGGCTCACGATATGTTTGTGTATGCAGAGGCGAGGCAGACTATTTTTAAGGAGCTGCTGGCCGTCGGTACAGCCACTAAGGCAGAGGTCGAAACTCAGCGTTGCCTTGTTAGGGTCGCACGTGAGGCTTGCGGGTATAACCCTGATTCTCCAGACCAAGCGGGCTGTACCTTTGCGGATATGGACCAACTGGGCACAGGGTCTTGGATTTCTAGGGCGTGTTGGGCCGAAGGCGATGGGGACCGTGTTGACGGTGCGGCCTGTCACACCTCCTTTTGGCGCACCGCACCCCGCGAAGGGCTTGGTAAAATGGAGTAGGAGTTTTTCCAATTAAAGGACAATCAAAACGGGATTCATTTATTAAAAGATTCGGAGTCGCCACTTGGGAGATTTATGGTGTCCCAAGTCACCGGTTTGAATCCGAATTGAGGAAAGGTTTGACTCTATTTAACAGTCCGCGAACCATAAATCCGGATAAGGAATTCTGTTAACCCGGGAGAAGGTGTTAGGCATTCCCGAGTTCCGTGGTTCTAGCACGGTCGCTCAACTGTCGTATTTGGCTTACTTATCTGATTTATACCTTGCTTTAATTCATGTGAAAAATTCAACTTTTAACCGCTTTTAATATTATTTTACAAGAATTGCAACGTTGTGAAAATGTATTTCGGATCACACCGTACCAGTACGCCTGTGACCTTTAACGCATTACAACTTCGTTAAGATTTGGATTTGAGTCACATAAATGTACACCCGACTTTAAGAAAGTAATATTATCAAAGTACGCGCCTAAAGCAACTACGCGTTTATTATCTTTGGGGAACACCGTAAAATTCGCTAAACGGTCCCGAAGTCTAAGTATTTCAATATAATTGATTGAGGGCCTCGTGCATGTTATTCTTGAAACGACGCTCATTTCACTTCTTTTTAAAGGGCCGAACCTGTGGTGTGCTATGTTTTCTATTGTTATTTTTTTATAAAGAAGAATAATCTTAGTTAATTAATATCGGTAAACGACCTAACTCTAAAATTTACTTTCAAACTAATCTCAACCAAATACTCATGAATTGCAGAAGGAAACATGCTTATCATTTTATTCGAAAATATACAGGATCGGATAGTTTGGGCCTACTGCTATGGAAGTCAGGCCCAAGAGGCATTTTATCACTTTGACTGTACATGCGAATAACAATCGTCTGGTCTTCATATTTGATCCCACCAAATCTATTTAAAACAGTCGCTTGAACGATATTAATTTCCAAAGGTAAACTAACTTGTTAAAATTCAGATTCGATTTTCATGCTTGAATTGACAAATCTACGCCTATCATTATAGTGTTCATGTTGCACTTATACCTGAATAACTTGCAGACTTAATATAACTATTGCTGGATCTGAAACTTTAGCCTTATTAATACTTGAATCAATCTAAAAGTTCTGTTCAATTATTTACAATAATTGGCTAATCAAAACAAATTGAAACTAATCTATCATCAGGGCTTCACAGAGATAAAGCAGGGTTCAACTAACAGAAACATTGAACTATTGTTCAAACTCATAGGTGTGTTGTATCATGAATACTTAAACCTAAGTACATGTCAAATTTGAATTTTTCTGAATGACAGAACAGAAAACAATAATACAACTACTTAGAACTATAACGATTCCAAACAGCAATTCCATAGCATAACAACTTTGATTCTCATTTATATTTCAACCATAATTTTACAGGATGCTGGTTCAGAACATGTACCTGGGTATTGAAGAGCAAAAGAAAAAGAAATCAGTGAGGAAGCAGCAGCAGCTCACAACAACAGCAGCATGTACACAACCACAGCAACAAAGAACAAACATCAATAGAACAACAACAACCAGCAGGCAGTTCAACAACAACCAGCAGCAGTTCACAACAACAACAGCAGCAGTAAGACACAACAACAACAGCAGGCAGCAGCAAAACAAACAAGAGCAGGAACTACTTCCTTCAGAATCCCTTTCAAATGACAATAAACCCCAATGTATTCGAACTTAAACACTTAAACTCTTAATCTCTAATAAACTTCTATATTTTTTCTATATGTGTGTTTGTTTTGTACTTTTCAATGAGTGTGTGTGTATATCTCTCCCTTTGTGTTTCAAAGTTCTCTCCCAGGCTCCAGTATTTCTGTCCCTGAATACTCTCTAGTGTTCTGTCTCTACTTATAACAGAAAAATTCCCCTGGGACACTTCAATTGTCAAATTAAAAATAGAACTCTACCAGCCCATAATATTCTCACTGTTAAACCACTAAATCCTGTCTAAGTATGGGATATTGATACAAAAATGCTAAACACATGGTGCTGATGGGATACCCTGCTGTACAGCAGGTTTCACTAGGTTGTACCATGTGCCTTGCATCATGACTATTAGCTTTTCTGATTTTCCTAAGTAAACTAAACAGCTATACCCAATTCCACTCAGATTTTAAAGTCACAGGTAAGCTGAAACTTTGATCTAATAGTGATTCAAGGATTAAACAGGCCAATTCCAACTTACTGCCTTATTGTTCTAAACCTATTCTCATACAACTAGTTGAGGACACTACAAAACAATCAATTATCAGCTATAACAAACAACAACAACTAATTCAAATACACAGAACCAACCAACAGACATGAAAAGTTCAATTCAGACAAAACAAACCACTGCCCGGGATTTCACACAAACAAATTCTACGAGATTAGACGACGACATTCAATTAACTATAACACGTATCATTGATAACAAATTAATCGATAAAATAGTGATTCTAAAAATATCGGCCAAAAATGAAACTAAGTATTCGACAACGCTAATCGAAGCGAATACGCATTTGACAACATGGGAAGAAGTGACAACACAGGAGAATAATTGACCAAATAAAAGGTCTTTGGGAAGAAGTGACAACAGGGACGGCCAAAAAAAATGAGAAGAATTCAAGAGTTAAACTAAACAAATACACAAAACAAACAAATACCTAATTGAAATAAACAGGAAAAAGGAAATTACCTCAAAAGAAATCGAAATCGGACGGACCCGGCCCCAAAGGATTCGAGTTTTCGCATTTTGAAGTTAAACGGAGTTTAATTGAAATGTTTTCAAACGAAAACACTTCAATTAAAGTCCATTAACTTCAATTACTGTTAACTTGGACAAAAATCCCTAATTCTCGAATTCTAGGGTTCTTGGGGGTCGGTTTTAGGGCTCGAGTGGTTCGGGCTTGATTCGAACCAAGGCTAAGGCTGGTAGGGGTATGAGGGAGGCCTAGGGATGCTATGGTGCGAGTTTGGGGTCGATTGGTGTAGGTTGGGTCTAGACTCGAATCTTCGATTGAAGATTCGAGGATCTCGAGCTTGATTCGAGATAAACCGTTCATGGATTCATGCTGGGGGAGGTGAGGGGAAGATTTGGTGTTAAGATGGAGGTGTTTGGCCTACCGGAACCGCCGTGAGGCGATTTCCGGTAGGCGGAGTGCGGCGGGGGACGGTGGGGCTTGGCCGTCTCTATGAGAGATGATGAAATGGTGAGGGAGAGGTTGGCTACGGGGGGCGTGGGGGGCAAGGGTAGCCTTATATACGGGGTAGAAAATGAGATCCTGGCCGTTGGATCAAGTAAGATTGATGGCCAGGATTTCATACTAGGTATCAAACGGCGTCGTCTCAATTTAAATGAGACTGGGTCGGTCTCAAAGGCGAACGGGTCGGGCGAAATGGTAAGCTTGGGGCCGTTGGATGTAATCAAACGGATGGTTGTGATTTGAGAACCCACACGACGTCGTTTGGTTTGATCTCTGAGATGGATTGGTCTGGAACGTGTACCAGGCTAATTGGATTAGGCCTGTGATAGCTTGGGCTGATGGAAAACTGTGGCCTGGTCCAAGTTTATTCCTTATCCCTTTTATTTTTTAATTTTAGCTACTAATTAAAATATAAAATGCTAACAAAACCCAAATAAAAATCACAAAAGTACTAATTAAGTTACACTAAATATTATCCTACTCAATTTAAACATCAATTAAATAAATCACACAATTTTGATATTAAACCCTAAAAACGCAAAATACATATTTTTGTAATTTTCTATTTTTTGTAAAAATAAACTTGATTACTTTTAACGAATCGTAAATGAAAATGTGACATATTTTTGTATTTTTCATTAATTAAACAAATAAACATGGGCACACAAAAATGCAAACAAAAAATAAAAATATAAAAAAATAACATAAAGTCCATATGTATTGCAAACAACGCAAAACTCTTTTATTTTGAATTTTTGAGAGTAATTCGTGTGAGGCAAAAATCACGTGCTCACAGCTGCCCCTCTTTGCGCGAAAACATGAAGAGTTTTCGTGCAAAGATAAATGAGCAAATACGAGCGATTTTTGCCCGTTTGAATACTCCGTATGAAGCATTTTTTGGAAAAGTTTGACCGAACCTTTGCTTCAGAAGGTCTCCTACATATCCCTGGCTAAAAGGGAATCAGGTCAATGTAGTTCGGGAAGTTTTGGTAGCTGGGACTACCATGACTGCTGTGATCTTGCTGTTGCTGCTATTGCCATTGCTTGACTGACCTCCTTATTACATCGTACTAAACGAAAAATAAGAAGCTAGACTAAATTACGGTATTGTGAATTCTTGTCTATCTTTTCAGCTTGATCTTGTCATGTTTATTGCCATCTTGCGGGCTCTGATGTTTCTTCACATGCTTCTTCTCTTCTGACAATTGTTATCTCGGCCTATCTTGATTGCCGAACTCCGACCATTGGTCCCTTCTTTGTGATCTTCGAACTATTCTCCTTCGAAGTCTGAACCTGTCTTTCTGATCCTTGTTGCCTTCCTTTTGATTACGAACTTGGATTCATGCCGGGGATTTCCGTTATACTCAACCGCTTTCCTCAACCAAATTCAAAAATAAATCGCCACTCCATTCTTCAAGCGGGCTCCCTGACTTCCACTGCAACTTCAAAATAAGTCGCCACTCCATTCTTCAAGCGGGCTCCCCGACTTCAACTACAACTTCAAAATAAATCGCCACTACATTCTTCAGGCGGGCTCCCTGACTTCAACTACAACTTCAAAATAAATCGCCACTACATTCTTCAGGCGGGCTCCCTCGACTTCAACTACAACTTCAAAATAAATCGCCACTCCATTCTTCAGGCGGGCTCCCTGATTTCAACTACAATCTTCAAAATAAATCGCCACTCCATTCTTCAGGCGGGCTCCCTGACTTCAACTACGACTTCACAAATAAATCGCCAATCCGTTCTTCAGGCGGGCTCCCTGACTTCAACTACAACTCACTAATTTCATCCCATCCTTATCGCATTCCTTTGTTTCCTGTACCATTTTCTTCTTCCTGCATCGTCTCTTGGGCCACCCTTTTCTTCTGAATTACCTTGTCTTGGAATTTCTTTCCAAAAGCGGGGTCGTGTTACTTTTCCTTTGGCTGCTGGAGATATCTTCGGAACTGTTTACTCACCTGCTGGGGATGATGCTGCTGGGGAAGTATTCTTTGTTTCCTCTTTTTCTATTTCCTTCACCCTTCGTTCTCTCTCGGACTCGCCAGGGATTGAAATGTCATTAATTGAGGATTACCCTGGCGAGGGACCCCTTTTCCTTTTCCTTATTCCCAGACCTCCTCCGAGGCTCACGCTTTTGCTTCCTTGAAGAACTTATGGGATATAATGCTGCTGGGGGAATCTCGGAGTTAGTGTTTCATTTTCCCGACAACTGCTGGGGATGATACCAGGCTCAAAAATCAACCCCTCGTGTTGTCTGGCCTCTCTCCAAACTATTCTGCTCGGAACCGGTATTTCCCGAAATCTCACTATCCTTATCCACTGGGTATTTGCTTTCAAGAAAATTTTCGCAATGGGAGAAAATTTTCTGCCCCAGTTTGATGACCTTCTACGTGGCATGCTTTTCCGCCGACGAACCCTCTTTTCCTGCTTTAAATCAAAGAAACATTGTTAGTTTCAAAACGCAGTGAGTGGTCGTGCCACTCTTGTTGTGGCAATTTTCCTTTTCTCTTTCAGCTGCTTGGCCTCCCTCGAACTTTTGGGGACGACGTTGACACTTGCTGGGGATGGTGCTCTTTCCATAGATGGTCTCTCGTCTCTCCCTTTTATTCCAACCTTCAGTTTGATCCGACCCTTTTAGCCGATGATCTGTTGTGAGAAATCATCTTCCGGATGTGTAATATGTGTCCATCGAACTCCATAATTCCTGTGAACCTTCCAATCAACCTGTCGTTCCAGTCTTAATATCGGAACGACTTTTGCCTTATTGCCTCGTTCCACGCCTATTCATCTTCATTGTACCGCTTTGGGAGACTTGGTAGTAAGCTTTGAAAAGTCAATTTTCGAAAACAAAAGAAGAGAAAAATGATAGATAAAGAATGCTGACCGCGAATGACAAAAGAAAGGGAAAACTTTTCTGAACTCCAAACTGGGAAAAACTTATCTGAATGTGTAACTGATCCCATGGTTATGCCGCGCCTTTGAGATTAATCTATCCAGTCTATTTATGTCAATCACTTTCTGATGGCCGCGTTTTGCTAGAAACAAACGAATGTCCCAACCTTGTCTCATGCGGACACCTGGTAACCATCTCGCCTTGTCACCTCATAGTGCCCTTCAAAGGGTTTTCACTAATGAGATTCTCTCATTTCTCTCGACCTCCCGTCGCCTTAGGGTGCCTGTAAAGGTTTTCACCGTAAGACTCTCTCATTTTATTTCTCTTAGCTTTCTTCGCCTTAAGGTGCCCGCGAGGGTTTTCACCGTTAAGACTCTCTCATTTTGCTTTCTTTCCAGGCTGGGGTATTATCCATGAAACTCCCTCTAAATGGCTATCCATTTTTTCGCTTGCGAATCCTGGACTCAGTCGAGGATCGGAGTGTCCTTCTTGGCTTTCATTTTCGTGGCTTGGCATTTCTCAAATACTGATCGAGAGGTCTTTTTGGTCATTAATGCGGTTTTAGTGCACGAGGCTAGAGAAAAGGGATTTAACCTCAACGGGTAGCTTATTACAACTTTCGGAATCCACACTATCTTCAAACGAAACATGACTTCTGCCCTAGTTTTGTTGCTTGGGGAATCTTTGATTTTTATTTTATTATGACCGAGCCGTGTGGCGCCTACGTATCCTTCTTGAGGAATCAGGTCGAACGTAGTTCACTTTTTCTTGTATCCTTTCTTTGTTTCTTTTTCTATTTTGTTACACATTTTCCTTGATGATTCCGAAAGAGGGTATATGAAGGAATAATTAAGGCTCAAAAAGGGGGAAACAAGGGTTAAAGTGTTTGGGGAGTAGAAAAAATTGCCTCTGTCATTTCATTCTCCGAAAAACGCCAACTACAAACAAACGAGACCAAACGTTGACAAATGCATTAAAGAATTACACATAATATCTCTTGACTGCATCAGAATTGATAGCCATATCAGTGCATCTTCCCTCAATATCAGTTAGACATAGCGCGCCGTTGGATAATACCCTAGTCACAACAAATGGTCCCTGCCAATTTGGAGCGAACTTGCCTTTTGCTTCGGCCTGATGTGGTAGAACTCTCTTCAGCACATGCTGTCCCACTTCAAATTTCCTGGGACGTACCTTCTTGTTGTATGCTCTCGCCATTCTCTTTTGATATAACTGGCCATGACATACTGCTTTCAATCTCTTTTCATCGATCAAGCTCAATTGCTCCAATCGGGTTTTGACCCACTCATCGTCGTCAATCTCAGCTTCAGCGACAATTCGGAGGGATGGAATTTCAACTTCTGCTGGTATTACTGCCTCAGTCCCGTACACCAACAAGTAAGGAGTTGCACCTACCGAAGTCCGGACGGTAGTGCGATAACCTAACAGTGCGAACGGTAACTTTTCATGCCATTGCCTGGACCCTTCTACCATCTTCCTCAATATCTTCTTTATATTCTTGTTTGCCGCCTCAACCGCACCATTTGCTTTGGGACGATATGGTGTGGAATTTCGGTGTGTAATCTTGAACTGTTGGCAAACCTCTTTCATTAATCCGCTGTTAAGATTGGCACCGTTATCTGTGATGATTATCTTTGGAATTCCAAACCTGCAGATGATGTGGGAATGTACGAAGTTCACTACCGCCTTCTTGGTTACTAATTTGAAGGTTTTGGCCTCCACCCACTTGGTAAAATAATCGATCGTTACCGGAATGAACCTATGACCATTGGAAGCCGCAGGCTCTATAGGTCCAATAACATCCATACCCCATGCAACAAACGGCCATGGTGCTGACATTGTATGCAATTCGGTCGGTGGAGAATGAATCAAATCTCCGTGTATCTGACACTGATGGCATCTTCGCACGAAACTTATACAATCACGCTCCATAGTGAGCCAGTAATATCCTGCTCGAAGAATCTTTTTTGCCAATACGTATCCGCTCATGTGTGGTCCACAAACTCCGGAGTGTATATCTGTCATCACTGTTGTGGCTTGACTCGCATCTATACATCTCAACAATCCCAAATCTGGGGTTCTTTTGTACAGCACCCCTCCACTAAGGAAAAATCCGTTCGCCAATCGCCGAATAGCTCTCTTTTGATCTCCAGTTGCTTGCTCTGGGTATATTCCTAACCTGAGCTATTCCTTGACATCATGAAACCATGGCTCACCATCCATCTCTTCCTCTATCATATTGCAATAAGCATGTTGATTCCGGATCTGAATATGTAACGGATCGACACGAACCTTGTCCGGGTGATGTAGCATCGACGCTAAAGTAGCTAGAGCGTCGGCAACCTCATTATGCATCCTTGGGATGTGCCTGAATTCTACCGATCGAAAGCGTTTGGTCAGATCATGCAAACACTGACGATACGGGATAAGCTTTAGATCTCTGGTTTCCCATTCTCCCTGAATCTGATGTACCAGAAGGTCCGAGTCCCCCAAGACCAAGACGTCCCGTACATCCATGTCCACCGCTAATCGCAGCCCTAAGATACATGCCTCGTACTCAGCCATATTATTGGTACAGTGAAAACGCAGTTGAGCAGTAACAGGATAATGATGTCCTGTTTCAGATATAAGCACAGCCCCTACTCCGACTCCTTTAGCGTTCGCCGCTCCGTCGAAGAAAAGCTTCGACCCTGGATCCTTGGTTAGTTCTAACCCCTCAATTTGCAATACTTCTTCGTCTGGAAAATACGTCCTCAAAGGTTCGTATTCGTCGTCAATAGGATTCTCGGCTAAGTGATCGGCTAGGGCTTGAGCTTTCATAGCCGTCCTTGTCACATATATGATGTCGAACTCTGTAAGTAATATTTTCCATTTTGCTAACCTCCCTGTAGGCATAGGTTTCTGGAAAATATACTTCAACGGATCCAAGCGCGAAATGAGGTAAGTGGTGTAAGAAGACAAATAATGTTTCAGCTTTTGGGCTACCCAGGTCAAGGCACAACATGTCTTTTCCAAATGAGTGTACTTAACCTCGTGGACCATGAATTTCTTATTGAGGTAGTAAATGGCCCGTTCCTTTCTGCCAGTAAGATCGTGCTTGTCACGCCCCAAATCAAGGAACATGACCGGCGCCTGACCGGGTTGCCCCAGTCAGGCGGAACTAGTACGGGTGGGTTTGACAGATACCCTTTGATTTGGTCAAATGCTTCCTGACATTCTGTCGTCCATTCTATCGCAGCGTCTTTCTTCAACAAACGGAATATGGGTTCACAGGTTGCTGTAAGCTGAGCAATAAACCTACCGATGTAATTTAACCTTCCCAACAGACTCATTACCTCTGTTTTATTCTTTGGCGGGGGTAGCTCTTGAATGGACTTGATTTTGGATGGGTCCAACTCAATGCCCCGTTGGCTGACGATGAATCCTAGCAACTTTCCTGATGGAACTCCGAATGCGCATTTGGCCGGATTGAGCTTGATGTCGTACCTTCGAAGTCTTTGAAAGAACTTCCTGAGGTCGGCAACGTGGTCTTCTTGACGTCTAGATTTTACGATCACATCATCCATGTACACTTCAATTTCCTTGTGTATCATGTCATGGAATACCGTAGTCATCGCCCTCATGTATGTTGCCCTTGCGTTCTTCAAACCGAACGGCATCACCCGGTAGCAATAAGTCCCCCATGGTGTGATGAAAGCCGTCTTTTCTGCGTCCTCTTCATCCATCAAGATCTGATGATATCCCGCGTAGCAAGTCCACAAAGGATCCGATTTCACGTCCGGCACAATTATCAATCAGGATATGGATATTGGGAAGAGGGAAATTATCTTTAGGGCTCGCCTTGTTGAGATTGCGGTAGTCCACGCATACTCTGATCTTCCCGTCTTTCTTTGGCACCGGTACTACGTTAGCCAACCATTCAGGGTATCGAGTGACACGAATGACTTTCGCCTGCAACTGCTTGGTTACTTCCTCCTTGATCTTTACACTCATCTCTGTCTTGAATTTCCGCAGTTTTTGCTTGACGGGAGGATATGCCGGATCAGTGGGTAATTTATGAACCACTAGATCGGTGTTGAGTCCTGGCATGTCGTCGTACGACCATGCGAAAATGTCTTTAAACTCCATGAGTGTTTTGATCAACTCTTCTCTCAGGTTGGGTTCAATATGGACACTTATTCTGGTTTCTTTGACGTCATCTGTGTCCCCCAGATTAACAGCCTCGATATCATTTAAATTTGGTTTGGGTTTTTCCTCGAAGTGACTTAATTCTTCACCGATTTCTTCTACGGCTTCATCATCGCCGTATTCCGATTCACTCTCGTCACCTCCTATTTCATGCGTTATTATTTCCAAACCAGATTGACTTTCTAGACTGGGTTGATTAATCTTTAAGCACGCCATATCATTAAGATCAGTTGAAAGAAAGCTGCTCAGAAAAGTAAAAAGAAGGAAAATAAACAAAATTAGACACGAAGGGAACAAAATTTCATTAATGGGAACAGTACAAAGAAAAACAAGCTTGCAAACTCAAATCAAAATGAACTAAAACAAACGGATTTTACTTCGGGAACAACCCCAACACAAAATTTCGAAAGAAAACAATCCAAAACAAACTACCAAGACTCCTTCCGGACAGGGAGAGGAGTAGCCTTCCAATTATTCAATTTTGCTTTCGATCCCACAAATTGTATCTCGGCATGGCTGGATCCTTCGCCATCCTCTAGCATGCATACATCTGTGAATAGATCCTTGAACTTTCTTAAGAACTCTTCGTCTGGCCTAACCATAGGACTGGGAACCTTTGTCGACGGATGTCCTCTTACTCCGGACCTGACAAAAGATCGGGAAAGGCGCGGAACGGGCTTCGGGAGCACCCATGTCTTCTGCTTATTCCTCTTGGCTCGCTGGATGTCCTCTGATGTTGGCTTGAATCCCAGGCCGAAGGTTCCCACATTTTCGACCACAGATACCGGTTGTATGATTCCTTGCAGAGATGCACCTAAACCTTTGCCGTGTATGAAACCGTTTCTCAACATTTCATGAGCCACCATGACGTCTGCAATAATTATTCCATCATTGGGAATGCATTCCCCTTCTGGAACTCGGTTGGCGGATACCACATCGCAGATCTGGTATACCCATGGCCCAACATCCTCTTCTGTCTCAACAAAGGGGACGATGGTGCCCGGTTGTAGATCATTCTCTCCATGGACTACGATCTCCTGTTGGTCCCACTCGAACTTGACTAGTTGGTGCAGGCTGGATGGAATTGCTTTTGCGGCATGGATCCACGGTCGCCCTATCAGAAGGTTATATGAAACTACCATGTCCAGCACCTGGAATTCCATGGTGAACTCCACTGGTCCGATTGTCAATATTAACACTATGTCCCCGACCGACGCCTTGCCTCCTCCATCAAACCCTCGGACACATATGCTATTCTTGCGTATCCTGCCGATATCCACTTTCAACTTGTTTAGTGTAGAGAGAGGGCAAATGTTCGCACTGGACCCATTGTCGACCAAGACTTTGCTGACCACCGACTCCTCGCACTTCACCGTAAGATATAAAGCCCTGTTGTGCTCGGTGCCTTCCTCAGGCAATTCATCATCGGTGAAGGTGATCCGATTCGCTTCGAAGATCCTATTGGTGATCTTCTCCAAATGACTCACCGAGATTTTATCGGGTACGTGGGCCTCATTCAGAACTTTCATCAAAGCTTGCCGATGTTCTTCAGAATGTATCAGCAGGGACAGCAATGAGATTTGCGCAGGGGTTTTCTTCAGCTGTTCTAAGACGGAATAATCATGTAGCTTCATCTTTTTCAGGAATTCTTCTGCCTCTTCGTCAGTTACCGGCTTTTTCAATGTTGCCGGAGTGGTCTTCCTCAATTCCGCAGGGGCAAAACATCTCCCTGAACGGGTCAACCCTTGCGCTTTGCAGACTTCCTCTTTAACTTCTTTTCCTTTGTAGGTCGTCGTGACCCGATCATAATTCCATGGGATAGCTTTGCTATCAACTATTGGCAACTATATTGCTGGCTTGATGATGAAAGGATCCACTCGAACACCTGCTACCGTCAAGACGGGTTTGGTTGCTACCCCTGGTACAGTTATTTTTACTTCCCCCGGCCTTACCGGTACTTCGCTTGCATTTTCCCTTTCTGCTTCCAACCCCTCTTGTACGTCCTTCCTGCAAATGAGTGACTCATCAAGGCTTGGCCCCTTTTTCATTCCTACCCCACTAGACTTGATCATCATTACGGCCTGAGAGGTTTTCTCCTTTCCCTCTTCTACCCGTACCAACTCGATCATGTTGGTCTCATAATGAGTTGGAAGTGGATTTTGGTTGATGTTGGGCTCCGCTGGAGTCTGGACCTCAATTCGGCGAGTGTCGATGAGTTCCTGGATGGCTGTTTTCAACCTCCAACACTTTTCTGTGTCGTGCCCCGGACATCCTGAGCAGTATGCACAATTTATTAAATGATCCGGATTCTTTGGAAGAAGGTTTGGTAGCTTAGCCTCGACCGGATTTAGCAACCCTACTTGCTTCAAACGATGGAACAAACTGGTGTAAGACTCTCCCAAGGGAGTAAAAGTCTTTGGCCTTGGCGCCCTGTCACTCTTGAATGCTTGGTTCGGACAAAAACCCGCGCCCGTGGGACTTCTATATGCTCTTGGGGGTGGATAATTATTTTGCGGGTTTGGTGCACGCCATGGTGCATGGACGGGAGGTGTGGCATATGACTGTGCGTGATGGACAGTAAAATAGGGATCGGGTGCTGGATAGTAGTGTTGCGGGTGGTTATATGGATTGTGGAAGCAATTTTGGTGGTGAGGTTGTGGCGGGTTATACTGGGGTGCGGGGCCTCTATTTCTGAACCATGTTCCGGACTCGACTGTCGTGACTTCTTCTTTCCTCTTTTTCCCAAGCACTCCTCCGGTACCACTTTGGATAGCTTGAGTGGTGGCTTTCAATGCTGAATAGCTCATGATCTTGTTGGCTTTCAAACCTTCCGCGATCATAGCCCCCATCTTTATCACTTCAGTGAATGACTTACCCACGGACGTCACCAGATGTCCGAAATAGGTTGGCTCTAGTGTCTACAGGAAGTAATCCGCCATCTCGTTCTCTCTCATAGGAGGATCTACCCTTGTTGCCTGTTCCCTCCAGCGGAAGCCAAATTCTCTGAAACTTTCGGCGGGTTTCTTCTCTAACTTTAGCAATGATAAGCGGTCTGGGACTATTTCAAGATTGTACTGGAACTGGCCAATGAATGCTTGAGCCAAATCATCCCATGTAAACCATCTGCTGGGATCCTGCCTAGTGTACCACTCTAGTGCAGATCCCCCCAAACTCCGACCGAAGTAAGCTATCAGAATCTCGTCTCGTCCTCCGGCTCCTCGCATTTTACTACAAAACCCTCGAAGATGGGCTACTGGATCACCATGCCCCTCGTATAGGTCAAACTTGGGCATTTTGAACCCGACTGGCAACCGGACATCTGGGAATGGACACAGATCCTTGTAAGCGACACTGACCTGGTTGCCTAAACCGTGCATATTCCTGAAGGACTGCTCCAGGCTTTTAACTTTTCTAATAACTTCCTCATGTTCCGAACTTTGGAAGTGCTTTTCCGGTTCTGCCGGGTTATCCCAGTGAGGGGTGTGTGGATGCGGTTCGGGAGCCCTAAAGGTAGGCTCGGGAGGATAGTAAGAATTGTCATGGATTTGAACATGCGGCTCACCGGACGACTTTTGTAGGGTAGCAGGTGGGGGTGCCACAAAAACAGGGGTGACCGGAGAAGGATTTTGTTTGGCTGGTGGAACTTGGGTGGCATAAGGGTTTTCCCCTTGATAGTATGGATAGAGTGGGGCGCTTGTCAAAGGATCAAGGGGTGGATGTTCTGGAGCTGATGCGAGAGTAGGGAGGTTTGGTGAAGACTGTCCCCTAGCCCAGGCTAGATGTATCTCTGTTATCTGCTGTTTCAACCGATCTACCTCTTCTTTCATGATCTGTATCTCCGATTTCTCTTCCTCGAGGCTTTTACCGGAACTAGACATGCTTGCTGGAATTGGCCCTTTAGATCTAGTACGGTAATGGTGGCTCGCCAGGATATTATGTCAAACCAACTGCTAAACTTTTCTGAAATGCAACAAACTTGTTAGCTTACTGAGTTTAACAGATATGTTATAGCACGTTGGATGCAATGCCCCTAACCAAATAACCCTTTCTATATGTACTCATCACATGCGTCATTCCAGCTTCTTTTCTTCTTTTTTTTCTTTTTTTTTTCATTTTCCCTTTTTCAATTATCCTTGAAAGCCTTATTGTTATTAACCTTCATGTTCTTTTCCTTTCTTTCTAGTGGTGGTCGAATCTTATGTGGATTGCCTACGTATCACGTCCCCGCGTGAATCAGACCGAGCGTAGTTCTGGTAACAAAATTGTGGCGAAATTCTGGAATTCTTATATCAAAAACTCTTATGGTTTACAAAACCTGTCTAACAGAATAAGAGAAATGCTTGACTCGAGAATAAAATGCCAACCGACTTGACTCAAAATTTCGAAAATACATTTTTAATCAAAAGTCTAATGCTCTTAAATTCCTGGGTGCCCGCGAGGCATCATTCGGCCTTGCCGCGGGTCTTGGTGTGAGGTCCTTGTGTAGTCCCCTTAACTCTCTCATGATCCGATGAACACAGCCCATAACTGAAGCAAAAAGGGCGGTGCGGGGCATTTGTTCACAAGCTAAGCACTTCATGGTGACATAATGCCCGATTTCTCCAATTCTGTCCTTGATCATGTTCCTTTCTCTGAGTAGCTGTTCTATCTGCTGGTTTTTTGCCCCCAACCTTCGAGCATTTTGGTGACTTGGTCCAAGAGCCTATCCACTTGTTCTTACAGTCGGGCCATCAAATCGTGGCAACGGTCGAGGTCTGCTCTGGCATCTCGGGCTTGTTTGAAAACCCGCTCCCTGAGGATAACATTTGCTTCCCTTAGGCTAGTGATGATCTCAGTGTAATCTTCTTCCACCCGTTGTAGGTGAAGTGCCTGTTGATGTGCCTCCTTTCTCCAGCTAGCACGGATCCTCATTGTTTGGGTCTTCGACTCTTCCAATTCTCTTTGGATATCGGCAACTTGGTTTTTCAAACCCTTTATCAATTTTTCGTCTGCTCGACTCCTCAACTGTCTGTCAGCATCCCTTTTCATTTGCTGGTTTTGAGCTCTCAAAAAGTCATTTTCTTGTGCCAACTTCTTTTTATCTCCTTCGTCGGCGGTAGCTTGCATATCTTTTTCAAATTGGAGATCTTGGACCCGTTGCTCTATCTTGCCAATCCTTGTTCTGTAAACCTCTTCCTTGGCTAACCAGTCCCATTGTTCTTGTGATGCTTCAGCAAATTCCCTGAGGTGAGGTCTTTTGGCTGGTCTTTCACCCGATGTTTCTCCTTTGTACCAAGTAAGATATCTGGGTACAACCTCTCCTCTAGCTCGATCCTGCACACAAGTGTTTGCCTCCGGATATTGGCATTTGCTCCAGATCTGGCGAACCCTTGCTTCTGGGAATTGACCGTCGGGACCAATTTCAATAACCTGGGTACTCAGGTCTTCGTCTTTGGGTATTATCTGACACCTCCCAAGCTGTCTTAAGACCCGATGGGGCGCATAAGGTTGAATGCTCTTAAGTCCCATTAAGAGAAAGTAGGACCTAGCCGCTGGCATGTACACGATTCTGTCTATCTATAACCAACCCAACGTCCATTGTATTTGACTTGCGCTGAGAGCCTGAAAGTATGCCCTCCACGCCAAGGTTCCTTCAGGCAAGACGGTCCTATCAATCCTTGTATAGAATTCACTTATGCAAGTTTTCTCAACCAACCCATATCTCAAGAATTGGGTGCGGCGACACAGGTGCTCGATCATCCACATCTGTAGTAGTAAATTACAGCCTTCAAAAAAATCTCCTCCGGCTTTGCAGGCTGTGAGAGCTCGATATATGTCTGATAGTATCATGGGAGCAAGAGTACTTTCGCTTTGGTCAAGCAAAGTACTGACGACTCCGGCTACCTTTATATCAATATTCCCGTCTTTTCTCGGGAATACCACGAGTCCTAAGAAGGCTATCATGAAGGCAATTCGTCTGTGCTCCTCCCATTTCTGGCGATTACCCTTGCTGCATAATTTGTTCTCCGGCTTGTCAAAACCTCCCACATGACCGTACCTTTGATAGATGAAGCTTAAAGTACAAAACCCTTGTGCTAGATCCGGGTTACGTACCGTTCTGGCTATCTTCAGTGAGTCTAAAAACCGGTGTATGGCGACAACCCTGGGAGCGATTAGATATTGATGCCCCAATGGTATATCAGTGTTTCCAATGTATCCGGTCATTTCCTCCAAAGTTGGGGTAAGCTCGAAATCCGAGAAATGAAAGACATTGTGTGCAGAGTCCTAGTATGTGACTAATGCTCTTATGATATCCCCTCGAGGCTTTATTTCAAGCAAACCTGTGAGACCTTTCAAATATTTCTTAACTTCATCCTGTCCTTCTTTGCCTAGATCATCCCACCATAGTCGTATTTGTACCGGGATTTTAGTCATGAGTGAAAAGGGTTCATTTCGAATCGTGCTCATCCTGCACATTTATTTAAAGAAGAAGATCATTTTGGCTGGCAATGATTGGACTATTTTTTCAAAATTTTAAGATTTTCGTATTTTTTTTTGAAGAAAAAAAGGCAAGTTGGACCCGACGGGGGTTGCCTACGTATCTCACATCCGGTGAGAATCAAACCCGCGTAGTTCGGTCCGTCAAAACGAACTATTTTTTTCTTTTATTGACCGACAAAGAAAACACATTTTGTTAAGAAAACCATTTTGTTGGCAAAGTCAACCTTCCGTCGTCTTTTATTAGCAAACTAAATTTATTGATTTGTTGGTAAAACACATTTTTGTATTTCTGAAAAATATCTATTTCCCCATACTATTTCTTTTTCTTTTCCTTCAGTATTTAAGAGCCGGTCAGCATGCAAGTCCAAATAAATGCTTAAAACATGGTGTAGCAGGATGGTCTTTTCATATCAGGTTGCCTGTCCTAGACGGACCCAACCCCTGTGTTGAGTCCCCTAAGTCAAATGCAACGTGATGCAAATAAGCGTTTCCTACTAGGAATCCGGTATGCAGTTATGTTATTCTAAGCTCAGAACCTTGGCATGTGATCTAGACTGTGTACCCAAGCGGACAACTCGGGCTGAGGAGGGAGCTCCTTTCCGGGAACCAAAAGGCCAGCCGGCTTAGAAACTTTCCGAGCCTCTTTATTATTTCGAGGTATGAGTAACAGAATAGGGAGTCTCAACCAGTGAGCACATCCCCGGGGGTGAGAAGTGAAGGGTTTTCGGCACAGTTTATATACACAGTTCACGTAATATCAAAGCGGTAAACATATAGCAGTTTGTATATACAGTTCAGATAGTATCAAAGCGGTAAGCACATATAATAAAATCAGATATAGACAAAAACAGCAATTTAACTGAGCTCGAATTCTTCAACCCTGAACCGAAGTTCTGGGCATTGTTCCCCAGCAGAGTCGCCAGAGCTGTCACACCTCCTTTTGGCGCACCGCACCCCGCACCCCGCGAAGGGCTTGGTGAGTGGTAAAAGGAGTTTTTTCCAATTAAAGGACAATCAAAACGGGATTCATTTATTAAGAGATTCAGAGTCGCCACTTGGGAGATTTATGGTGTCCCAAGTCACCGGTTTGAATCCCGAATTGAGGAAAAGTTTGACTCTGTTTAACAGTCCGCGAACCAGAAACCCGGATAAGGAATTCTTTTAACCCGGGAGAAGGTGTTAGGCATTCCCGAGTTCCGTGGTTCTAGCACGGTCGCTCAACTGTCGTATTTGGCTTACTTATCTGATTTATACCTTGCTTTAATTCATGTGAAAAAATTCAACTTTTAACCGCTTTTAATATTATTTTACAAGAATTGCAACGTTGTGAAAATGTATTTCGGATCACACCGTACCAGTACGCCTGTGACCTTTAACGCATTTCAACTTCGTTAAGATTTGGATTTGAGTCACATAAATGTACACCCGACTTTAAGAAAGTAATATTATCAAAGTACGCGCCTAAAGCAACTACGCGTTTATTATCTTTGGGGAACACCGTAAAATTTGCTAAACGGTCCCGAAGTCTAAGTATTTCAATATAATTGATTGAGGGCCTCGTGCATGTTATTCTTGAAACGACGCTCATTTCACTTCTTTTTAAAGGGCCGAACCTGTGGTGTGCTATGTTTTCTATTGTTATTTTTTTATAAAGAAGAATAATCTTAATTAATTAATATCGGTAAACGACCTAACTCTAAAATTTACTTTCAAACTAATCTCAACCAAATACTCATGAATTGCAGAAGGAAACATGCCTATCATTTTATTCGAAAATATACAGGATCGGATAGTTTGGGCCTACTGCTGTGGAAGTCAGGCTCAAGAGGCATTTTATCACTTTGACTGTACATGCGAATAACAATCGTCTGGGCTTCATATTTAAGCCCACCAAAGCTATTTAAAACAATCGCTTGAACGATATTAATTTCCAAAGGTAAACTAACTCGTTAAAATTCAGATTCGATTTTCATGCTTGAATTGACAAATCTACGCCTATCATTATAGTGTTCATGTTGCACTTATACCTGAATAACTTGCAGACTTAATATAACTATTGCTGGATCTGAAACTTTAGCCTTATTAATACTTGAATCAATCTAAAAGTTCTGTTCAATTATTTACAATAATTGGCTAATCAAAACAAATTGAAACTAATCTATCATCAGGGCTTCACAGAGCTAAAGCAGGGTTCAACTAACAGAAACATTGAACTATTGTTCAAACTCATAGGTGTGCTATATCATGAATACTTAAACCTAAGTACAGGTCAAATTTAAATTTTCTGAATGACAGAACAGAAAACAGTAATACAACTACTTAGAACTATAACGATTCCAAACAGCAATTCCATAGCATAACAACTTTGATTCTCATTTATATTTCAACCATAATTTTACAGGATGCTGGTTCGGAACATGTACCTGGGTATTGAAGAGCAAAAGAAAAAGAAATCAGTGAGGAAGCAGCAGCAGCTCACAACAACAACAGCATGTACACAACCACAGCAACAAAGAACAAACAGCAACAGAACAACAACAACCAGCAGGCAGTTCAACAACAACCAGCAGCAGTTCACAACAACAACAGCATCAGTAAGACACAACAACAACAACAGGCAGCAGCAAAACAAACAAGAGCGGGAACTACTTCCTTCAGAATCCCTTTCAAATGACAATAGACCCCAATGTATTCGAACTTAAACACTTAAACTCTTAATCTCTAATGAACTTCTATTTTTTTTCTATATGTGTGTTTGTTTTGTGCTTTTTAGTGAGTGTGTGTGTATATCTCTCCCTTTGTGTTTCAAAGTTCTCTCCCAGGCTCCAGTATTTCTGTCCCTGAATACTCTCTAGTATTCTGTCTCTACTTATAACAGAAACATTCCCCTGGGACACTTCAATTGTCAAATTAAAAATAGAACTCTGCCCAGCCCATAATATTCTCACCGTTAAACCACTAAATCCTGTCTAAGTATGGGATATTGATACAAAAATGCTAAACACATGGTGCTGATGGGATACCCTGCTGTACAACATGTTCCACTAGGTTGTACCATGTGCCTTGCATCATGACTATTAGCTTTTCTGATTTTCCTAAGTAAACTAAACAGCTATACCCAATTCCACTCAGATTTTAAAGTCACAGGTAAGCTGAAACTTTGATCTAACAGTGATTCAAGGATTAAACAGGCCAATTCCAACTTACTGCCATATTGTTCTAAACCTATTCTCATACAACTAGTTGAGGACACTACAAAACAATCAATTATCAGCTATAACAAACAACAACAACTAATTCAAATACACAGAACCAACCAACAGACATAAAAAGTCAATTCAGACAAAAACAAACCACTGCCCGGGATTTCATACAAACAAATTCTACGAGATTAGACGACGACATTCAATTAACTATAACACGTATCATTGATAACAAATTAATCGATAAAATAGTGATTCTAAAAATCTCGGCCAAAAATGAAACTAAGTATTCGACGACGCTAATCGAAGCAAATATGCATTTGACAACATACGCAATCAAATAAACAACACAGGAGAATAATTGACCAAATAAAAGGTCTTTGGGAAGAAGTGACAACAGGGACGGCCAAAACAAATGAGAAGAATTCAAGAGTTAAACTAAACAAATACACAAAACAAACAAATACCTAATTGAAATAAACAGGAAAAAGGAAATTACCTCAAAAGAAATCGAAATCGGACGGACCCGGCCCCGAAGGATTCGAGTTTTCGCATTTTGAAGTTAAACGGAGTTTAATTGAAATGTTTTCAAACGAAAACACTTCAATTAAAGTCCATTAACTTCAATTACTGTTAACTTGGACAAAAATCCCTAATTCTCGAATTCTAGGGTTCTTGGGGGTCGGTTTTAGGGCTCGAGTGGTTCGGGCTTGATTCGAACCAGGCTAAGGCTGGTAGGGGTATGAAGGAGGCCTAGGGATGCTATGGTGCGAGTTTGGGGTCGATTGGTGTAGGTTGGGTCTAGACTCGAATCTTCGATTGAAGATTCGAGGATCTCGAGCTTGATTCGAGATAAACCGTTCATGGATTCATGCTGGGGGAGGTGAGGGGAAGATTTGGTGTTAAGATGAAGGTGTTTGGCCTACCGGAACCGCCGTGAGGCGATTTCCGGTAGGCGGAGTGCGGCGGGGGACGGTGGGGCTTGGCCGTCTCTATGAGAGACGATGAAATGGTGAGGGAGAGGTTGGCTACGGGGGGCGTGGGGGGTAAGGGTAGCCTTATATACGGGGTAGAAAATGAGATCCTGGCCGTTGGATCAAGTAAGATTGATGGCCGGGATTTCTTATCAGGTATCAAACGGCGTCGTCTCAATTAAATGAGACTGGGTCGGTCTCAAAGGCGAACGGGTTGGGCGAAATGGTAAGCTTGGGGCCGTTGGATGTAATCAAACGGATGGTTGTGATTTGAGAACCCACACGACGTCGTTTGGTTTGATCTCTGAGATGGATTGGTTTGGACCGTGTACAAAGCTAATTGGATTGGGCCTGTGATAGCTTGGGCTGATGGAAAACTGTGGCCTGGTCCAAGTTTATTCCTTATCCCTTTTATTTTTTAATTTTAGCTACTAATTAAAATAAAAAATGCTAACAAAACCCAAATAAAAATCACAAAAGTACTAATTAAATTACACTAAATATTATCCTACTCAATTTAAACATCAATTAAATAAATCACTCAATTTTGATATTAAACCCTAAAAACGCAAAAATACATATTTTTGTAATTTTCTATTTTTTGTTAAAATAAACTTGATTACTTTTAACGAATCGTAAATGAAAATGTGACATATTTTTGTATTTTTCATTAATTAAACAAATAAACATGGGCACACAAAAATGCAAACAAAAAATAAAAAAATAAAAAAAATAACATAAAGTCCATATGTATTGCAAACAACGCAAAACTCTTTTATTTTGAATTTTTGAGAGTAATTCGTGTGAGGCAAAAATCACGTGCTCACACGGCCGGTGCGGAGGAAGGTGGTAGGGGCCAGGACGGTTAGATAGGGCTTTTTCTCTCTCTTTGTGTAATCGAGGCTATGTTATAAATTTGTAATTTATTGAATGATTTATGATGATTTCGTGGGAACTGTTGTGTTTTTATGTCTTCTTTTGCAATTTCTGTTTTGAGTGAGGCGTGGCCTTTCATTTATCGGAGACGACCGTAGTCTCTTTATGCGCTGTTAGAGCCTTAGCCCTTTACGTTTATGGGTGGCTGTGGCCTTTTGTTTGTCGGAGATGACCGTAGGCTTTTTATACGCTGTTAGGGCCTTAGCCCTTTACGTTTATGGGCGGCTGTGGCCTTTTGTTTGTCGGAGATGACCATAGTCTCTTCTTACGCCATTAGGGCCTTAGCCTTTTACGTTTATGAGTGGTCGTGGCCATTCATTTGTCGAGGATGACAGTAGTCTTTCCTTATGTTGCTAGGGCCTTAGCCTTTCGTATATTAGAGATGACCGTAGTCTCTCCTTACGCCATCAAGGCCTTAGCCTTTTGCGTTTATGAGTGGTCGTGGCCTTTTGTTTGTCGAGGATGACCGTAGTCTTTCCTTATGTTTTTAGGTCCTTAGCCTTTCGTATATTGGAGATGACCGAAGTCTCTCCTTACGCCGTTAGGGCCTTAGCCTTTTGCGTTTATGAGTGGTCGTGGCCTTTTGTTTGTCGAGGATGATCGTAGCCTTTCATACATTGGAGATGGCCGTAGCCTTTCATACATTAGAGATGGCCGTAGCCTTTCATACATTAGAGATGGCCGTAGCCCTAAATTTCTAAGCATTCCCGAGCGTCTCCTTCGTCGCCTCATTAAAAACCTTTTCGAGAAAACCCAATTGGGACAAAACTCGGATGAGGGAAAAAGAGTTCGACTTGGGGGATACTCTTTCTAAAAATGGAAATGCTTGAGGTGGGAGATGATCCAGTTATTTTGGAGCATCTTCCCATTCATGGTCTCTAGCCTGAAGGAGCCTTTGTCTGCTGCTGCGGTGATTTTGTAGGGTCCGTCCCAATTGGTGTCAAACTTTCCTTCATTAGGGTCTTTGGATGCCAATGTCTTGGCTTTTAACACATAGTCGCCTACATTGAGTGGTCGGATTTTTGCTCTCTTGTTGTAGTATCTCTCGATCTGGCGTTTTTGGGCCACTAGCCTAATATGGTCCATTTCCCTTCTTTCTTCGACTTCGTCGAGGTCTTGTAGTCGATTTGCGTCATTCTCCGCTCCGCTCATGTGTGAGTACCTTGGGCTTGGCTTATCGATTTTGACTGGTATGAAGACATCAGTTCCGTAGACTAATGAGTAAGGAGTTTCTCCTGTGGAGGATTTGGCTGTAGTTCTGTGCGCCCATAGTACTTCTGGCAGTAGCTCGGGCCATAATCCTTTAGCGTCTTCAAGTTTCTTTTTCAAAATACTTAGTATGGTTTTGTTGGATGACTCTGCTTGGTCGTTGGCGGCTGGATAATATGGCGTTGAAAGTATTCTTTTGATGCGCCATTTGTCGAAGAAGTCGGTTGTTTTTTGCCCTATGAACTGTCGTCCATTGTTGTAGGTTATTTCTTTGGGGATGGCGAAGCGACATATGATGTTCTTCCATATGAAGGCGATGACCTCTTGCTCGCGAATCTGGGCGTAGGCACCTGCTTCCACCCACTTGGAGAAATAGTTAGTTAAAACTAATAAAAAGCATGGGAGTAGACATGATGATGGGTTCGCAAGGTTGGAAGCTATGATGCACCAGGTAATTGGGTCACATGCCAAAACCAATGAGAGGATAGATGCACATGACGCAGCTATCAAGAATATTGAAGTACAGGTGGGCCAGATTGTTATGTCACTTAACAATCGTCCTCAAGGGACATTGCCTGCAGATACACAAACAAACCCAAAGGATCAAATCCCACAGCAACTGATGGCAGTTAATCTGAGAAGTGGAAGAGATCTTGATGTTGTGCAGGAAAGAGAGAGAAGCAAATTGCAGGCTGAGACAGTCACTCTAGTACCCATTGAATTGGATGAGTCCAATGGGTTGACAGAAGTTACAGTCCAGCCAGTAGCTGAAAATAAAGATGTGCAGCAGAGAATGGAGAAAGTAGCTGAACTGGTAGAGCAGCTGGTTGAAGAGCAGGTGATAGAGAAAGAAAAGTCCTAAGTGATTGGGAAGAAGAGGCCTCCAGCCCCATTCCCCCAAAGGTTGGCCAAGCACCAGAAAGTGGAGCAATACAAAAGGTTCTTTGATATGCTCAAGCAAATCCAGGTAAACATTCCTTTAATTGAAGCTTTGAAAGAAATGCTTGGGTATGCTAAGATGATGAAAGATTTGATGTCGCGGAAAATTGATTTCCAAGACTTGGCCATCGTGGCTCTTACACAGACTTGTAGTGCAGTGGTTTCTAGACCCATTGCTGAGAAGCTATCTGACCTAGGTAGCTTCACCATTCCACGCACTATAGGAAACTTTGCCTTTGCTAAGGCATTATGTGATTTGGGGGCAAGCATAAATCTTATGCCCTTGGTGATCTATAAGAGGCTGGGATCGGGGGAGCCAAGCCTACTTCTATGTTATTACAGCTTGCTGACAGGATAGTTAAGCATCCATTCGGTATAGTGGATGATGTGCTCATTCAAGTGGGGAAGTTTTGTGTTTCCCGCTGATTTTGTTGTTCTTGACTGCAAGGTGGACGAGGAAATTCGTATAATCTTAAGAAAGACCATTCCTAGCCATAGGGAGAGCATTGATTGATTGTGAGACCGGGGAACTCAAGATGAGGTTGAATGATGAGGAGATCATATTCAATGTGCAAAAATCCATGAGGCACCCTAGTGAGTTCGTGAATTGCTCTCTCATTGATGCGGTAGATGTGATAGTGGAGACAGATGATGTAGAATTGACAGTTGAAGATCCACTTCAGAAATGCCTGATGAACTTAGAAGAGGTAAATGGTAAAAGCCTGGCAGAGTGGTTTCTATCTCTGGAAGGTAAGGGGTTTTGGGATAGAGAGTTGGAGTTTGAACCTCTACATTTAGAGAAGAGAGAGACCTCTCCAGAAAAACCATCCATTGAAGAGCCACCAAAGCTAGAGCTTAAGCCACTACTAGCCCATCTCAGGTATGAATTTCTAGGCCCTAACTCCACTTTGCCTGTTATTATCTCATCTGGTTTGCTAGATGTGCAGGCTCAAAAGCTATTACAGGTACTCAAGGAATGTAATACTGCCATTGGTTGGACCATGGCAGACACAAAAGGGATCAGCCCCGCTGCATGCACAAGATTTTTCGGGAAAAAGGGCACAAACTTTCCAGGAAACGCAAAAGAAGGCTGAACCCGTATATGAAGGATATGGTGAAATAGAAAGTGATAAAGTGGCTAGACACGGGGTAGGTCCCAGGTAAGTTTTCTCACCCTTCTATGGTATACATGTATTATTATGCTATGAGGACGTGGCATGATTTTAAGTGTGAGGTGGCAGACTTATCTTGTATTGTATATTAAATATAGTAGATGTAGTTGTAAATTATATTAGCTGGCTTGGCCCGATGATGGACACTTGGCGACGGGTTTCTTAAGGGTCTAAGTCGGAATAAAAACACAAAAAAAATCAAAAATTTGAAAAATTCAAAAATATGAGTAGAGGGCTCTTCCTGATGACGGACTATTTGGACAAGTACTCTTGAGGGAAGTAGTAGGAATTTATTTTTCTTTTATTTTCTTTTTCTAGGTAGTGTATCACCTCCCCCTTGGTTTTTTTTTTGACCACGGTTTTTTTATTGAACCGGGTTTGGTAGATTTTTTCTTTTAGGATTAGAGGGCAAAGGTTAACATGTAACCCCAAGTATGCACATTAGCAAAACTAAAATGAACTTGAGAATGTATGATCTAAGCTTGACTGTAGATTCTAGGATATGACTTAAATTGCACAATACAACTTGCTTGAACATTGATAGGACTTTGTAGATGAACCTGATTCTAAATGAGTTGCATGCTAAGTGTGTGTGAGATTTTACCTACATTATATGTTTTACATAATACCTAGAACTTTCCATGTGTGTTTGCAAAGCAAAATAGAAGTTGTTTGGTTGTAGACATGATAGAGGCATTTCTTTGTGTAACCCCATAAATCAATAAGACATGAATTCACCTGCACTTAATATCCTAGTTAACCCCTTTGAGCCTTAAGCCTGTTCTTTGATAACCCTTGAATGTTCATATAAATTGAAAGCGTAAATTGTTCTACTTTACCTCCTGGAAGTACTTGTGTTGTAACGAATATGCAAAAGTCTAAGTGTGGGGTGAAGGGAAGCTGAACAAAGGGAAAAGCAAGAATGAATGGTAGAAAATGGTGCACTGGAAAAATAATGTAAATGCGTTGCAAAGAAATGATAAAAAAAAATTCAATGTATATATGTATAATAGAAAGACCAGTTACACCAACAAGAGAAAATCGGGGAATTAAAAGTAAATAAAGGTGAAGGAATGTTTAGGGGAGACATGAGGAAGAAAGCTAAAAAGGAAGTTGTGAAAAAGAAAGTGCTTAGGGAGGTTAGCCTTTATAACCAAAAGTATCCAACCCGTCCCATAGCCTACATTACAACCCTTAAAGACCTCTTGATCTGTGATTGAATAATTCGATTAGTGGAGTATTACACTAGGGGTAAGCCTATGGCGTATCTGTATGCATATAAATGTTCTTTGTTGAGAGTGAGTATTTTTCCTATATCTATAGGTTCCATGTACGAAATTATTTATGTGTGGGAACTTCTCTCAGTAAATTGTGTTAGGGCGTGTAACTCAGGAAGGAAAAGGTAAATTTGCAAGTCTGTGATAATAACTAGAGTAAGCAATAATGTGCTGGCATGTGAGTTTACGGTTAGGTAAGGATTGTGCATATCCTAAGTTAATCATGAAAAATAGCTTTTGTGATATATGTTGGGGGAGACATTAATAAAAATTGGCCTAAAAAGTGTGATTAAGGTTGCTCGAGGACGAGCAAAGGTTTAAGCGCGGGGTGTTGATATAGGGTAAATTTGACTATATTTATGCCCTAAATAATTACACTTTATTGTTGTATTGATATTGTTTATGATGACAAAATGCTTTTATTAGTAGTTTTAGTGTGTTATAGGTACACATGAGCTAACGAAGACTAAAAGAGCAAGTTTTGGAGTCAAAAGATGGTGAAAAAGGCCAAAGTGTGGTTCAAGTCAAGTAATTATGCAGAACATAGTCGGGAAGGTGTGATTCCAAGCTATATAGATGTTACGGCATTAATTTAAGTGATTTGGAGCTTTGAAGTCTGAGTAAAAGCTCAAGGAATTAAGCCAGGATCGTGTTCGGGGTCCAATTTGATAGTTTAGTACAAACGAAGACTCGATGAGGCATATTGCACACTATCTAGTAAATTGGACATAACGTTTTCCTCAGAACTCCGTTTTGGCTCCATAATATATGGTTGGAAAGCTAATTCAAAGGGATACAACTTTCATGTTTTGCATGTTTTGAAATTACAAACGTATCAGGGTGAAAGGCGCGGTTTCACCGCGACCGCGGTGGAACTGCAGCAGAAGAGGCATGCAGAAGATTTTTGAAGTTGAGAGGAGTGGATTTTCCGCTGTCCATCCGAGACCGTGGACGGACCGCGGGCGAGGCCGAAAATTTGAAGGCTAAACTTGTCAAAACTCAAATTTTGTAACCTAAACCCTCTATATAATGATAGGATTCGCCCAAGAGAGGCAAGTATTGTATTATTCACTACCTTTGCAAGTAAATTAGTAAGAGAGAACTCTCTCAACATCTTTCTTTCTTTTATATTGAATCTTTGATTATGAATTGAATTATCTATCTTTTTTCTTTGATTATGAGTAGCTAATTCTTTATCTAAGGTTTTGATGGAACCTATTGAGTGATGAACTTCTAGGTTATGCGATTACAAATTGTTAGTTAGATTTCTATTTGTTCAACTTCGTTCTTGTTGTAGTTAATTGGTAGGATCCCCAATTAGCTGTGCCTATTTAGTGTGCATAACTTGGAAAAGAGTGCATATTGAGGTATATTGTTGAACAACACCACACCTAGAGTGTCACGACCCGGATTTTTCCCCCAATATCGGGATCGTGATGGCGCCTACTCGTGGTAGCTAGGCAAGCCACTGTATTCATACTATCCTGTTTTTAACACAATTTTAATTAAATAAATGCGGAATACTTTATCGAAATGGAAATAACTAATTACAAAGTGAAAATCATACTGAAATCCTCTACCCAAGACGTGGAGTCACCAACTCACAAACTACTATGGAATACTACACATAAAAGTCTGAAAGAAATATAACACAATTATGTTTGTCTCGGAACAAAGAGACTCCAGCTAATAACATAAATAAAGAGAGAGACGCCGGGCCTGCGGACGTCCGCAAGCTACCTCGGTCTCAAATATGATCAACTCCCACGCAATCTATTTACTGCTGCTGCTGCTCCTGATCGTAACCTGGACCTGTGCAAAAACGCACAGAAGTGTAGCATCAGCACAACCGACCCCATGTGCTGGTAAGTGCCTGGCCTATCCCGGCGAAGTAGTGACAAGCCTAGGACCAGACACTCACATAAACCTGTGCAATTCAATATATATATGTGTACCATAAAATAACAAGAAATAATCAAGTATTAACACAATAAGGAATATCTTAAAGAATTCAACAATTAACCACAGTTAATAATTTCACAAGGAAAAACAAAGTATAAGGTAAACACAAGTAATATCAATTCAAGAAATAGCAAGCAATTGCAAGGCATCACCCTTCGTGCTTTTACTCTCATCCTCACCAAATAAACAAATAAAGTACACGGCATCACCCTTCGTGCTTTTACTCTCATCCTCACATCCATAGTACGGCATGATCCTTCGTACATGGTTCAATAACGGGGCACGGCATGATCCTTCGTGCATAATCAATAAATAAACATGGCACGGCATTAACCTTCGTGCATAAATAAATAAACATGGCACGGCATCACCCTTCGTGCATTATCACTCTTCCTCACCCAAATAACAATCATAGTTAAGGGCAAAGAAAGAAACAATAATTCATAAACCGTCCCATCAAGGGCAATCAATAATTATCTTCACAACAAGTCCCAACAAGGGAGGACAATAACAATGCATCTGTAATATATCTCAAAATATCATTTTCCAATGACTCACGGTCATACTAGACGCCGGTGTATGGATGCTCGTCACCACAGCCCATACACCGCACTCGATCACATAACACATAACACATAATCCTATTCCCTCAAGCTAGGATAACAAACACTTACCTCGAGTGTTTATGAACAATTCAATCCGTGGAAATGTCTTTTTCTTTCAACTTTGGCTCCAATCCAATCGTATCTATACATAATTGATTTAATATCATCAATTCTACTCAACAAACAAATTCTTAAGACCAAATACAAATCTTACAACATTCTGCCCGGAATAGTAAATTTCAACCCCGGGCCCACATGGTCGGAACTCGGGGTTAGGACCAAAATCCGGTTACCCATCCCCCACGAGTTCATGTATATGATTTGTTTCAAAATCGGACCTCAATTCGAGGTCCAATTCCCCAATTTATGAAAAACCCTATTTTCTAACAAAAACAAGAATTCTACCATGAAAATCATTGATTTTTAATGAAAAACATGTTTAATGATGTTAGGAATTGAAAGAATTAAGTAAAAAGTGACTTACAATCGTTTTGATGAAGAAGAAATCCGTGAAGAATCGCAAATGGGTGTTTTTGTTTTGTAAAAAGTGAAGAAATGACTGAAAATCGTGTTTTACAGGTCTCTGTGTTCGCATTTGCGAACATGGGTTCGCAATTGCGAACCCCGACCAATTTCTGGAGTTTGAAAAATAAGCTAAGGCTGGGAAGTTCGCATTTGCGAACTATTTGCGAACATTTTGCGAACGCTGGCAGACAAAGGGATGTTCGCATTTGCGAACTAATGTTCGCATTTGCGAACACATGCTGTATAAGGCGGTGTTCGCATTTGCGAACAATGGTTCGCATTTGCGAACCAAGGCAGTATGGGGAATGTTCGCATTTGCGAACTTTTGTTTGCATTTGCGAACATAGGCAGGTTCTGGGGACATTCGCAAATGCGAACAATTGTTCGCATTTGCGAACAAGGCTGGGTCAAAGGGGCTTCGCATTTGCGATAAAGGTTCGCATTTGCGAGCCTTGCCTTACATTGTCCCCTTCGCAATTGCGAGAAATACTTCGCAATTGCGAAGCCAACAGCTGGGTGAAAAACCAGCAGTTCAAAAATTCAGAATTTCATCCAACGGCCTATCAAATCTTTACCCGAGCCCCCCAGGCTCCAAACCAAACATGTACATAACCTCAAAAACACATTATGAACTTGTTCGTGCGATCACATCGCCAATATCACTTCGTTTTAATCAAATCAAGCCTCAAACTCATGATTTTCATACTTTTGATTTTCAAAACTTCTTAACTTGGAACTCAAGGTCCAAAACATCTCAAACGACATCCGAATGTCACCAAACTTTACAGAAATCACATATATAATATTTAAGACTTGTACCGGGCGTCGGAACCAAAATACGAGCCCGATACCAAGGTCAATTAATTTATTTCCTTTAACAATTACATCAAAAACAATTTCATAGAAAAATTCATAACTTGGGCTCTAGGCCTCCAGAATTCGACTCCGGACACATGTCCAAGTCCCATATTTTCCTACGGACCTCTCGGGACCATCCAATCTCGGGTCCGGATCCGTTTACCGAAAATGTTGACCGAAGTCAACCATATCAATATTAATATCATTTTTATCCAAATTTCTCATAGAATTCATATTTTCTATCACAAAATCTTTCCGGCTACATGCTCGGATCGTGCACGTAAATCGAGGCAACATAGAATGAGGTTTTCAAGGCCTCGAAGCTCGAAATGATTAATTAAATAAGTGATGACCCTTTGGGTCGTCACAATCTCCACCTCTAAAACAACCGTTCGTCCTCGAACGGACAAAAGAAAGTAGTACCTGAGTCAGGAAACAAGTGTGGGTAGCGGCTCCGCATATCAGACTCGGACTCCCAGGTCGATGCCTCAGGAGGCTGACCTCTCCACTGAACACGCACAGAAGGATAACTCTTCGACCTCAACCGTCGAACCTGCCGGTCTAGAATAGCCACCGGCTCCTCCTCGTAAGATAGATCATTGTCGAATTGGACAGTACTGAAGTCTAACACATGTGTGGGATCGCCGTGGTATCTCCGAAGCATAGATACGTGAAAAAACTGGATGCACGGCTGATAAGCTAGGCGGCAAAGCTAATCTGTAAGCCACCCCTCCCACTCTGTCTAGAATCTCAAATGGACCAATATACCTGGGGCTGAGCTTGCCCTTCTTCCCAAACCTTATCACGCCCTTCATAGGCGACACCCGGAGCAATACTCGTTCACCAACCATGAAATCTACATCTCGAACCTTACGATCCGCATAAGTCTTCTGCTTGGACTGAGCTGAACGCAATCTCTCCTGAATAGTCTTGACCTTATCCAAGGCCTCCTGAACTAAGTCTGTACCCAACAACCGAGCCTCTCCCGGTTCAAACCATCCGACCGGTGATCGACATCGCCTACCATACAACGCCTCATACGGAGCCATCCTGGATGCTAGATTGGTAACTGTTATTGTAGGCGAACTCTGCTAATGGTAGAAACCGATCCCACGAGCCTCCGAAATCAATAACACAGGCTCGAAGCATGTCCTCAAGAATCTGAATAGTCCTCTCGGACTGGCCATCCGTCTGAGGATGAAATGCTGTACTCAACTGAACCTGGGTGCCTAACTCCTGCTGGACCGCTCTCCGGAACCGCGAGGTAAACTGCGTACCCCGATCAGAAATAATAGATACTGGCACCCCATGGAGACGAACAATCACCCTAATGTAAACCTCCGCTAACCTCTCCGACGAGTAGGAGACGGATACTGGAATAAAGTGTGCTGATTTGGTCAACCTATCAACAATGACCCAAATAGCATCAAATTTCCTCTGAGTCAAAGGAAGTCCAGTAACGAAGTCCATAGTGATCCGCTCCCATTTCCACTCGGGAATTTCAATCCTCTGGAACACACCACCAGGTCTCTGGTGCTCATATTTCACCTGCTGACAATTTAGACACCGAGCGACATACGCAACGATATCTTTCTTCATTCTGCGCCACCAATAGTGTTGCCGTAAGTCCTGGTACATCTTCGCGGCGCCCGGGTGAATAGAATACCGCGAACTGTGGGCCTCTGCTAAGATCAACTCTCGAATCCCTTCGACATTGGGTACACAAACTCGACCTTGCAATTTCAATACCCCATCATCATCTAGATTTACCTGTGTGGCACCTCCCCGCTGTACTGTATCTCTCAACTCACGCAAATGAGGATCATCAAATTGCCTCTCACGGATACGCTCTAATAAAGAAGAACGAGCGACCGTGCGGGCTAACACCCTGCTAGGCTCAGAAATGTCTAATCTCACGAACCGGTTGGCTAAGGCCTGGACATCTAGAGCTAATGGTCTCTGATTTACCGGAATATATGCAAGACTACCCATGCTGGCATACTTTCTACTCAATGCATCGGCCACCACATTGGCCTTACCGGGTGATATAATATAGTAACATCATAGTCTTTTAGCAACTCTAACCATCTCCGCTGTCGTAGATTCAACTCCTTCCGTTTGAACAAGTACTGTAGGCTTTTGTGATCAGTGTACACCTCACATGTCACACCATATAGATAATGCCTCCAGATCTTTAAGGCATGAATCACTGCTGCTAACTCAAGATCATGAACTGGATAATTCTTCTCATGTATTTTTAACTGTCTCGAAGCATAAGCGATAACCTTACCATCCTGCATCAATACCGCTCCAAGCCCTGTACGAGATGCGTCACAATAAACTGTATAAGGCCCTGCACCTGTAGGTAGTACCAACACTGGTGCGGTGGTCAAGGCTATCTTGAGCTTCTGAAAGCTCGCCTCACACTCCTCTGACCACTGAAACTGGACACCCTTCTGGGTCAACCCGGTCATCGGGGCTGCAATGAAGAAAACCCTCTACAAAACGACGGTAGTAACCTCGCTAATCCCAAGAAACTCCGGATCTCGGTCATCGAAGCTGGTCGAGGCCAATTCCGGATCGCCTCAATCTTCTTTGGGTCTACTCGAATACCTTCCACGGATACAATGTGACCCGGAAATGCTACCGAACTCACCAGAACTCACATTTAGAAAATTTGGCATATAGTCGGTTATCTTTCAGAGTCTGAAGAACCACTCGTGTTCGGTGGCACGGCCGGCGCCGCTGCTGCTGTGTGTTCGGGATGTCATCTATAAAGACTATCACGAACGGATCTAAGTAAGGCCTGAATACCCGATTCATCAACTCCATGAATGCTGCTCTGGGGCATTGGTCAACCCGAAGGACATGACCGGGAACTCATAATGCCCATATCTAGAGCGAAAGGTTGTCTTAGGAATGTCGGCCGCCCTGATCTTCAGCTGATGGTAGCCCGACCTCAAGTCTATCTTAGAGAATACCCTCGCTCCCTGGAGTTGGTCAAACAAATCATCAATCCTCGGTAGTGGATATTTATTTTTGATAGTCACCTTGTTTAACTGTCGGTAATCAATACACATCCGCATCGAGCCATCCTTCTTCTTTACAAATAATACAGGTGCTCCCCAGGGGGAAACACTGGGCCTGATAAAACCCTTCTCAAGAAGGTCCTGCAACTGATCTTTCAACTCTTTTAGTTCCGGCGGGGCCATACGATAGGGTGGAATAGAGATGGGCTGAGTACCCGGTGCCAGATCAATACAGAAATCAATATCCCTGTCGGGTGGCATGCCCGGCAGGTCTGAAGGAAAAACCTCAGGAAACTCCCGTGCAATAGGGACCGACTCAATGGAAGGAACTTCTGTGCTGGAATCACGAACATAAGCCAAATAAGCTAGACACCCCTTCTCGACCATACGTCGAGCCTTAACATAGGAAATAACAGTGCGAACGGAGTGGCTTGAGGTACCCTTCCACTCTAGTCGGGGTGATTCTGGCAAGGCTAAGGTGACAGTCTTAGCATGACAATCAAGAATAGCATGGTATGGGGACAACCAGTCCATCCCCAATATGACATCAAAATCTACCATATCCAAGAGCAACGGATCAACACGGGTCTCAAGACCCCCAAATATAACTACGCACGAACGATGCACCCGATCGACTACAATAGAGTCACCCACTGGTGTAGCCACATAAACTGGAATATCCAGAGCATAGCTGGGCACGGCCAAATACGGTGCGAAGTAGGAAGACACATAGGAATATGTAGATCCGGGGTCAAATAATACTGAAGCACCTCTGCCACACACAAGAATAGTACCTGTAATCACGACATCTGATGCCTCTGCCTCCGGCCTGGCTGGTAAAGCATAGAATCGGGGATCTGCACCTCCCCTCTGAGCTGCGTCTCTAGGACGACCATCAACTGGCTGACCTCTACCTCTCGCTGGACGGTCTCCACCTCTACGGTCTCGACCTCCACCTCTATAATCTCTACCCCCGCCTCTGGCTGGCTGGGCAGGCTGAGGGTCAGCTGGGGCCTGAATCATAGGACGAGGACCTCGCTGCTGAGAGTTGCCCGCTGCTAGAGGGCAATTCCTGATAAAATGACCCGGGTCACCACAACCGTAGCAACTCTTAGACTGATAGGGCTGCTGGCCCTGACGACCTGAATGGCCTCCACGAACACTCTGAAGAGGCTGAGCATTAATAGGAGACTGGTCTGAATAATGCCCCCGAAAACCACGATCACCTGATCCACCCTGTGAAGCCTGAAGGGCGGAATGAAAAGGCCTGGAGGACTGGCCTCTATCAAAGGATTCTCTGCTACCAGAGGAAGGACCACCAAACCTGCCTGAATGACGAGGCCTCTTATCTGAAGAATAACCGCCTCCCCTAGCAAGAGCCATCTCAACTCTGCGTTCTGCATTGGCTGCCTCCTGAAATGATATGTCACTCCCCACGCCCATAGCTATCTGGAGTCTAATCGGCTGATTAAGCCCATCTATAAACCTGCGGACCCTCTCCCGCTCCGTGGGAAGTATCACCACTGCATGACAAGCCAAATTGATAAATCTCGTCTCATACTGTGTAACTGTCATAGTGCCCTGATGGAGGCGCTCAAACTGCCTCCGAAGTACATCCCGCTGAGTAGCAGGGAGAAACTTCTCCATAAATAGTTCCGCAAGCTGGTCCCATGATAAAGCTGGGGACCCTGCTGGTCGAGTCAAGCAATAATCTCTCCACCAAGTCTTGGCGGATCCTGCAAGTCTGAAGGTACAGAAGTCAACTCCGTTTGTCTCCACGATCCCCATAGTCTTGAGAATCTCATGGCAAGTGAATAAGAAGTCCTGAGGATCCTCTGATGCGGCTCCACTGAATGTAGTGGTAAATAGCTTGGAGAACCGATCAAGCCTCCATAACGAATCGAAAGTCATGGCCGCTCCATCGCCGGCATAAGCTGTGGTACCTGACTGAGTAGCCACAGCTGGCTGGATTACTGGTGCCTGAGGCTGAGGAGCTACTGGCTCTATAGTATGAGTAATAGGAGTCTGGGCCCCTCCTCCAGCCTGAGAAGTGGCTGGGGCAACTGATAATAGACCCGCTCCGGCAATGCTGTCCATGAATCCCGATATTCTGACCAAGGCATCCCGGAGATCCGGGGTAAATAAAGCCTCTCCTGGGACCTGAGCTGGGCCCACTGGAGCTGCTGGAACCGGAACCTCCTCGTCAATCTCAATATGAGGCTCCACCTCTGGGGTAGCTGCCTGGGGCTGAGTTCTACCCCTACCACGGCCTCTGATACGGCCTTGGCCCCTGCCCCTCACGGGAGCTGCCTGGGGCTCGGGCTGCTGGTCGGCGGACGAAGAAGCGCGTGTCCTCACCATCTGCGAAAGGACAGAATAGAAATCCAATCAGTAATTGAGGAACAAGTCGCACGACAAGAAAGAACAAATAAGAGACTCTTTCCTAACTCAATAGACTCTGGAGGACAAGTACAGACGTCTCCGTACCTACCTCTCAAACTCTACTAAGCTTGTTCGTGAGTGGTGAGACCTATGTAACCTAGAGCTCTGATACCAACTTATCACGACCCGGATTTTTCCCCCAATATCGGGATCGTGATGGCGCCTACTCGTGGTAGCTAGGCAAGCCACTGTATTCATACTATCCTGTTTTTAACACAATTTTAATTAAATAAATGCGGAATACTTTATCAAAATGGAAATAACTAATTACAAAGTGAAAATCATACTGAAATCCTCTACCCAAGACGTGGAGTCACCAACTCACAAACTACTATGGAATACTACACATAAAAGTCCGAAAGAAATATAACACAATTCTGTTTGTCTCGGAACAAAGAGACTCCAGCTAATAACATAAATAAAGAGAGAGACGCCGGGCCTGCGGACGTCTGCAATCTACCTCGGTCTCAAATATGATCAACTCCCATGCAATCTATTTACTGCTGCTGCTGCTCCTGATCGTAACCTGGACCTGTGCAAAAACGCACAGAAGTGTAGCATCAGCACAACCGACCCCATGTGCTGGTAAGTGCCTGGCCTATCCCGGCGAAGTAGTGACAAGCCTAGGACCGGACACTCACATAAACCTGTGCAATTCAATATATATATATGTGTACCACAAAATAACAAGAAATAACCAGGTAATAACATAATAATAAATATCTCAAAGAATTCAACAATTAACAACATTAAATAAATTCACAAGGAAAAGCAAAGTATAATGTAAACACAAGTAATATCAATTCAAGAAATAGCAAGCGGTTGCACGGCATCACCCTTCGTGCTTTTACTCTCATCCTCACCAAATAAACAAATAAAGTACACGGCATCACCCTTCGTGCTTTTACTCTCATCCTCACATCCATAGTACGGCATGATCCTTCGTACATGGTTCAATAACAGGGCACGGCATGATCCTTCGTGCATAATCAATAAATAAACATGGCACGGCATTAACCTTCGTGCATAAATAAATAAACATGGCACGGCATCACCCTTCGTGCATTATCACTCTTCCTCACCCAAATAACAATCACGGTTAAGGGCAAAGAAAGAAACACAGTAATTCATAAACCGTCCCATCAAGGGCAATCAATAATTATCTTCACAACAAGTCCCAACAAGGGAGAACAATAACAATTCATATGTAATATATCTCAAAATAATCATTTTCCAACGACTCACGGTCATACTAGACGCCAGTGTATGGATGCTCGTCACCACAACCCATACACCGCACTCGATCACATAACACATAACACATAATCCTATTCCCTCAAGCTAGGATAGAACAAACACTTACCTCGAGTGTTTATGAACAATTCAATCCGTGGAAATGTCTTTTTCTTTCAACTTTGGCTCCAATCCAATCGTATCTATACATAATTGATTTAATATCATCAATTCTACTCAACAAACTAATTCTTAAGACCAAATACAACTTTTACAACATTCTTCTGCCCGGAATAGTAAATTTCAACCCCGGGCCCACATGGTCGGAACTCGGGGTTAGGACCAAAATCCGGTTACCCATCCCCCACGAGTTCATGTATATGATTTGTTTCAAAATCGGACCTCAATTCGAGGTCCAATTCCCCAATTTATGAAAAACCCTATTTTCTAATAAAAACAAGAATTCTACCATGAAAATCATTGATTTTTAATGAAAAACATGTTTAATGATGTTAGGAATTGAAAGAATTAAGTAAAAAGTGACTTACAATCGTTTTGATGAAGAAGAAATCCGTGAAGAATCGCAAATGGGTGTTTTTGTTTTGTAAAAAGTGAAGAAATGACTGAAAATCGTGTTTTACAGGTCTCTGTGTTCGCATTTGCGAACATGGGTTCGCAATTGCGAACCCCGACCAATTTCTGGAGTTTGAAAAATAAGCTAAGGCTGGGAAGTTCGCATTTGCGAACATTTGTTCGCATTTGCGAACAATGGCAGACAAAGAGATGTTCGCATTTGCGAACTAATGTTCGCATTTGCGAACACATGCTGTATAAGGCGGTGTTCGCATTTGCGAACAATGGTTCGCATTTGCGAACCAAGGCAGTATGGGGAATGTTCGCATTTGCGAACTTTTGTTTGCATTTGCGAACATAGGCAGGCACTGGGGACCTTCGCAAATGCGAACAATTGTTCGCATTTGCGAACAAGGCTGGGTCAAAGGGGGCTTCGCATTTGCGATAAAGGTTCGCATTTGCGAGCCTTGCCTTACATTGTCCCCTTCGCAATTGCGAGAAATTCTTCGCAATTGCGAAGCCAACAACTGGGTGAAAAACCAGCAGTTCAAAAATTCAGAATTTCATCCAACGGCCTATCAAATCTTTACCCGAGCCCCCGGGCTCCAAACCAAACATGTACATAACCTCAAAAACACATTATGAACTTGTTCGTGCGATCACATCGCCAATATCACTTCGTTTTAATCAAATCAAGCCTCAAACTCATGATTTTCATACTTTTGATTTTCAAAACTTCTTAACTTGGAACTCAAGGTCCAAAACATCTCAAACGACATCCAAATGTCACCAAACTTTACAGAAATCACATATATAATATTTAAGACTTGTACCGGGCGTCGAAACCAAAATACGAGCCCGATACCAAGGTCAATTAATTTATTTCCTTTAACAATTACATGAAAAACAATTTCATAGAAAAATTCATAACTTGGGCTCTAGGCCTCAGAATTCGACTCCGGACACATGTCCAAGTCCCATATTTTCCTACGGACCTCTCGGGACCATCTAATCTCGGGTCCGGATCCGTTTACCAAAAATGTTGACCGAAGTCAACCATATCAATATTAATATCATTTTTATCCAAATTTCTCATAGAATTCATATTTTCTATCACAAAATCTTTCCGGCTACATGCTCGGATCGTGCACGTAAATCGAGGCAACATAGAATGAGGTTTTCAAGGCCTCGAAGCTCGAAATGATTAATTAAATAAGTGATGACCCTTTGGATCGTCACATAGAGTATTGGAGGAATCTATAATTGTAGGCGTAAAGGTGGGGTTAGGAATAACGAAACCTTGGGTGCAATCTAAAGTGAATCGTTAAAATTGAAGCTAGCTAGGGTAGCTCGGGAGAGTATACTAGTAAATTATTGTAATTGCTCGGGAGAGAATTACGGTAAAAATAGCGTTCATGATTGATAGAATAATATTGACAATTTTTATGAGCATAAACAGAAAGGACTCCATCAATAGGGGAAATCAATACCTTAGTCTTTCTCTTCATTCTTTACAACATTCAATTCTTTCTTTCAAGTCTTTAGTTTCTTGCAAAGGTTAGTTAGTAGAAAACATCCACAAAAATATATTCAAAAGTTTGGGAAGCTACTTCAAAAGTGTTATTGGGTTTTGGAAGTTGCAGTTGATAGGTTAATGCCGTGTGGGATCGACTCTAGACTTAATTGACCGGATTATATTGACTACGACCGTTGCTTGGACGTGAATAAATTTTTGGCGCCGTTGCCGGGGAATTAATGAAATTATCAATTGCCATTGACAGAACAACAAGATTCTTGTGTAGTCAGGTTCTTTCTACACTTTACATTGAAATTATTGATGGTTGTTGAAATTGGGTACTCAGGTGTATGCCTAGAAAATCTGCAAGGACTGGAGAACTAATTGAAGGACTCTCAGACCCAGAGCAAACTTTCTGGGCACGTAACAGGGCAATCAAACAACTTCGGCAATCTCAGCAACCAATTAAACTAGATTTTGACATGGGCGACGTGAACGACCCAAACCAACAAGCTGAGTTGAACGCACAAGAGGCACAGGAAGGTGCACTATATGACTGGGCACAACCAACAGTGGATAATTTGGCATATTGTGCCATCGATTCAAGCTGAGTCTTTCCAGATCACTAACAACATGTTACACTTGTTGCGAAACAAAGGATTATTCTCTGGGACTCAGGTTGAAGATCCAAAATAGCACCTGAAGAACTTTCTCTCTATATGCAAGACGTAGAGGCAACCAAATGTGACACCGGAAGCCATCAGACTATTGCTATTTTCGTTCTCAGTTACAGGGGCTGCACAGGTATGGCTAAACTCACTCCCCATAAACTCTATTGCAACATGGGATGAGTTAGTCAAGCAATTCCACAACAAGTTTCATCCACCTAATAAGACATCTCAGTAAATTAATGAGATTGTGAGCTTCAAGCAGAAACCAATAGAGACATTACATGAAACTTGGGGCAGATTCAAAGGTATGCTGGTTATGTGTCCTCACCATGGGGTTCCTGAACAGATGTTGGGTCAAAGATTCTACATGGTGCTTTCAGACAGTATGAAGAATATAGTAGATGCCTCAGCAGTTGGGGCTTTTCTGAGCAAGACTTGGAGAGAAGGCCAGAATTTGCTTGACAAGATGGCTCAAAACTCCGGGTGGACTACCAGGAATGCTCCTATCACTCCAGTGGTACACTCTATACCTCTGAATCCTTCCAACACTCTGGAGGAGAACGCTGCTACTTTATTGACACAAATGAGCATCCTGACAAAGAAGGTGGAAGAATCAGGGGTCAAACAACATGTTCATATTGTAGACACTACCAATGGTGGTTTATGCACATCTTGCATTAGCCAACCCATAGGTAATCCATGGGCTGCAGACCAAGAACATCATCACCAGCATGAAGACATGAACTATGTGGCTAATTATGGAGGGCGGCGATAGGGTAACCAGAGTTGGGGTCAGCAGGCTCCACAGCAGTACAGGCCTCCCCGGCCACAATATAATGTAGAAGGTATGAGGCCACCAAATAACATGGCTCCATATCCTAGACCTCAGAATTTCAACAATCAGCAGCAAGGTATCATCCACCTCTACCACAACATGGGGGTAGACATAATGATGGGTTCGTAAGGTTGGAAGGTATGATGCAGCAGGTAATTGGGTCACATGCCAAAACAATTGAGAGGATAGATGCGCATGACGCAGCTATCAAAAATATTGAAGTACAGGTGGGCCTTATTATTATGTCACTTAACAATCGTTCTCAAGGGACATTGCCTGCAGATAGACAAACAAACCCAAATGATCAAATCCCAAAGCAGCTGATGGCAGTTAATATGAGAAGTGGAAGAGATCTTGATGCTGTGCAGGAAAGAGAGATAAGCAAATTGCAGGCTGAGACACTCACTCCAGTACCCATTCAATTGGATGAGTCCATTGGGTTGACAGAAGTTACAGTCCAGCCAGTAGCTAAAAATAAAGATGTGCAGCAGGGAACGAAGAAAGTAGCTGAACTGGTAGAGCAGTCGGTTGAGGAGCAGGTGATAGAGAAAGAAAAGTCCCAAGTGAATGGGAAGAGGAGGCCTCCAGCCCCATTCCCCCAAAGGTTGGCCAAGCACCAGAAAGAGGAGCAATACAAAATGTTCTTCGATATGCTCAAGCAAATCCAGGTAAACATTCCTTTAATTGAAGCTTTGAAAGAAATGCCTGGGTATGCTAAGATGATGAAAGATTTGATGTCGTGGAAATTTGATTTCCAAGACTTGGCCACCGTAACTCTTACACAGACTTGTAGTGCAGTGGTCTCTAGACCCATAGCTGAGAAGCTATCCGACCCAGGTAGCTTCACCATTCCATGCACTATAGGAAACTTTGCCTTTGCTAAGGCATTATGTGATTTGGGGGCAAGCATAAATCTTATGCCCTTGTTGATCTATAAGAGACTGGGCATCGGGAGAGCCAAGCCAACTTCTATGTTATTACAGCTTGCTGACAGGATAGTTAAGAGTCCATTCGGTATAGTGGATGATGAGCTCATTCAGGTGGGGAAGTTTGTGTTTCCCACCGATTTTGTTATTCTTGACTGCAAGGTGGACGAGGAAATTTGTATAATCTTAAGAAGACCATTCCTAGCCACAGGGAGAGCGTTGATTGATTGTGAGACCGGGGAACTCAAGATGAGGTTGAATGATGAGGAGATTATATTCAATGTGCAAAAATCCATGAGGCGCTCTAGTGAGTTCGCGAATTTCTCTCTCATTGATGCGGTAGATGTGATAGTGGAGACAGATGATGTAGAATTGACAGCTGAAGATCCACTTCAGGAATGCCTGATGAACTTAGAAGAGGTAAATGGTGAAAGCCTGGCAGAGTGGGTGCTATCTCTGGAAGGTAAGGGGTTTTGGGATAGAGAGTTGGAGTTTGAACCTCTACATTTAGAGAAGAGAGAGACCCCTCCGGCAAAACCATCCATTGAAGAGCCACCAAAGCTGGAGCTTAAGCCACTACCAGCCCATCTCACGTATGAATTTCTAGGCCCTAAATCCACTTTACCTTTTATTATCTCATCTGGTTTGCTAGATATGCATGCTCAAAGGCTATTACAGGTACTCAAGGAATGTAAAACTGCCATTGGTTGGACCATGGCAGACACAAAAGAGATCAGCCCCGCATATTGCATACACAAGATTTTCAGGGAAGAGGGGCACAAACCTTCCAGGAAACGCAAAAGAAGGCTAAACTTGAATATGAAAGATATGGTGAAAAAGAAAGTGATAAAGTGGCTAGACACGGGGTAGGTCCCAGGTAAGTTTTCTCACCCTTATATGCTATACATGTATTATTATGCCATGAGGACATGGCATGATTTTAAGTGTGGGGTGGCAGACTTATCTTGTATTGTATATTGTATATAGTAGATGTAGCTGTAAATTATATTAGCTGGCTTGGCCCGATGATGGACACTTGGCGATGGGTTTCTTAAGGGTTTAAGTCAGAATAAAAACACAAAAATATCAAAAATTTGAAAAATTCGAAAATATGAGTAGAGGGCTCTTCCTGATGATGGGCTATTTAGACAAGTACTCTTGAGGGAAGTAGTCCACGCATGAATTTTTCTTTCTTTTATTTTCTTTTTCTAGGTAGTGTATCACCTCCCCCCTTGGTTTTTCTTTTGATCACGGTTCTTTTCCAAGGGTTTTTTATTGAACCGGGTTAGGTAGATTTTTTGTTTTAGGATTAGAGGGCAAATGTTAACATGTAACCCCAAGTATGCACAATAGCAAAACTAAATTGAACTTGAGAATGTATGATCTAAGCTTGACTGTAGATTCTAGGATATGACTTAAATTGCACAATACAGCTTGCTTGAACATTGATTGGACTTTGTAGATGAACCTGATTCTAAATGAGTTTCACGCTAAGTGTGTGTGAGATGTTAACTACATTATATGTTTTACATGATACCTAGAACTTGCCCTATGTGTTTGCAAAGCAAAATAGAAGTTGTTTGGTTGTAGAGATGATAGAGGCATTTCTTTGTGTAACCCCATAAATCAATAAGACATGAATTCACCTGTACATAATATCCAAGTTAACCCCTTTGAGCCTTAAGCCTGTTCTTTGATAACCCTTGAATGTTCATACAAATTGAAATCGTAAATTGTTCTACTTTACCTCCTGGAAGCACTTGTGTTGTAACGAATATGCAAAAGTCTAAGTGTGGGGTGAAGGAAAGTTGAACAAAAAGGGAAAAACAAGAATGAATGGTAGAAAATGGTGCACTAGCAAAATAATGTAAATACATTGCAAAGCAATGATAAAAAAAATTCAATGTATATATGTATAATAGAAAGACCAGTTTCACCAACAAGAGAAAATCGGGGAATTAAAAGTAAATAAAGGTGAAGGAATGTTTAGGGGAGACATGAGGAAGAAAGCTAAAAGGGAAGTTGTGAAAAAGAAAGTGCTTAGGGAGGTTAGCCACTATAACCAAACGTATCCTACCCGTACCATAGCCTACATTACAACCCTTAAAGACCTCTTGATCTGTGATTGAATAACTCGATTAGTGGAGTATTACACTAGGGGCAAGCCTATGACGTATCTGTATGCATATGAATGTTCTTTGTTTATGTGTGGGAACTTCTCTCAGTAAATTGTGTTAGGGCATGTAACTCAGGAAGGAAAAGGTAAATTTGCAAGTCTATGATAATAACTAGAGTAAGCAATAATGTGCTGGCATGTGAGTTTACGGTTAGGTAAGGATTGTGCATATTTTAAGTTAATCATGAAAGATAGCTTTTGTGATATATGTTGGGGGAGACATTAATAAAAATTGGCCTAAAGTGTGATTAAGATTGCTCGAGGACGAGCAAAGGTTTAAGTGTGGGGTGTTGATAATAGGTGAATTTGACTATATTTATGGCCTAAATAATCACACTTTATTATTGTTTTGATATTGTTTATGATGACAAAATGCTTTTATTGGTATTTTTAGTGTGTTATAGGTACACATGAGCTAATGAAGACTAAAAGAGCAAGTTTTGGAGTCAAAAGATGGTGAAAAAGGCCAAAGTGTGGTACAAGTCAAGTAATTATGCTGAAAATAGTCGCGAAGGTGTGATTCCGAGCTATATAGATGTTATGGCATGAATTTAAGTGATTTGGACCTTTGAAGTCTGAGTAAAAGCTCAAGGAATTAACCCGGGATCGTGTTCGGGGGTCAAATTTGATAGTTTAGTACAAATGAAGACTCGATGAGGCATATTGCATACTGTCTAGTAAATTGGACATTACTTTTTCCTCAGTACTCCGTTGTGGCTCCATAATATATGGTTGGAAATCTAATTGAAAGGGATACAACTTTCCCGTTTTGAGTTATTTCAAATTACAAAAGGAACAGGGTTAAAAACCACGGTTTCACCGCGACCGCAGTGGAACTGCGGCAGAAGAGGCATGCGGAAGATTTTTGAAGTCAGAGGAGTGGATTTTCCGCTGTTCATCCGCGACCGCGGACGGACCGCGGGCAAGGCCGAATGTTTGAAGGGTAAACTTGTCAAAACTCAATTTTGTAACCTAAACCTTCTATATAATGATAGGATTCGCCCAAGAGAGGCAAGTATTGTATTATTTACTACTTTTGCAAGTAAATTAGTTAGACAGAACTCTCTCAACATCTTTATTTCTTTTATATTGAATCTTTGATTATGAAGTTCAATTATCTATCTTGTTTCTTTGATTATGAGTAGCTAATTCTTTATCTAAGGTTTTGATGGAACCAATTGAGTGATGAACTTCTAGGTTATGCGATTACAAATTGTTAGTTAGATTTCTATTTGTTCAACTTCGTTCTTGTTGTAGTTAATTGGTAGGATCCCCAATTAGCTGTGCCTATTTAGTGTGTATAACTTGTAAAAGAGTGCATATTTAGGTAAATTGTTGAACAACACCACACCTAGATTATTGGAGGAATCTATAATTGTAGGCGTAAAGGTAGGGTTAGGAATAACGAAACCTTGGGTGCAATCTAAAGTGAATCGTTCAAATTAAAGCTAGCTAGGGTAGCTCGGGCGAGTATACTAGTAAATGATTATAGTTGCTCAGGAGAGAATTACGTAAAAATAGCATTCATGATTGTTAGAATAATATTGACAATTTGTATGAGCATAAACAGAAGGGATTCCATCAATAGGGGAAATCAATACCTTAGTCTTTCTCTTCTTTCTTTACAACATTCAATTCTTTCTTTCAAGTATTTAGTTTCTTTCAAAGGTTAGTTAGTAGAAAACATCCACAAAAATATATTCAAAAGTTTGGGAAGCTACTTCAGAAGTGTTATTGGGTTTTGGAAGTTGCAGTTGATAGGTTAATTCCCCGTGGGATTGACTCTTGACTTAATTGACCGGATTATATTGACTACGACCGTTGCTTGGACGTGAATCATCATTCGTGTACCACTCTTTTTCAACTTCATCTATTGTGCTCATTGACGACTGGCAACTCAATCATGTCTGACATTGTTCTTGATTTACGACAATTTGATGTTTTGGCCAAATCCCATCTCGTGCAATTGGTAAGCTTGGTGGCAAATTTTGAAATCATTTATTTGCTTTTTATGACCCGACAGACTCAATAGGAGGGAAAGATAATGTGGGGAGAATAGAGTGAAAGAAAATAGGAAGAGAAACCTACAGAAGAATGACCCATCGGATGTGAATACCGACTCTAGCAACCTTGACATGCACTTTCAGCCTTTTCTGTGTAGCAAATCTGATGTTCATCTCTTGTTGCAAGTTCTGCCGTGAAACTGGTCTTCAATACTCCATTTGCCCAATCTGATTCATAATCCTTAGTCGACTTGTAGTGCCCATAGAGTTTTCACCATCAAGCCTCTCTCATTTTTGATTTTTCTTTCTCTCAACTTACTGTAGCCTTATGGTGTCCGTGAGGGTTTTCACCAATAAGACTCTCTCATTTTGATTTCTCTCATCTTGGAGTCCTATGGTGGTTCTCGTCTTCTCTCAAATTCTTCATTTTCCTTTTTTTGGACTGGAGTGTTGCACCTGATGTGATTCACCTTTGCTCATTTGAGTCGGTATTTCTTGAATATTGATCGGAAGGTCTTTCTTTAGACCGTAATGTAGGCTTTTGGATGGGATTTAGAAAGATTGATATAAAGGCTAATGTGATGACCCTTCCCGTCATCATGTGTTTTATCACCCCGTTGTCCCCGTTATATGCTTGTTAATGTTTCAATATGTATGTTTGGTGAGTTTGAGTCAATTCGGATTGAGTTTGGTTGGAAATGAGACAAATAGTCTCTTAGAAGGAGGAATAGTTGGGAAAAGTCAACCGGATGTTGACTTGTGAGTTAGAGAGCTTGGAATCGAATTCTGATGATTCGGTCAGCTCCTGGAGGTCATTTATGGCTTAGGAGAGCGATCGGAATTGAATTTCGAGGTCCGATGTAGTTTTACGCTTGAATTGGCTAAGGTTGAATTTTGGCGAAATCCGAACGATAGGTGAGATTTTGATCCGGGAGTTGGAATGGAATTCCGACAGTTGTAGTAGCCCCGATAGGTGATTTTGGATATGCCTGCAATTTTTCAGGTCAATTGGACATCGTTTGATCAGGTTTTTGATCGAATGTCGGTTTCGAATGTTTAGATGAAACTTAGGATTGAATTTGCTTAGATTCGATGAGTTTCGTGTTTTAGGGACTGAGTTAGTGATTGGAACAAGTTTGTATTGTGTTTTGGAGTAGGTTGGTGGTTTTCGTTGGGGTCCCGGGGGCCTCGGAATGAATCCGGGGGTCCAAACGGACCATTTTTTTACATTTTTGAACTGTTGTTGGCTACGCGTTTTGTTGCAGACAAATGCTTTATGCGTTCGCATAGAGGAGGTGCAATCGCATAGAAGGATGAAATTGATCCCCCGAGATGTTCTATGCGATCGCGAGATGTTCTATGCGATCGCATAGGTATGGAACCTGGTACTCTGCGATCGCAGGGCTACTTGTGCCAACGCATAGGGTAAAATGACTCTGGGTCCCTAGAAGCTTATTGTTCTGTGCGATCGCGGGGAGAGTTTGCGATCGCATAGTGGTAATGTGGAGCATGGACAAAAATGTTCTACGCGATCGCAGTGGGGAAGTGCGATCCCATAACCTTAAATAATTCGAGCTAATATTTGTTCTATGCGATCGCAATGATGGGATGCGATCACATAGTGTAATTACCTGGGCGGACAGACCTGTTAAGTAACATTTCCACACGCGAGGATTTTCATATTTGGGTAAACTTTGAGAGCAAACTGACGGGAAATTACAGGGATTTCATCGGGAAAGCATCGGAGGTAAATTTTATGATCTAAATACGTGTTTTTATCTTAGAATCTTCCTCTATTTCACTGAAATTGGAAGAATTAATGAGGGATTTTTGCCCTAAGCCTAGGTTATGGTAAAACATTGATTTGAATGGGCAAACAGATTTCGATTTTGATAAACTTTATATGTATGGACTCGTGTCTAGATAAGGATTCCAATAATGTAACTTTTGTAATTTTTCAAGAAGCGTACCAAAAGTCGGATTTTGACAACTTCGTGGGTTTTTGTGTAAATAGAGTTATTTCGATTGGTTTATGACTAATTAGCCTATATTGATGTATTCTCATTGATTTTGAGTAGATTTGGCATCCAAGGAGATTGATTTGTGAGTCAAGCGCCAAGCGAGCTAGGACTTCTACTGATTCGAGGTGAGTGGTGGTAGTAAATGATGTACTGAGGGTTTGAAACCCCGTACTTGCACTATACAGTGCTATGCTGAGATGAAACACGCGTCATGTGACGAGCGTGGTAGAATTGTGACTGAGGATTTGGACTTGGTCTTTCCCGATTGATTGTCTTACTATGTTTTATGACTGAGATTGAGATTATAACTGTATAATTGGGCTAGTAGCCATGTTTGGGGCCTTGTGCTGATCTGTAGAGTATGAGGGAAGCCTGTAGAGCTATGTCACCCTTTATATCATGCAAATACATACACTCAACCGTACTTATACCTGTATAGCATATCATGAGCCAGTACTAGATGTGTACTTTGAGAGAGACTACCTAGGGTGGAATTCGCTGTTCTAGCTGAGTGGGCCTTAAAGGCCAAGTCTATATTGACTGAGATAGGGATGAGGACCCACTATGAGATATTATATATATCTATATTGTATCGGGCTGCACACCGCAACTTTATATGTATTGTATTGGACTGCACGCCGTAGTAATATACATGTGGACCGGACTGCATGCCGCAGTCCTATTATGCTTGGGCTGTAGGAGCCCCTTCGGAGTCTGCACACATTCCCAGTGGGCGCTGTTATATATTGATGGATCGGGCTGCACGCCGCAGCAGTATATATATATTAGATCGGACTACACGCCGCAGTATCATAGCGCATGGGCCGAGGGAGCCCCTTCGAAGTCTGTATACATCCCTAGTGAGCGGCATCGACGTTAAATGGTGCGGGCTGCATGCTGCAGCATTATATATATTGGAGCGGGCTGCACGCCGCAACATTATATATATTTATACCTATATATATTGGAGCGGGCTGCACGCCGCAGCATTATAAATATATGAATGCATAAAATATGTAAATGCAAGGTAACAGGGTAGTAATTCCCGTAACAACGGGCCAGGTCGTTACAACGTATATATTTACATACATTGAGTTGGCTGTACACCGTAGCGGTACGGGTGATGATTTGGTCAGTGTGGAACCTTGTTAAATTAGATGTGGACTGGAGATGAGAGTATTCACCGTAGTGATGACTTACCTGTGAGGTTACCCTTAGAACTGTTTAGTGGTAGTACAAGTGTTCTTATTTTCAGTTGTTGTTTATTATTATTACTCACTAAGTTGAAATATACTCACCCCACTCCCCTGCACTTTTTTTGTAGATTCACAGGTTCCAGAGGGCAGTTGAGCTATCGTAGTTGCTTTATTACTACTATCCCTAGGAGACTTCGAGGTAGATGCCGACGTCCGCAGGACCTGATCTCTTCCCCTTATCATTTTAATGCTTTCATTCTGCCTAGACTTGTATTGTGTTGGATATTTTCATCTGTAGAGGCTCAGACTTATGACACCACAATTTGGTTGGGGTTGTATTTTGTATGCTTCTACTTTCGCACTTATGTTTTGATATGAAAACATTCTATTAAGGTTAATTGATCATCATTAATTAATAACTGGCTAGTAAATTGGATAACATGGTCGCGCTTGCCTAGCAATGTGTTGGGCGCCATCACGACCGGGGATTGGGTCGTGACAAGTTAGTATCAGAGCCTAGGTTAATAGGTCTCGCGAGTCATGAGTTGGTTTAGTAGAGTCTCGCGGATCGGTATGGGGACGCCTGTACTTATCCTCGGGAGGCTGCGAACCTTTTAGGAAAGTTTCAATTCTTAAAATTCTTGTCGTGCGATTTTGTCAATTGGCGAGAACTCGAGCTTCCGGACAAGGTGGACGACCACCATTACCACCTACTAGCAGCCGTGGACGCGACCGTGGTCGTGGCAGAGGTAGGGCAGCTGAGGCAGTGCCAGCTGACCCACAACCTCCAGTTGCTGAGGTTCCAGCAGTACCAGTTCAGGCACCAGCTGTGCCCATTGTTATTCTAGGTCTACAGGAGACCCTAGCTCAGATATTAGCGGTTTGCACTGGCCTGGCACAGGTAGTTTCAGCTACCACCGCAACAGCTACATTAGGGACCGGGGGTGATCATCAGACCCCCGCAACACGCACTCCAGAGCCAGCAGTGCAGGGCATGCAGACACCTGAGGCTCCTCCAGTTCAGCCAGTAGTCCCTGTGCAGCCAGCTGTTCAGGTTCAGGGGGACAGGGTCCCAGCTATGAATGACAACGAGCAGCGTCGTCTTGAGAGATTAAGCAGGTTATCTCCTCCTATTTTCAGTGGTGCTCCGGGCGAGGACGCCCAAGGTTTTTTGGACAAGTGTTGTCAGATGCTCTGTACGGTAGGGATCTTAGAGTCCAGTGGTGTATCCTTTACTACCTTCCCGTTCCAGGGACCAACCTTCGCTTGGTGGGAGGCTTATGAGCGTCGTAGACTGGCAGGGGCGGCACCATTATCATGGCCAAAGTTCTCCACTATATTCTTGGAGAAGAGGGTGCCTCGATCCCAAAGAGAGGAGATGCGTAGGCAGTTTGAGGGACTCCGCCAGGGAGACATGTCAGTATCAGAGTATGAGATTAGATTCACAAAGATATCTAGATATGCACCGTGGTTGGTTCCTACCGACCGGGAAAGGATTGGGCGCTTTGTTGATGGCCTTATTTATCCTATCCGCATTCTGATGACCGGAGAGAGGGTTTTGAGCCGCACCTTTGAGGATGCTATGGATATTGATCGCGACATAGAGACAGGTCATCGCAGGGAGCAAAATGAGAGGGAGGCCAAGAGACCTCGAGGATCAGCCATTTCTAGTGGCACTCAGACTAGAGGCCAGGGTCAGCAGAGCTGAGGTCGCTCTTTGAGGTATTCACAGTCGGCCTGTTCAGATCACCGTGGGTCGTCTTCTAGCCGTGGTTATCAGGGTTCGCACCAGAGCCGGCCATCACTCAGCGCTATACCAGCATAGAGTTCTTCATAGGCCCCATCAATCCAGGGCTTTTCTCGACCTAGTTCATCAGCTGGACACTCCGGTGCTAGGGGTCCTCATCAGTCTCAGCCCCCAACACCTGGGAGTTGCTTCGAGTGCAGAGAGTTTGGGCACATCCGCAGAGAGTGTCCCCGTTTTGTTCCTAGGCCATATCAGCAGAGGGGACAACCCTCATCATCTGGTCCTTCTACTTAGCACCCGCCTTGCCAGCTAGGGGTGAGGGTCAGGCAGCTAGGGGTCGCCCTCGAGGAGGAGGCCGATCAGGCGGACAGGCTAGATGCTATGATCTTTAGGGCCGATCTGAGGCCGTTGCTTCTAATGCTATCATTACAGGTTTTATTTCAGTCTGCCATATAGATGCCTCAATATTGCTCGATCCTGGTTCTACTTATTCTTATGTATCTAGATATTTTGCTCCTTATTTGGGCACGACCCGAGGGTGTCTTGCATTGCCCGTGCATGTATCTACCCCGGTGGGTGATACTATTGTTGTGGACCATGTATACCGGTCCTGTCTGGTCACTATTGGGGGTCTGGAGACTCGAGTGGACCTATTGCTTCTCAGCATGATTGATTTTGATGTTATATTGGGCATGGACTGGCTATCTCCATGTCATGCTATTCTGGACTGTCATGCTAATACAATCACTTTGGCTATGCCGGGCATTCGGAGGATCGAGTGGCGAGGCACGACTGATTATGTACCCAACAGGGTAATATCTTTCCTCAAGGCCCAACGAATGGTTGGGAAGGGATGTCTTTTTTATTTGGCTTTTGTGCTGGAGGTCGGAGCTGAGACCCCAGTATTGATTCTGTTCCCATTGTGCAGGACTTTCCTGATGTATTTCCCTCAAACCTGCCTGGCATGCCTCCGGACAGGGACGTTGATTTTGGGATCGATTTGGTGCCAGGCACTCAGCCTATTTCCATTCCTCCATATCGTATGGCACTAGCTAAGCTAAAAGAATTGAAGGAGCAGCTCCAGGAACTCCTAGATAAAGGTTTCATTCGGCCGAGTGTGTCACAGTGGGATGCACCGGTTTTGTTTGTTAAGAAGAACGATGGCTCTCTGAGGATGTGTATTGACTATATGCAGCTGAATAGGGTAACAGTGAAGAACAAGTATCCTCTGCCTCGCATTGATGATTTATTTGATCAGCTCCAAGGAGCTAGGGTATTCTCGAAGATTGATCTTCATTCAAGCTACCACCAGCTGAAGATTAGAGAGTCTGATATTATGAAAACAGCCTTCAGGACGAGGTATGTGCACTATGAGTTTCTTGTGATGTCTTTTGGGCTAATCAATGCCCCAGCCGCGTTCATGCATCTGATGAACAACATATTTCGGACATATTTGGACTCTTTCGTGATCGTATTCATACATGATATCCTGGTGTACTCTCGTCGCCAGGAGGAGCATGCCCAGCAACTTAGAGTTGTATTACAAAGGTTGCGGAAGGAGAAGTTGTATGCCAAGTTCTCCAAGTGTGAGTTTTAGCTTGAGTCTTTGGCATTCATAGGACACGTGGTGTCTAGTGATGGTATTCAGGTGGATCCAAAGAAGATAGAGGCCGTGCAGAGTTGGCCCAGACCGACCTCAGCTACTGAGATTCGTAGCTTCCTGGGATTGGCAGGATATTATCGCCGATTTGTTCAGGGATTCTCTTCCATTGCTTCACCCTTGACTAGATTGATTCAGAAGGGTTCTCCCTTCGTATGGTCCGTGGAGTGCGAGGAGAGCTTTTAGAAGCTCAAGACAGCACTGACCACAACACCAGTATTGATACTACCGTCAGCTTCAGATCCTTATATTGTATATTGTGATGCCTCGGGAGTTGGCATTGGTTGTGTATTAATGCAGGAGGGTAGAGTCATTGCTTATGCTTCTCGCCAGTTAAAGCCCCATGAGAAAAACTAACTAACCCGTACATGATTTAGAGCTAGCAGCCATAGTTCACGCTCTGAAGATTTGGAGACATTACCTATACGGTGTCTCTTGTGAGGTGTATACCGATCATCACAGTCTTCAGCATCTGTTCAAATAGAATGATCTTAATTTGAGACAGCGGAGGTGGCTGGAGTTGCTTAAGGACTATGACATCATTATATTATATCATCCAGGGAAGGCCAATGATATGGCCAACGCTTTGAGCCGAAAGGCAGTCAGCATGGTCAGCCTAGCTTATATCCCAGTTGGGGAGAGGCCATTTGCATAAGATGTTCAGGCTGTAGCCAGTCGGCTAGTGAGGTTGGATATTTCTGAGCCGAGTTAAGTATTGGCTTGTGTTGTTTCTCGGTCTTCATTATATGATCGCATCAGAGAGCGTCAGTATGATGATACACATTTGCTTGTCCTTAAGGACAGAGTTCTGCACAATGATGCTAGAGATGTGACTATTGATAGTGATGGTGTTCTGAGGATGCAGGGCCGTATCTGCGTGCCCAATGTAGATGGCCTTCGAGAGTTGATATTAGAGGAGGCTCACAACTCGCGATACTCCATTCATCCGGGTGCCGCAAAGATTGTACCAAGACTTGAGACAACATTACTGGTGGAGAAGGATGAATATGGATATTGTTAGACATGTAGCCTGATGCCTCAACTGCCAGCAGGTCATGTATGAGCATCAGAGACTGGGCAGTGTTCTTCAGTGTATGATCATTCCCGAGTGAAAATGGGAGAGGATTACCATGGATTTCGTGACTGGGCTCCCTCAGACTTCGAGGAAGTTCGATTCAGTGTGGGTGATTGTTGATCGACTGACCAAATTCGCATATTTCATTCCAGTGTGTACTACTTACTCATCGATGCGGTTAGCGTGGATCTTTATACGAGAGATTGTTAGGTTGCATGGGGTCCCAATGTCTATCATATCTGACAGGGGCACTCAGTTCACTTCTCAGTTCTGGAGAGCATTTCAGCGAGAGCTGGGTACGCAGGTTAAGTTGAGCACCGCATTCCATCCTCAAATAGACGGGCAGTCTGAGCGCACTATGCAGATCCTGGAGGATATGTTGCGTGCATGTGTGATTGATTTTGGGGGTTCATGGGATGAGTTCTTTCCACTTGCTGAGTTTGCCTACAACAACAATTATTAGTTGAGTATTCAGATGGCCCCGTGTGAGGCGTTGTATGGCAGACGGTGTAGATCTCCCGTGGGATGGTTTGAGCCCGGTGAGGATAGATTGATAGGGACTGAGTTAGTTCAGGATGCTCGGGACAGAGTGAAGTTGATTCAGGAGAGGCTTCGCACAACACAGTCACGCTTGAAGAGTTATGCGGACCGTATGGTTCGAGAGTTGTCTTTCATGGTTGGTGATAGAGTATTGCGGAAGGTTTCACCCACGAAGGGTGTCATGCGATTTGGGAAGAAGGGGAAACTAAGTCCCAGTACCTTGGTCCTTTTGAGATACTCAGGAGGATTTGGGAGGTGGCATATGAGCTGGCCTTGCCACCCAGTTTGTCCAGTGTTCATCAAGTATTCCATGTGTCTATGCTCCGGAAGTATATCGGGGATCCATCTCATGTGCTCGACTTTAGTACGATTCAGCTTGATGGTGATCTATCTTATGATGTGGAGCCAGTGGCTATTCTGGGTAGACAAGTTCGAAAGTTGAGGTCCAAGGACATTGCTTGAGTCAAGGTGCAGTGGAGAGGCCGGCCCATGGAGGAGGCTACGTGGGAGGTTGAGCAGGAGATGCGGAGCAGATATCCTCACCTATTTTAGTCTCCAGGTATGTTTCTTGACCCGCTCGAGGACGAGCGTTTTCTTAAGTTGGGGAGATTAAATGATCCGCCTGTCATCATGTGAGTTATCACCCCGTTGTCCCCGTTATATGCTTGTGAATGTTTCAATATGTATGTTTGGTGAGTTTGAGTCAATTCGGATCGAGTTTGGTTGGAAATGAGACAAATAGTCTCTTAGAAGGAGGAAAAGTTGGGAAAGTCAACCAGATGTTGACTTGTGAGTTAGAGAGCTCGGAATCGAATTTTGATGATTCGGTCAACTCCGGGAGGTCATTTATGGCTTAGGAGAGCGATCGAAATTAAATTTGGAGGTCCGGTGTAGTTTTAGGCTTGAATAGGCTAAGGTTGAATTTTAGCGAAATCCGAACGGTAGGTGACATTTTGATCCAGGAGTCAGAATGGAATTCTGATAGTTGCAGTAGCCCCGTTAGATTATTTTGGATATGCCTACAAATATTCAGGTCATTCGGACCTCGTTTGGTCGAGTTTTTGATCGAATGTCGGTTTCGGAAGTTTAGATGAAACTTAGGCTTGAATTCGCTTAGATTCAATGAGTTTCGTGTTTTAGGGACTGTTTTAGTGATTGGAACAAGTTTGTATTGTAATTTGGAGTAGGTTGGTGGTATTCGTTGGGGTCCCGGAGGCCTCGGAATGAATCCGGGGGTCCAAATGGACCATTTCTTGCATTTTTGAACTACTGTTGGCCACTGGTTTTGTTGCAGACAGATGCTATATGCGATTGCATAGAGGAGTGAGATCACATAGACGGATGAAATTGAGCCCCCGAGTTGTTCTATGTGATCGTGTATAAGGGGATGCGATCGCATAGGTATGGAACCCGGTACTCTGCGATCGTAGGGCTACTTGTGCGAACGCATAGGGTAAAATGACCTTGGGTCCCTAGAAACTTATTGTTCTATGCGATCGCGGGGACACTTTGCGATCGCATAGTGGTAATTTAGAGTCTGGGCAAAAATGTTCTATGCGATCGCAATGGGGAAGTGCGATCGCATAGCCTTAAATAATTAGAGCTAATATTTGTTCTATGCGATCGCAATGATGGGATGTGATCGCATAGTGTAATTACCTGGGTGGACAGACCTATTAAGTAACATTTCCACACGCGAGGGTTTTCATATTTCATCAAGTTTGGGTAAACTTTGAGAGCAAAGTGACGGGAAATTACAGGGATTTCATCGGGAAAGCATTGGAGGTAAGTTTTATGATCTAAATACGTGCTTTTATCTTAGAATCTTCCTCTATTTCACTGAAATTGGAAGAATTAATGGGGGTTTTTTGCCCTAAGCCTGGGTTATGGTAAAACATTGATTTGAATGGGCAAACGGAGTCCTCTTTTGATAAACTTTATATGTATGGACTCGTGTTGAGATAAGGATTCCGAAAATGTAACTTTTGTAATTTTTCGAGAAGCGTACCAAAAGTCAGATTTTGACAACTTCGTGGGTTTTGGTGTAAATCGAGTTATTTCGATTGGGTTATGACTAATTAGCCTATATTGATGTATTCTTATTGATTTTGAGCAGATTTGGCATCCGAGGAGATTGATTTGCGAGGCAAGCTCCAAGCGAGCTAGGACTTCTATCAATTCGAGGTGAGTGGTGGTAGTAAATGATGTACTAAGGGTTTGAAACCCCGTACTTGCACTATACAGTGCTATGCTGAGATGAAACATGCGTCATGTGACGAGCGTGGTGGCATTGTGACTGGGGATGTGGACTTGGTCTTTCCATATTGATAGTCTTACTGTGTTTTATGACTGAGATTGAGATTATAACTGTGTAATTGGGCTAGTAGCCATGTTTGGGGCCTTGTGCCGATTTGTAGAGTATTAGGGAAGCCTGTACAGCTAGGTGACCCTTTATATCATGCAAGATACATACACTCAGCCGCAGTTATAGTTGTATAGCATATCATGAGCGAGTACTAGATGTGTACTTTGAGAGAGACTACCTAGGGTGGAATTCCCTGTTCTAGGTGGGGCCTGAGAGGACAAGTCTATATTGACTGAGATAGGGACGAGGACCCACTATGAGATATTATATTGGGCCTATGTTGGATCGGGCTGCACGCCACAACACTATATGTATTGGATCGAACTGCAAGCCGCTGTGATATATATGTGGATCGGACTGCAGGCCGTAGTAATATACAAGTAGGACGGACTGCACGCCGCAATACTATTGCGCTTGGGCTATATGAGCCCATTCGGAGTCTGAGTCTGCACACATTCTTAGTGGGCACTGGAGTATATTATGGGATCGGTCTGCACGCCGCAGCAGTACATTTATATATATTAGATCGGACTGCATGCCGCAGTAATATATATATTGGATCGGACTGCACGCCGCAGTATCATAGCGCTTGGGCCGAGGGAGCCCCTCCGAAGTCTGTATACACCCCTAGTGAGCACCGTCGATGTTAAATGGAGCGGGCTGTATATATACCTAGATATATTGGAGCAGGCTGCACGCCGTAGCATTATACATATATATATATATATATATATATATATATATATATATATATATATATATATATATATATATTTGGATCGAGCTATACGCCGCAGCAGTATGAGTGAGGACTAGGTCAGTGTGGGATCGTGGTGAAATTGATGTGGACTGGAAATGGGGGTATTCACTGTATAGATGACTTACATGTGAGGTTACCCTTAGAACTGTTTAGTAATAGTACATGTGTTCTTATTTTCAGTTGTTGTTTATTATTATTACTCACTGAGTTGAAATATACTCACCCCACTCCCCTGCACTTTTTGTGCATATTCACAGGTTCCAGAGGGTAGTTGAGCTATCACAACTGCTTTATTACTACTATCCCGAGGAGACTTCGAGGTAGCTGCCGACGTCCGCAGGACCTGATCTCTTCCTCTTATCATTTTGTTGCTTTCATTCATCCTAGACTTGTATTGTGTAGGATATTTTCATCTGTAGAGGCTCAGACTTGTGACACCACGATTTGGTTGGGGTTGTATTTTGTATGGTTCTACTTCCGCACTTATGTTTTGATATGAAAACATGCTATTAAGGTTAATTGATCATCATTAATTAATAACTGGCTAGTAAATTGGATAACATGGTCGGGCTTGCCTAGCAATGTGTTGGGCGCCATCACGACCGGGGATTGGGTCGTGACAGCTCAACATATTTCAACGCGGGTTATAGATTACAACTTTCGGAATCGTATCTTCCGTCCCAGTTTCATTCTTTGGGGACTCTTGGATTTTCTTTCTGTTATGACTGAACCTCAGTGAGGCTGCCTATGTACCCTTTCGGGATCAAGTCAAAATGTAGTTTTGACATAAGATCGTCTCATTGTTGCGATATTTCCTTCCTCCCATTCTTCTTCTTTTCTTTGCATTCTTTTCTTTCTTTTCTTTTTCCTTTCTTTTCTTTTCTTTTTCTTTTCTTTTCTTTTCTCTTTTTATTTTTTCTTTTTCTTTTCTTCTTTTCTTCTTTTCTTTCTTTTTCTTCTTTTCTCCCCCTTTGTTCTTCTCTTTTCTCCTTTCTTTTGTTTCTCCACTTGATTTCCCTGCTTAATCCTTAATTTTTGTTGTTGATTCCGAAAGCGGGATATGAAAGAAAAATATAACAAGGTTCAAAGGGATAATAATGGATAAAGTGTTTGGATAGTAGAACAAAATGCCTTCGTCATTCCAATCTTCAAAACCAACCAAGTACAAACTACTCAATTAAACACTTTTCGACTGATCCACATATTTGCCTTCTGTATTTGCTGATTCTTAATGCCATTGGGCAACAACCTCGATACCATGAATGGTCCCTTTAGCTTTGTGGTACTCTTGCCTTTGGCTTTAAACCGATGAAGCATGATGTATTTCCATGGAATTTCTTTTTACGTTCTGTTTTCCAATTTCACTTGGTTCAAGCTTCAAAGTATTCCAATATGTTTTTGTTTCTTTTGAGTATCCTTACATCTTCAACATTGTTTCATTTCTAGATTGACTTTTTAGACCAGGCTGAGAATTATGTGCATGTCATGTCACTAATATTAATTTGAAAAGAATTGTATAATGATTAGAAATGGAGTGACTAGAAATGTTGGGAAACAAAGTATTGTATTAAACTGATGGGTTGAAACAACAGGACGAACAACAAAACAAACAGACTAAACTCAAATTACAAACCTAAATGGCACTAAACAAATTTATTACCAAACAAAGCAAAGTGGAAAGATAGAAGGGTTTTGACTTTCAAGACAATGTTCAGATTACAACCCTAAAATAACCCGGGTAATAGAAATGATACCAAAATAAACCACCAAAACTCCAAGAGGTGGAGCGCCTTCTCAATTACCAAGCATTGCATATTAGCCACTGAATTCTTCATTAATGTTGCCAAAACCACTATCTGTTTCAATATCTTCAACTTCAGTTGACAATTTTCCAAGAAGATTCTCCTCCCCTACGTCACCGGTCATCATTCCCACTAGGTGTGCCTCCTCGTGTAATGGATGCATCATGATATTCTGAATGCCATTGTCTTGAATTAAATTTTCCTGGATCATCTTTTGTATTTCTCTTTTCAAATCCCGACAATTTTCCACATTGTGCCCCAGAGCATTGGAGTGGTATTCACACCTTTTAGATGAGTCAAAGCTTCTTGCATGTCGATCCACCCGATTTGGAGGAATGGGTGCAATCATGTCATGTTGTTTTAACTTCTTAAACAAACTTGCATAGGACTCTCCTATTGGTGTAAAATTATCTTTCAACTTTTGTTTCCTTCCATACCCTGGCTTGGATATGGGTTATAAGGCACTTGAAAATTTTGCGGGGGCTGGTGGAGATTTTGTGATGTTTGTACTCGCTTTCTTGGGTGATTTTAGGGTTGAGCAACATATTGGACTGGATCAACAGACTGTGGAGGATTCTAAGGCGGGTAGTAATGCTTAAGGGGGCCATGGAAAACCTGACGGGGCTGCATATACCTTTGAGATGTTATCATAAGACCTCTTCTCGACCCTGATATCATCATGATTTCTTCATCCCTCCCATTCGCATCACCAAATTCACTTTGAACAGTCTGAGCTGCATTTTTAGAGCTACTTGACTTGTAATTTTGCATGTCTTAAGACCTTCTTCCACCATTTCTCCCATTTTGATTATTTCTTCAAAGGATTGACCAACTGCAGATACCATGTTTTGAAAGTAATCCGGCTCTTGAGCCTGAAGGAAAAAATTGGACAACTTGTGATCATCCATGGGTGGCTCAGCTCTAGCTGCCTGCTCTCTCCATTTGATGGCATATTCCCTGAAACTTTCAGTTGGTTTCTTTTTCAGTTTAGAAAAAGAAATGCAGTCTGGGATGATGTCGATATTGTATTGAAATTGTTTGATAAAGGCCCGTGCCATTTCATCCCAGACGTACCAATAAGATGTGTCTTGATCCCAAAACTATTCAGATGCTACTCCCGAGAGGCTTTCCCCAAAATAAGCCATAAGTAATTCTTCATTTCTTCCCACACCTCTCAATTGGTTGCAATATCTTTTTAGATGGGCTATGGGGTTTCCATGCCCATCGTACTTTTCAAATTTAGGAACCTTGAAACCAAGCGGCAAGTGGGCATCAGGGAATATACATAGATCTCTGAAGGCAACAATCTTTTGACCTGCAATTGCTTGAGTGTTTTTCAACTGTTGTTCTAATCTTTTCACTCTTTGGGCTATTTATTCTTGTACCGTCTTTCGGTTAGGCTTCTTGATGTTCGCAGGAAGATCAAATGAGTAGGAGTGGTACTCAGGAAAGTGGTACTATTCTTGCTGTATAGCAAATTGCGACTCAAGAGAAGACTGTCCCTGACCATTGGCCAATGCTTGATGCATTTTGTTCAGTGTTCTATTTTCCCCAACCACAATAGACCCTTGTTGAACTCTCTGATCTTGAGTCTCTTGATCACTCGTAACAGCTTCAATGTCAGTTATCATTTTTCTTGGATCTTGTTTTCCAGTTTACCACAACCAACCACCTCAACTTTCTGGATTAACAAAACAAAGCCACTATGTTAGCGTTAAGGCATTATTTTTATTTCTGTTTTTCTTTTCTTTCTTTGTTTTCCACTATTTTCTTTTCTTTTTGCTTTTGTTAATTTTTTTTTGGTTATGGTCGAATCCTATGTGGATTGCCTACGTATCATGTCTCCGTATGAATCAGACCAAGCGTAGTTCTTGCAAATTAATGCAAAAACAAATAGATGTTTATTTGATTTTAAATTTGTTTTATTTGAAGGAAAATTATATACGACTCCAGCTTCAAACTTGATGCAAAACCTTCACATCTTGTTCCACAGATTTTTACAAGACTAAGAATATTTTAATGGTAATTATGACTATTTTTATAATATTGACCATGTTATGGCTTATTTTGGAAAAATGGCTATTTTTGCAAAATTTTATTTAAGAAAATAAACTCAGATATATTCTCATCCTGGGGCTCATGGAGCATCAGTCGGCCTCACCACAATCCAACATAAGATTGAGAAGTTTTTAATATCAATTGTGACTATTTTTACCAAATTGGCCATGTAATGGCTTATTTGGACAGAGTGGCTATTTTTGTAAAGTTCAGTGATGACTCAAACTTAATTTTGCGGATATGGCCTTACAACATTTCTGCAAGGGAATATTTTAGGGTCGTGCGGGCAAATTATTTGAAATGACTCAAAGTGGCTATTCTTGCAAAAACGGCCTTCCGGCGTCCTTTTGAGGGACATTCGGCTTATTTTAAACAAGAATAAAATCACCCGACTTATTTATAACAAAAATTAAAATTTGATATTTTTTGGCTATTTTTGCAAAAGGGGTGTGGTAGGACCCGATGAGGGTTGCCTACGTATCTCACATCCGGTGAGAATCAAACCTGCGTAGTTCGGTCACATTATTTTTAGACCAACTAATTGACAAAATTAACCTGACTATTTTTATATTTTTCTCAAAATTTCAGCAGCTTTTCGTCAGTATTTAGACATTGTTTTTTCTAAAAGTTTCTACTTTTCTCTTCCTTTCATTTTCAGGTATTTAGCCGGTCAGCATAATGGCCCAGGACAAATAAATGCAACACATAATCATGCTCGGTTTTTTATATTTGGGTTACCCATCCTAGACGGACCCAACTCCTGTGTTGAGGCCCTAAGTCATATATGATGCAAATAATCATCCTAATTCTAGGCTCAATATCCTGATTTTTCAGTGGTACTAGACTGTGTACCCGAACGGATAACTCGGATCGAGGAGGGGGCTACGTACCGGGGACCAGCGGGATCGTCCGACTTTTTAACTTTTCCGGCCTCTATTTCTTATTTGGGTATTGACTTAACAGAAAGGGGAGTCTCAACCAGTAAGCACATCCCCAGAGGTAAGAAGAGAAGGGTTTTCGGCATAATTTAATATACAATTCATGTAACATGAAAGCGGAAAACATATAGCACGTTGATCAAAACATATAACAAAATCAGATATAAACAAAACATCAATTTAACTGAGCTCGAATTCATAAACCCTGAACCGAAGTTCTGGGTTTCTTATCCCCAACAGAGTCGCCAGAGCTGTGACACCTCCTTTTTACTTATCGCTTATTACTACACCCCAGGAAGGGATATAATAAAAGGAAGGAGTTTTTCAAATTAAAGGACAGTCAGAACGGAATTTATTTATTAAATTTCAGAGTCGCCACTTGGGAAAATAATGGTGTCCCAAGTCACTGGTTGGATCCCGAACCGAAGAAATTATGACTCTGTTAATAGTCCACGAATCAGAAATCCGGCTAAGAAATTCTGTTAACTTGGGAGAAGGTGTTAGGCACTCCCGGATTTCGTGGTTCTAGCACGGTCGCTCAACTGTTGTATTTGTTTTTATCTGATTTCTTTATATATTCTAATTTATGTGCATTTATTAATATTCCGCTCTATCATTTTTAATGAATTGCAATGTCGTGTAAATACATTTCGGGCCATACCGTACCAGTAAGCCTGTGGCTTTAGATACATTTCGACTTCGTTCGGAGTAGGATTTGGGTAACATAAATGTGCACCCGTATTTGAGAATGTATATTAAAAATCACGCCTAAAGTATCTACGTCTTGTTAATCTTCAGGAAAGACCGTGAAATTTACTAAACGGTCCTTCCAAATCTATGTTTTTTTTATTTCACTTTTTAAAAAAACATACTCAGTTTTGTATCTATATGTTAATTCCATTTTCCAATTGTTTTTCTCTTTCTTTCGATGATTTTATTGGATCTTAAGGACGGCATTTATTATTTCAATTTTGCCTGAAACTTAGAAAAATTTTGTTTACATATAAGCCTACTGCTAACGGAGGTCATTTCTTAATTCCATTGATCCTTTCTTGTGAAATTTAAGCTAAAATCAGAAATGGGCTATCATGCCAAATTCAATGGTTAAGTATTCTGTTTTCTAATCGCCAGTACCCTTTTATTTATTATGAACTTTATATAGGATTACCTTTTAAGCTAAACTACAACAGTTATATGACCAATGAGAAAAACGCCGACAATCTTGAAATGATACGCAATTATTGATTGAAATTCTTATATGAATCAAAATGAAATTTGCAAACCTATATTCCTTTACACACTATAAGCTAACAATTCAAGATTCAAATCAACAACTTACAATTTGTATCAAATATTAGATTTCCTGATCACTACTGGTAATTAGCAATCATGTCTTAAAATGTCAAATTTCAGATGTTCATATGTATTTAACACTCAAGACTTCACGTGTCCTAACCTTCAGAATTATAACAAAATCCAGTCCAGTTCCATATACAAAGTCAAACATAAACGAATAGCCATTCAAAAAAGTAACAACATACAAATCATACAATAAGAAAAACATAGTGAATTTGAACTTAAACTCCAAATCTTCATATATTTCCCAAGCATAGACTTGCAAGTTATAATTTATGGAATTTGAAAGGAGTGTACCTGATATTAAGAAGCAAAGCAGGAGGATCAGCAACTAATTACAATAGATCCAGCAATCAAACTAACACCAGTAATTCATAGCCAATGTAGGAATATTTTAAATCCAAATTCATGTATAAATCAATCAATGTGTCACACCAGCACCGTATAGTAACCGAAAAGCAGCCAAGCAACCCTTGAATTAACTCAAAATTTATTTGCAAATGATCTCTCGACCAAGACATATCAGAATTTTAAAAGATGAAGTGAAGCTGAAAATTCATGAGACAACATTTTTTGGTTTTCTGCTGATTTTGAATTGTTTTTGAATTTTGAGAAGGAATTTAGGTCTAGAATAGAAGATTATAATCTGAAATTCCAAATTTTCAGATCTGAGCTTTAGAAGATATTTTTTGGGAATTTTCTAGGGGTCCAAAGCTTATAGGACTCAAAAACAATCCCTGAATTATGGTAGAAACTGCTTTATTTATAGAACTAAAAATGGAGGGAAATTTAATTTTCAGTATTTTCAAATTAGTCCCCCTATTCTTGACTTGTTAAACAAGTTACTACACTTATTTTGTTAAAACTTGCATTAAAATCCGCTCTTGAATATTCTAGGGTCTTCTACCATGTTCCTTTTCATTTGAAATTCCTATTCCACCCTTACTTCCTTTTAATTTTCACTGAATTACATTTTTTACTACCCAAACTACCCTTAATCCTCTATATTTATTACCATTATGCCAATTTTATTTCCCAATTATACCCCTACTGCTCAATTCTTATTGCCCTTATGCCATTTTTCTTACCCAGAATACCCCTAGTTCCTATTCAAAATTACTATTGCCTTCCCCCTGAATTTGAACCAATTTTACCCTTTGTCATTTTAAAATTATTGCAGCCCCTCCCCTTTGACCTTTGTCCTTGTTAACCTCTCAAATTTATTCGACTAAACCATTGGAATTGAGCTAACAGCTATAACCAAGTTCTCTACTAATAATTAAGGCTAGATTACACTAGCATTTTAACAGAATTATTAAATCCAAAAATTATCAGAATTAATCGCTAATAAATTTAGCAATTCATCAACACCAGTCACATTCTATATCTAGAAATTCCAGTAGACTAATTTAAGCATTTCTCCTATAAAATTGACTATAATACGAGCAGAGACGAATAAAAATCAGAAGAAGAGTGGAATATGCATAAAAAGAATTGAAATAACATCAAGTAAAGGAAGAACTTAGCTTTTTCCGTTATCTTTTCTTCTTTTAGCCTTTTCTTGAAAGTTTTAGTCACCGACGATTTTTCTCGAACTTTTTGAGGATTTTCCAGCAATCTGTAAGGTTTGAAGGTGTCGACATAGTATCGAGGATGTCCTGGTGTGAAGATGGTGGTTTAGATAACTTCGGTCTTGGTCGGAGAATCTTCAAATTGACATTCGAGACTTTCCGGGTAGATTCTAAGGAAACCATTTAGGGGAAAGGGAAGCGGAGGTTGTGGAGGACCTATGGTGCTATTTTGGTGGTTATTGGCATACTTTGTATTAGCCGACGGTAGGGTTCTGGCGAATTTAATTTGGATATTCGAATAATTCTAGGGTGTTTTGAGGAGAACAGGGTTGAGGGATGGGAAAAGGGGGTTGAGGCGGTTTCGGGGTGTTCTTTTGGTGATGATTGGTTGAACGAGGGTCTCCCGCCGGTAGGGTTCCGGCGGGACGGTGGAAGGAGATTAGGGCGGCTCAGGCTGTGACAGAATGAGAGATGGAAAAATGATATTTTTTTTAAGGTTTGGGAATTAGTTTATTGAATATGTGTTGTTGAATACAAACGATTAGATTAATGGTAACGAACGGCTATGATCTCGGTATGCTATTATTCCTGGAAAGCCTTATAGCCATTAGATCCAGCATCAAGGGCTAAGATCGTTTTTGGAAAACAATGTCGTTAGATATCATGGTTGGGCGACGGACTAGGCTCTCAAATAAACTGGGTCTGGGCGGAAGGAGAGTATTGGGCCTGGTCTGGCTGGGGCGTTTGGGTTTGGGCAGAAGGGCTTAGGATTATTTTCGTTTGGGCTATGTAATTGGCCCAATTTAGTCTATTTTCTTTTCTTCTTATCCTCTATTCACCTTATCATAATTTTTATTTTATTTTTTATTTTCTGATTTATTTTAATTTTTTTGTATTTTGTTATATTTTAATTTTCCTTTTTATTTTTATGTATTTTTTCCTATTTTGTGTTTTGTTTGAATTTATTAAAATTGTTAAACTAATTAACATCTTTTTATGGCCATTTTTCAATTAAAACACAAAAATGTTATCTTGATTTTTCTTTAAATTGTAAAAATGAATTAATTCCTACTAAAATTTGAAATTAATTTTTTAAATTATGCGCAAATAACATGCAAATAATCAACACAAAATTCAAACAAATTATAAAAATAAGGAAACATTATTTATTTGAATTTTATGGGAAGAACTCATATGTAGGGTAAAAATCACGTGGTCACACTCCTTAGAGGAAAGTGGTCACCACTCTGATGGGATGGCATTGGAAGTAGGGTCTCAGCTTTCTAGAAGCCGTGACCAGTGCCAAAGCTAGTTTCTTCAGGTATGGGTATCGAGTTTCAGCGTCCACTAGGGTTTTGCTAATGTAATAGATAGGCGATTGCGTACTTTTTTCTTCGCGAACCAGTACCGCACTAATCGCAACTTCTGATACGGCTAGGTATGTCAGTAGAGGCTCACCTGGTTTTGCTTTTGACATCAATGGTAGCGACGATAGATATGCTTTCAGTCCTTGCAGGGCTTTGAGCCATTCGTCATTCCAGTGGAATCCGTTGTCCTTTCTCAATACGCTAAAAAATTTGTGGCATCTGTCTGAGGATCAGGAGATGAAGCGGGAGAGGGCGGTTATTCGACCTGTCAACTTCTGGACCTATTTCTTGCTGTTGAGTCTTTCGGGTATGTGAGCACGTGAGTTTACCCCAAGCAATTTAATTTCAAAATATATAAAAAATAATACAAAAATGATTTTATTTGCAATTGGTTGATTTGTGTGAAATACCAGTGTTTGTTTGAAATAAAATTGAAATGAAAATACAAAAAAGGAATTAATTAGAAAAATATCACAAAAATTGTAGAACAAATGCTAGAAATTAAAAAATTAAGCAAAAATACAAAAAATATCGAAAAATCAAGGAAAAAATACAACAACAACAACAACAACTACCCAGTATAGTCCCACAAGGTGGGGTCTGGGGAGGGTAATATGTAGACAAGTCTTACCCCTACCCAAAAAGGGTAGAGAGGCTGTTTCCAATCGACCCTCAAGGAAAAAATACAAAATGGAAAATGAAGGAAATATATCAGTTGTAAATAAATATAAAGGAAAAAAAAGAAATTAAATAAAATACAAGTCAAAATAATAAAAAAGCACAAAAAATACATTGTATAATTAATTTGGGCCAAATATACAAAGAATAAACATATATACTCAGCCAAAAATATAACAGAAGACCAGGCCCAAAATCATTCAGTTCGGTTTGCCTAGCCTATGTACCAAACGACACCGTGTGGAGCAATTGAATCTGAGCCGTTGATACATTTGATCAACGGACCTGGTGAGGCGGTTCCCTCACAAATGAAACGACGTAGTATAAGTATCCAATCACAGCCGTCCAATGCATTTGATCAGACGGACAAGGTTAATGACCCAATTAATTAAAATGACGTAGCATTGGGCATTTAATCTCATCCGTCCACCGTCTTAATCTAACGGACCAAAGTAAGTCCCTCATTAAAAAAGATGACACCGTTTTGAAGCTAAGTAATCCTGGCTATTAATTTAATCAAATCCAATGGCCAGGAATCAACAATACACGATTAATATATATTACACCCTCCCCGTTCAGACCCCTCATTATACACACACACATATTCTATATGCAAACCCTAGCCACCCTACTATTCTTCTTCTCCTTCATCGTCTCTCATGGAGACCACCGGAGCTCAACCCCAGACCTCCGTCTCTAGCCTAAGACAACCCCTAAACACCCTTCTCACCACCAAACAACCCTTAACCCCCATTAATCCCGACCATAAAAACCAACAGTCTCCTTATTCTTGAAAATCCGGTCGCCGGAACCCTAGCCGGCGAACACCCAAGGTATGAACCAAGGTCCCAAAATAACACCATTAGACCACCTTGAGGCAATCTACCACCCTATCTAGGCGGTTTCCCTCGAATAAGCCCCAAACTCGTCGAATAATCAAAAAACACTCGCCTGAACCCTACTCCGGCGAGTACCAAAAACCACCCCACTTCCAAAAACCTTATGCGAGGTCTCCAGACCCCTTCTCATACACTCAAATCAAACCACAAAGCCCCGTTCAGAATATCTAGTACTCAGAAGACTGACAGTCTTTGAAACTTTGAAAAATCAAGAAAAATGAAAAGAACAAAGAAGAATGAAAGAAGAAAAGAAAGAAAGAAGAGGAAAAAGAAAAAGAAAAGGGCCTGAAAAATGCATAGTACCCCTCCCACCCTTGTTTTCGTTCTGAAACTTGCTTCTTTACATGCCTATCATGCTTGTCTGAACCTCTTTCTATGCATATCTAAAATATGAATCTATCTATGTTTTTAATTCACACTTGTTCATGCGAGCCCTGAATCTCATACATGCCTGAAATTATCTAAGTGTTCTTAGGATTCTGATATTAACCACTCATGAATCATGTGCTAATTAGCCAGTTTTATGTGATTGTTCATTATATTCTGTCTCGATTGAGTTTTAGTTAGTTAGAATTCAACCATTATCAAATTATGATACTGATTTCTGATTAATTGGATGTTAATTCGTGATTAAGGTTATATGTGCAAAACAACATGAATCTGGCAATATTTGTAACTTGATTTATGTGTTAGTTCATTCTGAACCTTTGAGTGCTTATGTATACTTAGGTCATGTGTAATAATGTTTTGTGGCTATGTTTGTGAGTAGTATGGGTTTTGATTAGTGGCTATGTTCTGATTAGTGGTTGTGTTCTGATTTATGGCTATTTGTAAAAGTGGTTAAATTGAAAAGGCTTTAGTCTGAAATAGATTAAGTCTTAAAAGACATGTCTGATTAGTGGCTATTGTTAAATACATGCTACCCTAGTCCTGCAAGACCAAAGGCAGGTCGGGTAATAATAATTAAAGCAAGGGGTAAAAGCGAACTACATTGTCTCATCGAACAAGGACATATATGAAAATGGAAGTTACAACAGCCATTTGGAATTCGCGATTACATATTGTTATGTTATGGCTGCTTTATATGTTTGGAATATGTTGGATATTGCTGTGTCATTTTCCAGTGGTATTAGTATGTTTTCATACTCAGTCTGGAGATGATATAGTAGTAGACAATATATATGTGCTATGGTTATTGCAGGAAATCGAGGCAAGAGGTGAAAAGCACACATGCAGCATCATCATCGGCATCATTGGCTGGGCTTTCTGCATTGCAATGACAAAGATGTCACTGTTAGATAGCTCAAGGGACACGCTCACTTGGTTTGATTCAATTACACTAGTTCATCGAATATCAACAATCATGGCATACAACATGGAAGCTACAACAGATACTTGGAGCTCACGATCGACTAGTGTCAAGATATGGCTTATTTATGTGTTTGGAATATATTGGATATTATTATGTCATTTTTCAGTGGTATTAGTGTGGTTCCACACTCATTCTGGAGGTGACATAGTAGTATACAATGTACAAGGGCAACATATACTAAAGGTGATTGAGACAATATCTTTTCATTGCAGTGAATTATCGGATGGGAAGTCAATTCTTGTTCCTATACTGTGGTACTCTTGGATCGACTTGATCATTGCCTACACTCCGCATACCTTGGCACCTGGTGAGAGCTTGAGTGGTGCTACATGGTACTTGAAATGGGCAGGAGAAGTCAATCATAGCTGCAGGACATGGAAATATTCATTTAGACTTCATGTTATAGATGATATTAGTTTTCTGATTAGATTCTATGTTTACATAGATTTATTTCACAGTCTACTGGTAGTAGCAGGACAAATTGTATCCTTTTGGACCCGGATTTAGTCTGAAATAGATTAAGTCTTAAAAGACATGTCTGATTAGTGGCTATTGTTAAATACATGCTACCCTAGTCCTGCAAGACCAAAGGCAGGTCGGGTAATAATAATTAAAGCAAGGGGTAAAAGCGAAAGGGTAAATGGCATTATTGTGGATTAAATAGAGCCTATAAGGATAAAAATGACTTTAATGCTTGGTATTTCTGAAATTGCTTGAATAAAAAGGAGTATACTAGGTAGACTTAAAAGGGATTTGTGTAATAAACCTTAGTAAGTGAGGGTAATTGGGTAAACCTTGCCTAATAGAACCCAATAGAACTGCCCAGAACCTTCCAGCAGGAGTTCTAGGGCATTTCAATACAATTTTAATGGACTATATTGTAATTAATTGAAAAGAATAAGGGGAAGGAAATAGAATTAAATTATTTGAAATTCCCCCCAAAATGCCTCTATAAATAGGCTTCTATAAGCCGGAAAAGGGAGTTGGTTGGTGGGTTACAGATTGATTAGACATTGGTTCCACATCTCTAGATTTTGAGAGTTCAAATTTTGATAGTTAAAAGGGTTGAATTCTGTTGGTTCCATCTTTGATAACTAAAAAAGAGATTCAGCTGATACTATTTGTCTACTTCATCATCAATTCGAGAATTGGTGCTTTGGGATCTTTGGCTGGTGTTTCTCTGCTATTTTGTTCTTGCTAGCTAGGGATTTCGATTCTTCTCGAAGTTGATTGTTGTTTGTTTATCAAGCTTGACAATTGCTATGTTGTTACTCTATCGTTTGCTGGTATCTCTTTGCTGTTACCATTGTTGACTACTTCCGCTTTTCATCCCCTTAGAACTCACTGTTCCATTTTCGTTAATCAGGTACACATCTGTTTTCTGGAGATGTTATTAAGATTTGTGATGAAGAAATGAAGCTTAATTGATTCGTGATAAAATTGTTTCTGTTTCTTCTTTCTAGTTGTAATTATATTTCGTAGAAATCGTTGTAATTTGTTAGGTATTGGTTGTAATAATGAACAACCATATGATTTTGATTTAGATTAGGGTAGAGTAGTTAATGCAATAGTAAACATAGTTATTAGTTTATCACTTAATTCAAAACTAAAATAGGTTAAAATGAAGTTAATACACTTAGGTAAGTAAAAATATAATTCTGAAACTGGACATACGAATTGGCATTTAGCTACTCTTGTGTGACGATCCAAAGGGTCTTCACTTGTTTTTCTCACTTGTTCCGCACTTCCAAGGCCTTGAAAACCTCATTGTATGTTGCCTCGATTTACGTGCATGATTCGGCCATGTAGCTGGAAAGATTTTGTGATAGAATATATGAATTCTATGAGAAATTTGAAGAAAAAGGATATTAATATTGATATGGTTGACTTCAGTCAATGTTTTTGGTAAACGAACCCGGACCCGAGATCGGACGGTCCCGGAATGTCCGTAGGAAAATATGGGACTCGGACATGTGTCCAGAGTCGAATTCTGAGGCCTAGAGCCTAAGTTATGGATTTTTCTGTTTTTTTGTTATGTAATTATGAAAGGAAAAAGAATTAAATGACCTTGGTATTGGGCTTGTATTTTGGTTCTGACGCCCGGTACAAGTCTTAAATATTATATATGCGCTTTCTACAAAGTTTGGTGACATTTGGATGTCGTTTGATATGTTTTGGACCTTGAGTTCCAAGTTTGAAATTTTTGAAAATCAAAAGTGTGAAAATCATGAACTTGATGTTGTGTACATGATGCTGAAAACGATGTTATATTGGCGATGTGATCGCACGAGCAAGTTTGTAATGTGTTTTTGATGTTGTGTACATGTTTGGTTTGGAGCCCGGGGGCTCGGGTAAAGATTTGGTAGGCCGTTGGTTCAAATTCTGAATTTTTACACTGCTGGTTTTTCACCCAGCTGTTGGGTTCGCAAATGCGAAGATTTTCTCGCAATTGCGAGAAGTCCTAGACTGGCCTTGGTTTGCAAATGCGAACCATAATTCGCAAATGCGAAGTTGGCAGGGTTGGGCAGCTGTTCGCAAATGCGAACTTAACCTCGCAAATGCGAGGCCTTCTGTATGTTGCCTGGCTTTGCAAATGCGAAGCATTTGTCGCAAATGTGACAAAACCCAGAAGCCTAGCTTGTTCGCAAATGCGAACATTATGTCGCAAATGCGACCATGATAGTCCCCAACCCTGTAGTGTTCGCAATTGCGAACAAATGTTCACAATTACGATATCCGCAGCTGTGTAATTTTTTACTTAAACGAATTTTAAAGCTCATTCTTCATTCTTTCAAAAACCCACACACCACACACGACCTCTCAAGAGCAAATTCACTCCAAAGCAATTGTAAGTCACTTTTTACTTAATTCTTTCAATTCCAACAACATTAAACATGTTTTTCAATAGAAATCAAAGGTTTTCATGGTAGAAATTCATGTTTTTGGGTAGAACCTAGTGTTTTCATGAATTAGGCAATTGGACCTCGAATTGAGGTCCGATTTTGAAACAAATCATATATTTGAACTCATGGGGGAATGGGTAACCGGATTTTGGTCCGAACCCCGAGTTCCGACCACGTGGGCCAGGGACATTTTGTGAAAATTTGAGGTAAACTTTGAGAAAATCATTTTTAAGCATTCAAACCAAGTTAACTAGTATTTATTAATATAATGGAATCAAATGTGATTAGATTAGAGCTAGTTGAAAGCAAAAATTTGGGGAAAAAGCTATAATTGAAGAGTAATTTGGACTTCAAGGCTAGAGGTAAGTGTTTGTTCTATCCTAGCTTGAGGGAATAAGATTATGTGCTATGTGCTATGTGATCGAGTGTGGTATATGGGCTGTGGTGACGAGCATCCATACACTGGCGTCTTGCATGACCGTGAGTCATTGTTAATACTCGTTGTGAGACATTCTAAAGATAAATTGTTGAACCCTTGCCGGGTTGTAGAATTGTTATTGTTCTCCCTTGCCGGGACTTGTTGTGAAGTGAGATATTGATTGCCCTTGCTGGGACTTTGTTGTGATTATTAATGTGTCCCTTGCCAGGACGGTTCATGATTTATTGTGTTCATTCTCTGCCCTTAACTATGATTGCTATTTGGGTGAGGAAGAGTGATAATGCACGAAGGGTGATGTCGTGCCTTGATTTATTGATTATGCACGAAGGTTAATGCCGTGCCTTGTTATTGATTATGCACGAAGGTTAATGCTGTACCATGTTATTGATTATGCATGAAGGATCATGCCGTGCCTTGTTATTGAACCATGCACGAAGGATCATGTCGTGCCATGGATGTGAGGATGAAAGTAAAAGCCCGAAGGGTGATGCCGTGCACTTTATTTACTTATCTGGTGAGGATGAGAGTAAAAGCACGAAGGGTGATGCCGTGCAACTATTTGCTATTTCCTTGACTTGATATTACTTGTTTTCCATTGTACTTTGGTTTTCCTTGTTGATTTAATAACTGTTGTCAACTGTTGAAATTTTCTTCTATGATATCCCTTGTTGAGCTTGCTACTTAATTATTTCTTGTTATCTTGTAGTGTACATAAGTGTATATAGAACTGCACAAGTTTATGTGGGTGTCTGGTCCTAGGCTTGTCACTACTTCGCCGGGATAGGCCAGACACTTACCAGCACATGGGGTCGGATTGTGCTGATACTGCACTTCTGTGCATTTTTGCACAGGTCCAGGTTTCGATCAAGAGCAGAAACAATATATCTTTGTTTGGGAGTTGAGCATATCAAGACCGAGGTAGCTTGCAGGCGTCCGTAGGCCCGACGTCTCTTCTTCTTATTTATGTTATTAGCTGTAGTCTCTTTGTTCCGAGACAAACAGATTATGTTATTTTCTTTCAGACCTTTATGTGTAGTATTCAGTAAAGTTCGTGAGTTGGTGACTCCAAGTCTTGGGTAGAGGATTTTAGCATTGTTTTACCTTGCTACTGCCTATTTCTATTTTGATAAGTCTTCTGCGTTTTATTCAATTAATGTTATGGTTCTTGTTAATAAAATTGAGTATGAAATATTGCTAAAAACAGGATAGTATGGATAAAGTGGCTTGCCTAGCTACCACGAGTAGGCGCCATCACGATCCCGATGTTGGGGGAAAATCCGGGTCGTGACAAGTTGGTATCAGAGCTATAGGTTACATAGGTCTCACCACTCACGAACAAGCTTAGTAGAGTTTGAGAGGTAGGTACGGAGACGTATGTACTTGTCCTCCAGAGTCTATTGAGTTAGGAAAGAGTCTCTCATTTGTTCCTTCTTGTCGTGCGACTTGTTCCTCAATTACTCATTGAATTTCTATTCTGTCCTTTCGCAGATGGTGAGGACATGCGCTTCTTCGTCCGCCGACCATCAGCCCGAGCCCCAGGCAGCTCCTGTGAGGGGCAGGGGCCAAGGCCGTATCAGAGGCCGTGGTAAAGGCAGAGCTCAGCCCCCGGTAGCTATTCCAGAGGTGGAGCCTCATATTGAGACTTGCAAGGAGGTTCCTGTCCCAGCAGCTCCAGTGGGCCCAGCTCAGGTCCTAGGAGAGGTTTTATTTACCCCGGATCCTTGGGAGGCTTTGGTCAGGATAGCGGTATTTATGGACAGCATTGCCAGAGCATGTTTATTACCAGTTGCACCAACCGCTTCTCAGGCTGGAGGAGGGGCCCAAACTCCTGTTGCTCGTACTCCGGAGCTAGTAGCATCTCAGCCTCAAGCACCAGTGGTTCGGCCAGTTGTGGCCACTCAGTCAGGTACCACAGCTCAGGCCGGAGATGGAGCGGCCATGACTTCTGATTCTTTATGGAGACTTGATCGGTTCTCCAAGCTGTTTACCACTACCTTCAGCGGTGCCACATTAGAGGATCCTCAGGATTTCTTATTCAGTTGCCATGATATTCTCGAGACTTTGGGGATAGTGGAGTCCAATGGAGTTGACTTCTGTACATTTAGGCTTTCAGGATCCGTCAAGACTTGGTGGAGGGATTATTGTTTGACTCGGCTAGCAGGGTCCCCGACTTTATCATGGGATCAGTTTGCAGAGTTATTTCTGGAGAAGTTTCTCCCTGTTACTCAGCGGGATGCACTTCGGAGGCAGTTTGAGCGCCTCCAGCAGGGCACTATGACCGTCACTCAGTATGAGACGAGATTTGTTGATTTGGCATGTCATGCAGTGGTGATACTTCCCACAGAGCGGGAGAGGGTCCTCAGGTTCATAGATTGGCTTAATCAGCCAATTAGATTTCAGAATGCTATGGGAGTGGGGAGTGATATATCATTTGAGGAGGCACCTAATGCAGCACGTAGAGTTGAGATGGCTCTTGCTCATGGAGGTGGTTATTCTTCAGATAAGAGGCCTCTGGGGCAGGGAATCTTTTGATAGGGGCCAGTCTTCCAGGACTTTCCATTCCTCCCTTCAGGCTTCACAGGGTGGACCAGGTGATTGCGGGTTTCATGAGCAGTATTCAGATTAGTCTCCTATTAGTGCCTAGCCTCTTTAGAGTATTCGTGGAGGGCATTCAGTTCGTCAGGGACAGCGACCCCATCAGCCTAAGAGTTGCTACGGTTGTGGTGACCCAGGTCATCTTGTCAGGTTCTGCCCTCGAGCGACGGGCAACACTCAGCAGCGGGGCCCTCGTCCCATGATTCAAGCCCCAGCTGACCCTCAGCCTGCCCAGCCAGCCACAGGCGGGGGTAGAGATCATAGAGGTGGAGGTCGAGACCGTAGAGGTGGAGACCGTCCAGCCAGAGGTAGAGGTCAACCAGTGGATGATCGTCCTAGGGATGTAGCTCAGAGGGGAGGTGCTGATCCCCGATTCTATGCTTTACCAGCCAGGCCAGAGGTAGAGGCCTCAGATGCCGTGATTACAGGTATCATTCTTGTTTGTGGCAGAGGTGCTTTAGTATTATTTGACCCTGGGTCTACATATTCATATGTGTCTTCCTACTTTGCACCGTACTTGGCCGTATCTAGCCGTGCTCTAGATATTCTAGTTTATGTGTCTACACCGGTGGGTGACTCTATTGTAGTCGATCGGGTGCATCATTCATGCGTAGTTATCTTTGGAGGTCTTGAGACCCGTGTTGATCTGTTGCTTTTGGACATGGTGGATTTTGATGTCATATTGGGGATGGACCGGTTGTCCCCATACCATGCTATTCTAGATTGTCATGCCAAGACTGTGACCTTGGCCTTGCCAGAATCACCCCGACTAGAGTGGAAAGGTACCTCAAGCCACTCCGTTCGCACTGTTATTTCCTATGTTAAGGCTCGACGCATGGTCGAGAAGGGGTGTCTAGCTTATCCGGCTTATGTTCGTGATTCCAGCGCAAAAGTTCCTTCTATTGAATCAGTCCCTATTGTACGGGAGTTTCTTGAGGTTTTCCCTTCAGACCTGCCGGGCAAGCCACCCGATAGGGATATTGATTTCTGTATTGATCTGGCACCGGGCACTCAGCCCATCTCTTTTCCACCCTATCGTATGGCCCCGCCGGAGTTAAAAGAGTTAAAAGATCAGTTACAAGACCTTCTTGAGAAGGGCTTTATCAGGCCCAGTGTTTCCCCCTGGGGAGCACCTGTGTTGTTTGTGAAGAAGAAAGATGGTTCGATGCAGATGTATATTGATTACCGGCAATTGAACAAAGTGACAATAAAGAATAAGTATCCATTGCCGAGGATTGATGATTTGTTTGACCAGCTCCAGGGAGCGAGGGTGTTCTCAAAGATAGACTTGAGGTCGGGCTACCATCAGCTGAAGATCAGGGCGGCTGACATTCCTAAGACAACCTTTCGCACTAGATATGGGCATTATGAGTTCTTGGTCATGTCCTTCGGTCTGACCAATGCCCCAGCAACATTCATGGAGTTGATGTATCGGGTATTCATGCCTTACTTAGATCTGTTCGTGATAGTCTTTATAGATGACATCCCGGTATACTCCCGCGGCCAGGAAGAGCACGAGCAGCACCTCGAAGTGGTTCTTCAGATGAAGGATAATCACCTATATGCCAAATTTTCGAAATGTGAGTTCGGTTGAGTTTGGTGGCATTTATGGGTCACATTGTGTCGGTGGAAGGTATTCGGGTGGACCCAAAGAAGATAGAGGCGAGTCCGGAATTGGCCTCGACCAGCTTCGATGACTCTGATATACAGAGTTTCTTGGGATTAGCGAGGTTACTACCGTCGATTTGTAGAGGGTTTTCTTCTATTGCAGTCCCGATGACCAGGTTGACCCGGAAGGGTGCCCGGTTCCGGTGGTCGAGAGGGTGTGAGGCAAGCTTTCAGAAGCTCAAGACAACCTTGACTACCGCACCAGTGCTGATACTACCTACGGGTGCAGGGCCTTATACAGTTTATTGTGACGCATCTCGTACAGGGCTTGGAGCGGTATTGATGCAGGATGGTAAGGTTATCGCTTATGCTTCGAGGCAGTTAAAAATACATGAGAAGAATTATCCAGTACATGATCTTGAGTTAGCAGCAGTGGTGCATGCCTTGAAGATCTGGAGGCATTATCTATATGGTGTGACGTGTGAGGTATACACTGATCACAAGAGCCTACAGTATTTGTTCAAGCAAAAGGAGTTGAATCTACGACAACGGAGATGGTTAGAGTTGCTGAAAAACTATGATGTTACTATCCTATATCACCCAGGTAAGGCCAATGTGGTGGCCGATGCATTGAGTAGAAAGTCTGCCAGCATGGGTAGTCTTGCATCATTCCGGTCAGTCAGAGACCATTTGCTCTGGATGTCCATGCCTTAGCCAACCGGTTCGTGAGATTAGACATTTCTGAGCCTAGCAGGGTGTTAGCCTGCACGGTCGCCCGTTCTTCTCGATTAGAGCGTATCCGTGAGAGGCAATTTGATGATCCTTATTTACGTGACTTGAGAGATATAGTACAGCGGGGAGGTGCCACGAAGGTAAATCTAGATGATGATGGGGTATTGAGATTGTAGGGTCGAGTTTGTGTGCCCAATGTTGAAGGGATTCGAGAGTTGATCTTAGCAGAGGCCCACAGTTCGCGGTATTCTATTCACCCGGGTGCCGCGAAGATGTAGCAGGACTTATGACAGCACTATTGGTGGCGTAGAATGAAGAAAGATATCATTGCGTATGTCGCTCGGTGTCTAAATTGTCAGCAGGTGAAATTTGAGCACCAGAGGCCCGGTGGTGTATTCCAGAGGATCGAAATTCCCGAGTGGAAACGGGAGCGGATCACTATGGACTTCATTAATGGACTTCCTTTGACTCGGAGGATATTTGATGCTATTTGGGTCATTGTTGATAGGATGACCAAGTGAGCACACTTCATTCCAGTATCTGTCTCCTACTCATCGGAGAGGTTATCAGAGATTTACATCAGAGAGATTGTTCGACTTCATGGGGTGCCGGTATCTATTATCTCTGATCGGGGCAGTTTACCTCGCGGTTCTGGAGAGCGGTCCAGCAGCAGTTAGGCACCCAGGTGCAGCTGGGTACAACTTTTCATCCTCAAACGGATGGCCAATCCGAGAGGACTATACAGATTCTAGAGGATATGCTTCGAGCTTGTGTTATTGATTTTGGAGGCTCGTGGGACCGGTTTCTGCCATTAGCAGAGTTCGCCTACAATAACAGCTACCAGTCCAGCATTCAGATGGTCCCGTATGAGGCGTTGTATGGTAGGCGATGTCGATCTCCAGTCGGATGGTTTGAGCCGGGAGAGGCTCGGTTGTTGGGTACAGACTTAGTTCAGGAGGCCTTGGATAAGGTCAAGACTATCCAGGAGAGATTGCGTCCAGCTCAGTCTAGACAGAAGACTTGTGCGGATCGTAAGGTTCGAGATGTAGATTTCATGGTTGGTGAGCGAGTATTGCTCCGAGTGTCGCCGATGAAGGGCGTGATGAGGTTCGGAAAGAAGGGCAAGCTAAGCCCTAGGTATATTGGTCAATTTGAGATTCTAGACCGAGTGGGAGGGGTGGCTTACAGGCTAGCTCTGCCGCCTAGGTTATCAGCCGTGCATCCAGTTTTTCATGTATCTATGCTTTGGAGATACCTCGGCAATCCCACACATGTGTTAGACTTCAGCATTGTCCAATTGGACAATGATCCATCCTACGAGGAGGAGCCGGTGGCCATTCTAGACCAGCAGGTTCGACAGTTAAGGTCGAAGCATTATCCTTCTATGCGTGTTCAGTGGAGAGGTCAGCCTCCTGAGGCATCGACCTGGGAGTCCGAGTCTGATATGCGGAGCCGCTACCCATATTTGTTCCCCGACTCAGGTACTTCCTTCTCTTGTCCGTTCGAGGACGAACGGTTGTTTTAGAGGTGGAGGATGTGACGACCCAAAGGGTCATCACTTGTTTTTCTCACTTGTTCCGCACTTCCGAGGCCTTGAAAATCTCATTCTATTTTGCCTCGATTTACATGCATGATCCGAGCATGTAGCCGGAAAGATTTTGTGATAAAATATATGAATTCTATGAGAAATTTGAAGATAAATGATATTAATATTGATATGGTAGACTTCGGTAAACATTTTTGGTAAACGGACCTGGACCCGAGATCGGACGGTCCCGGAAGGTCCGTAGGAAAATATGGGACTCGGACATGTGTCCGGAGTCAAATTCTGAGGCCTAGAGCCTAAGTTATGGATTTTTATGTGAAATTATTTTTGCTGTAATTATTAAAGGAAAAAGAATTAAATGACCTTGGTATCGGGCTCGTATTTTGGTTCCGACGCCCGGTACGAGTCTTAAATATTATATATGTGCTTTCTGCAAAGTTTGGTGACATTTGGATGTCGTTTGATATGTTTTGGACCTTGAGTTCCAAGTTTGAAAGTTTTGAAAACCAAAAGTATGAAAATCATGAACTTGAGGCTTGATTTGATGAAAACGATGTTATATTGGCGATGTGATCGCACGAACAAGTTTGTAATGTGTTTTTGATGTTGTGTACATGTTTGGTTTCGAGCCCGGGGGGCTCGGGTAAAGATTTGGTAGGCCGTTGGTTCAAAAAATTGAATTTTTACTCTACTGGTTTTCACCCAGCTGTTGGCTTCGTAAATGCGAAGATTTTCTCGCAATTGCGAGAAGTTCGAGACTGGCCTTGGTTCGCAAATGCGAACCATACTTCGCAAGTGCGAAGTTGGCTGGGTTGGGCAGCTGTTCGCAAATGCGAACTTAACCTCGCAAATGCGAGGCCGCTTCGCAAATGCGAAGCATTTGTCGCAAATGCTACAAAACCCAGAAGTCTAGCTTGTTCGCAAATGTGAACATTATGTCGCAAATGCGACCATGACAGTCCCCAAACCTGTAGTGTTCGCAATTGCGAACAAAAGTTCGCATTTGCGATATCCGCAACTGTGCAATTTTATACTTAAACGAATTTTAAAGCTCATTCTTCATTCTTTCAAAAACCCACACACCACACACGACCTCTCAAGAGCAAATTCACTCCAAAGCAATTGTAAGTCACTTTTTACTTAATTCTTTCAATTCCTAACAACATTAAACATGTTTTTCAATAGAAATCAAAGCTTTTCATGGTAGAAATTCATGTTTTTTGGTAGAACCTAGGGTTTTCATGAATTGGGCAATTGGACCTCGAATTAAGGTCCGATTTTAAAACAAATCATATATTTGAACTCATGGGGGAATGGGTAACCGGATTTTGGTCCGAACCCCGAGTTTCGACCACGTGGGCCATGGGCATTTTGGGAAATTTTGGGGTAAACTTTGAGATAACCATTTTTAAGCATTCAAACCAAGTTAATTAGTATTTATTAATATAATGGAATCAATTGTGATTAGATTCGAGCTAGTTGAAAGCGGAAATTCGGGGAAAAAGCTATAATTGAAGAGTATTTTGGACTTCAAGGCTAGAGGTAAGTGTTTGTTCTATCCTAGCTTGAGGGAATATGATTATGTGCTATGTGCTATGTGATCGATTGCGGTGTATGGGCTGTGGTGACGAGCATCCATACACTGGCGTCTTGCATGACCGTGAGTCATTGTTAATACTTGTTGTGAGACATTCTAAAGATAAATTGTTGAACCCTTAACGGGTCGTAGAATTGTTATTGTTCTCCCTTGCCGGGACATGTTGTGAAGTGAGATATTGATTGCCCTTGCCGGGACTTTGTTGTGATGATTATTGTGTCCCTTGCCAGGATGGTTCATGATTTATTGTGTTCATTCTCTGCCCTTAATTGTGATTGCTATTTGGGTGAGGAAGAGTGATAGTGCACATAGGGTGATGCCCTGCCTTGATTTATTGATTATGCACGAAGGATCATGTCGTGCCTTGTTATTGAACCATGCACGAAGGATCATGCCGTTCCATGGATGTGAGGATGAGAGTAAAAGCACGAAGGGTGATGCCGTGCACTTTATTTTCTTATTTGGTGAGGTTGAGAGTAAAAGCACGAAGGGGGATGCCGTGCAACTATTTGCTATTTCCTTGACTTGATATTACTTGTTTTCCATTGTACTTTGGTTTTCCTTGTTGATTTAATAACTGTTGTCAACTGTTGAGATTTTCTTCTATGATATCCCTTGTTGAGCATGTTACTTGATTATTCCTTGTTGTCTTGTAGTGTACATATGTGTATATAGAACTGCACAGGTTTTTGTGGGTGTCTGGTCCTAGGCTTGTCACTACTTCGCCGGGATAGGCCAGGCACTTACCAGCACATGGGGTCGGATTGTGCTGATACTGCACTTCTGTGCGTTTTTGCATAGGTCCAAGTTTCTATCAGGAGCAGTAGCAGTAGATCTTTGCGTGGGAGTTGAGCATATCGAGACCGAGGTAGCTTGCAGGCGTCCGCAGGCCCGGCGTCTCTTCTTCTTATTTATGTTATTAGCTATAGCCTCTTTGTTCCGAGACAAACATATTATGTTATTTTCTTTCAGACCTTTATGTGTAGTATTCAGTAGTAGTTCGTGAGTTGGTGACTCCAAGTCTTGGGTAGAGGATTTCAGCACTGTTTTACCTTGCTACTTCCTATTTCTATTTTGATAAGTCTTCCGCGTTTTATTCAATTAATGTTATGGTTCTTGTTAATAAAATTGAGTATGAAATATTGCTAAAAACAGGATAGTGTGGATAAAGTGGCTTGCCTAGCTACCACGAGTAGGCGCCATCACGATCCCGATGTTGGGGGAAAATCCGTTCGTGACATCTTGTTAGTTAAACTCTAGTTTAGGATCAATTTAATCTAAAAGGAAATAAATAGTTTATAAGTTTAAATTCATTATCGCCTAGCTCCATTTAAAAGTGATTTAGATACAAAATTGTTTTAGATCTTTGTGGTTGTTAATAACTCGAGCATGTTTAATTAGTATTACAACATTGTTTCCCTTTAGTTTTTCTTTTAAAAAAGTGATAAAGAATAAGTTCTGCAACTAGAATCATGATAACCACTTAAAATCAGAACCCGTCTAATAGTATAATAATACTGATACAATTTCAGTGTTTAGTTGATTGTTAGATACTGAAACTAATAGTGATTGAAATGTAATTTGGTACCTTCTTGGGAATAATATAATTTTTACAGATTTTCTCTACATTTGTTCAAAACTGTTAGCATGTTCTTTCTTTCGCTTTCAAAGTTTGGGCCCAATCCTGAGTATAGGCCCAAGTCTGATTCACCAGATGTCTGTGTTCTCAAACAGAGACAACATCAAACACTGGGCTTCTGAAGCCCAAATGTCCTTAATAATGGACTACTAAGGCAGTCTAAAGTCCAGGCCCCAATAGTAAATAATGGCCTGGACTCCAAACATTATAGCTTTGAAAAATACCAAAAAAAAAAAAACAGATGCATATTAGGAAGAAAAAAAAACAAAAAAAGAAAACATAGTATGGAAATAGGATTGAGCCGTAAAATAAGGCATGAGCCTCGTTCCGAAGATAAAAATACACGGGGCTCCCAAACGGATTTCAATGTAAAAAATGTTAGACTCGGAGGGATCGTTTAGCAAATTTCACGGTCCTTCCCGAAGATAATAAAGACGTAGATGTTATAGGCACAATAAAATAAAATTACGTTCCTAATACGGGTGTACAGTTTATGTGACCCAAATCTTAAATCCCGGCGAAGCTGAAACGCACTAAAGTCACACGCGTACTGGTTGCAGTGTGACTTGAAATGCGTTTTCGTGACGTCGCAAGTCCTAAAAATAACAAAGTGGAACATTAATAGCATTTGAAAATTGAAGCATATAAATCAGATAAAACAAATACGGCAGTTGAGCGACTGTACTAGAACCACGGAATCCGGGAGTGCCTAACACTTTCTCCCGGGTTAACAGAATTCCTTATCTGGATTTCTAGCTTCGCGGACTGTTAAATAGAGTCATAATTTCCTCGGTTCGGGATTAAACCAGTAACTTGGGACACCATTATTTTCCCAAGTGGCGACTCTGAAAATTAATAAAAAAGCCCATTCCGAATGTCCTATAATTGGAAAAACTCCTTCCTTATTATTATTATATCCTTTCCCGTGGTGTAGTAGTAAATAGTTGGGACGTAAAAAAAAAGAGGTGTGACAGCTCTGGCGACTCTACTGAGGATAAGAAACCCAAAACTTCTGTTCAGGGTTTAAGAATTCGAGCTCATTAAATTGCCGCTTTTGATTATATCTGATTTCATTATATGCTTTGATCAACATTTTATATGTTTATCGCTTTGATATTACGTGAACTGTATATGTAAAATTGTGTCAAAAACCCTTTTTTTCTTACCTCCGGGGACGTTCTTATTAGTTCAGACTCCCCTTTCTGTTAAGTCATACCTAATAAGAAATAGAGGCCGGATAAGCTACAAAGCCAGACGATCCCGCGGGTCCTCGGTACGTAGCCCCGTCCTCGATCCGAGTTGTGCGCTTGGGTACACAGTCTAGAACCAATGAACATCAGGATATTGAGCCTAGATTTAGGATGATTATTTGCATCATATATGACTTAGGGGACTCAACACAGGGGTTGGGTCCGTCTTGGACAGATGACCTGGATATCAAAGACCGACCATTATTATCTGTTGCATTTATTTGTCCAAGACTATTATGCTGACCGGCTGATTCACGTCCAAGGAATGGTCGTAGTCAATATAACTTGGTCTAATAAGTTCAAGATTGATCCCACAGAGAATTAACCTATCAATCACAACTTTCACAACCCAAGAGTACTTCCGAATCAAGTTCTCAAAATTTAGAGTATATTTGTGTATGATTTTCGACTAACTACTTGCAATAATTAAGAATGCTTGAAAGAAAGAATTGAATGTAGAGTAAAAAGAATATTATGAGAAGGACTAAGGTATTGATTTCCCCTATTGATGGAATCCCTTATCGTTATGCTCATACAAATTGTTAATATATTCTATCAATCATGAACACTATGTGTATCGTAACTCTCTCCCGAGCAATTACAATAATTTACTAGTGCACTCTCCCGAGCTACCCTAGCTAGCTTTAATTTAAATAGTTCACTTAAGATTGCACCCAAGACTTCGTTATTCCTAACCCCGTCTTTACGCCTAAAGTTATAGATTCCTCCAATAACCTAGGTGTATTGTTGTTCAACAATAAACCTAAATATGCACTCTTTTCCAAGTTATGCACACTAAATAGGCACAACTAATTGGGGATCCTACCAATTAACTACAACAAAAACGAAGTTGAACAAATAGAAATCTAAGTCACAATTTGTAATCACATAAACGAAAAGTTCATCAATCAATAGGTTCCATCAAAACCTTAGAAAATAATTTAGCTACTCATGCTTGAAGAAACAAGAATAATAATTGAAATCATAAAGAAATAATTGATATAACATAAAAGAAAGAGTTTGAGAGGAATCTCTCTTACTAAAAACCTTGCAAAAGTAATGAAATAAAGATTACATGCCTCTATGGGGCAAACTAGGAGTTTATATAGAGGTTTTAGGGATAAAAAACTAAGTTTGAGTACAATTAGGACTTCTGCTGCGGCGACTTCCGCGGTTCGTTCGCGGCCGCGGACGGACCGCTAACAGTAAAACTTCAGAGAGCCTGTTTTTCCGCGGTTCATCCGCGGTAGCGGAGCAACCGCGGGTTTTCACCCTGTTCCGTTGGGAATTTGGAAAAACTCAAACATGACAGTTGTAGCCCTTTGAATTCTCTTTCCAACCATATATTATGGAGCAAAAATTGAGTTCCGAGAGAAAAGTTAGGTCCAATTTACTAAACGGTGCACAATATGCCTCATCCATTCTTTGCTTGTTCTACACTTATCAAATTTGACCCCCGAACTCGATCCCGGCTTAATTCCTTGAGCTTTTACTCAGACTTCAAAGCTCCAAATCACTTAAATTCATTCCATAACATCCATATAGCTCGAAATCACACCTTCCCGGCTACTTACAACATAAGTTCTTGACTTGTACCACATTTTGGCCTTTTTCACCATCTTTTGACTCCAAAACTTGCTATTTTAGACTTCATTAGCTCAAGTGTACCTATATCACACTAAGAACACTAATAAAAACATTTTGTCATCATAAACAATATCAAAACAACAATAAAGCGTGATTATTTAGGGCATAAATATAGTCAAATTCACCTATTATCAATACCCCATACTTAAACCTTTGCTCGTCCTCGAGCAACCTTAATCACACTTTAGGCCAATTTTATTTATGTCTCCCCCAAATTATATCACAAAAGCTATTATACATGAACAACCTAAGATATGCATAATCTTTACTTAACCGCAAATTCTCATGCCCGCACATTATTACTTACTCTACTTATTACCAAAAACTTGCAAATTCACCTTCTTCCTTTTGAATTACATGCCCTCACACAATTTATTGAGAGAAAATCCCACACATTAACCATTCAAATACATGGAACTTATAAATGTTGAAAAAAATTCACTCACTCTCAACAAAGAACATTTGTATGAATACAGACGCACCATAGGCTTGCCCCTAGTGTAATACTCCACTAATTGAGTTATTCAATCATAGATCCAGAGGTCTTTAAGGGTTGTAATGTAGGCTATGGGACGGGTAGGATACTTTTGGTTATAGTGACTAGCCTCCCTAAGCACTTTTCTTTTCTTTTTCACAACTTTCCCTTTTTGTTTACTTCCTTATGACTCCCATAAACATACCTTCACCTTCCTTCACTTTTACCCCCACTTTTCTTTTATTGATGTAGTTGGCCTTTCAAAAATTTTATTCAATATAGCTCTTTTTCTCAGAATATCTTTTTTTTTCATTGCTTTGCAATACATTTACATTATTTTCGCCAGCTCACTATTTTCTACCATTCATTCTTGATTTTCCCTTTTCAATTTCCCTTCACCCCACACTTAAACTTTTGCATATTCATTACAATACAAGTGCTTCTAGGAGGTAAAGTAGAACAAATATAATAATTTGAAGAACATTCAAGGGTTATCAAAGAATAGGCTTTAAGCTCAAAGGGGTTAACTAAGATATAATGTACGGGTGAATTCATGTTTATTGATATATGGGGTTACACAAAGAAATGCCTCTATCCTTTCTACAATCGAACAACTTCTATTTCGCTTTGCAAACACACAGGGCAAGTTCTAGGCATCATGTACAACATACAATGTAAGTAAAAACCTCACACACACATGGCATGCAACTCATTTGGAATCCGGTTTATCTACAAAGTCCTATCGATGTTCAAGCAAGCATTATTGTGCAATTTAAGGCATATTGAGATTCTACAATCAAGCTTAGAAGATACATTCTCAAGTTCAATTTACGCTTTTGCTAATGTGCATATTCGGGGTTACATGTTGCCCTTTGTCCTCTAATCCTAAAAAAAGAAAAATCTACCTAACCCGGTTCAATAAAAACCCTTGGAAAAGAACCGTGGTCAAAAGAAAAACCAAGGGGAGATGATACACTACCTAGAAAAAGAAAATAAAAGAAAGAAAAATTCCTACGTGGACTACTTCCCTCAAGAGTACTTGTCCTAAATAGTCCGTCATAAGGAAGAGTCCTCTACTCATATTTTTGTATTTTTTCAAATTTTCAAATTTTTTTGTGTTTTTATTCCCGACTTAGACCCTTAAGAAACCCTTCGCCAAGTGTCCATCATCGGGCCAAGCCAACTAATATAATTTACAGCTACATCTACTATATACAATATATAATACAAGATAAGTCTCCCAGCCCACACTTAAAATCATGCCATGTCCTCATGACATAATAATACATGTATAGCACAGAAAGGGTGAGAAAACTTACCTGGGATCTACCCCGTGTCTAGCCACTTTATCACTTTCTTTTTCACCCTATCCTTCATATTCGGGTTCAGCCTTCTTTTGCGTTTCCTGGAAGGTTTGTGCCCCTCTTCCCGGATAATCTTGTGCATGCAGTATGCAAGGCTGATCCCCTTTATGTCTGCCATGGTCCAACCAATGAGAGTCTTGCATTCTTTTAGTACCTGTATAAGCTTTTGAGCCTGCACATCTAACAAACTAGATGAGATAATAATAGGTAAAGTGGAGTTAGGACCTAGAAATTCATACCTGAGATGAGTTGGTAGTGGTTTAAGCTCAAGCTTTGGTGGCTCTTCTATGGATGGTTTTGCAATAGGGGTCTTTCTTTTCTCTAAGTGTAGAGGCTCAAATTCAAGCTCTCTCTGCCAAAATCCCTTGCCCTCCAGAGATAGTACCCATTCAGCTAAGCTTTCACCATTTACCTCTTCCATGTTCATCAGGCATGCTTGAAGTGGATCTTCAATGGTCAACTCTGCATCGTCGGTCTCCACTATCACATCAACCGCATCAATAAGATAGCAGTTCGCGAACTCACTAGGGCGCCCTATGGATTTTTGCACATTGAAGATGATCTCCTCATCATTCAACCTCATCTTGAGTTCCCCAGTTTCACAATCAATTATAGCTCTCCCGGTGGCTAGGAATGGTCTTCCTAGGATTTTGGAAATTTCTTCGTCGACCTTGCAATCAAGAATAACAAAATCGGCGGGAAACACGAACTTCCCAACCTGGATAAGCACATCATCTATAATACCAAATGGACGCTTAACCATCATGTCAGCAAGCATAAGCATAGAGGTGGGTCTGGCTCTTCCGATACCTAACCTCTTACAAATGACTAAGGGCATGAGATTAGTGCTTGACCCCAAATCACATAAAGCCTTAGTAAAGGCATAATTCCCTATAGTGCATGGGATGGTGAAACTACATGGATCAGATAGCTTCTCAGCAATGGGTCTGGAGACCACTACACTACAAGTCTGGGTGAGTGTAACTGTGGCCAAGTCTTGGAAATCAAATTTCCGCGACATCAAATCCTTCACCATCTTAGCATAACCAGGCATTTCTTTTAAAGCTTCAATTAATGGAATTTTTACCTGGATTTGCTTGAGCATCTCGAAGAACTTTTTGTATTGCTCCTCTTTCTGGTGTTTGGCCAACCTTTGGGGGAATGGTGGTGGAGGCCTCTTCTTCCCGGTGACTTGGGACTTTTCTTTGTCTATCACTTTCTCATCAATCTGCTGCTTTACCTTTTCAGCTACTTTCTCCGTTCCCTGTTTTGCTTCTTTATTTTCAGCAACTGACTGGACTGTGACTTTTGTCAACCGTGTGGACTCATCCAGTTCAATGGGCAATGGAGTGGATGTCTCAGCCTGTCTGTCAATTTTCTCACTTTCATTCTCAGCATCAAGATCTCTACCGCTTCTCAGAGTCACTGCCATCATCTGCTTTGGGATTTGGTCTTTTGGGTTTGTTTGTGTATCTGCAGACAATGTCCCCTGAGGACGATTGTTAAGTGACATAGCAATCTGACCCATCTGTACTTCCATATTTTTGATGGCGGCATCATGTGCATCTATCGTCTCATTTGTTTTGGCGTTTGACCCAATTACCTGCTGCATCATAGCTTCCAACCTTGCAAACCCATCATCTTGTCTACCCCCATGTGGTGGTGGAGGTGGATGGTATCCCTGCTGCTGATTTCCGAAATTCTGAGGTCTAGGATATGGAGCCATGTTGTGTGGTGGCCTCATACCTGCAGCATTAAATTGTGGCTGGGGAGGTCTGTACTGCATTGGAGCCTATTGGCCCCAGTTTTGATTACCTTGTCGTTGCCCTCCATAGTTAGCCACATAGTTCATATCCTCATGATGATGATGATGTTCTTGGTCTGCAGCCCATGGATTACCTATGGGTTGGCTAGTGCAAGATGTGTATAAACCACCATTGGTAGTGTCTACAATGTGAACTTGCTGCTTAACCCCTGATTCTTCCACCTTCTTTGTCAGGATGCTCATTTGTGTCAATAAAGTTGCCACATTCTCCTCTAGAGTGTTGGATGGATCCAGAGGTACAGAATGTACTACTGGTGTGATAGGAGCATTCCCGGACGTCCACCCGGAATTTTGAGCCATCTTGTCTAGCAAATTTTGGCCTTCTCTCCATGTCTTGCTCAGAAAAGCCCCACCTGCTGAAGCATCTACAATATTCTTCATACTGTCTAAAAGCCCTATGTAGAACCTTTGACCCAACATCTACTCAGGAATCCCATGGTGAGGACACATAACAAGCATACCCTTGAATCTGCCCCAAGTTTCATGTAATGTTTCCATTGGTTTCTACTTGAAGCTCACGATCTTATCAATTTGTTGGGCTGTTTTGTTAGATGGATGAAAATTGTTGTGGAATTGTTTGACTAACTCATCCCAAGTTGCAATGGAGTTTATTGGGAGTGAGTTTATCCATATCTGTGCAGCTCCTGTAACTGAGAATGGAAAATGTAGTAATCTGATAGCTTCCGGAGTTACATTCGGTTGTCTTTGTGTTTTGCATATTGATAGAAAGTTCTTGAGGTGTTGCTGTGGATCTTCAACCTGAGACCCAGAGAATAATCCCTTGTTTTGCAACAAGTGAAGCATGTTGTTGGTAATCTGGAAAGACTCAGCTTGAATTGTCCGCTGTGGGTTGTGCCCAGTCGAACAATGCACCTTCTTGTGCCTCCTGCATATTTAGCCCGACTTGCTGGTTTTGCACGTTTATGTCACCCATGTCGAAGTCTAGTTTAATTGGTTGTTGAGATTGTTGAATTTGTTTGATGGCTTTGTTACGTGCCCGGAAGGTTTGCTCGGGGTCTGAGAGTCCTTCAATTAGTTCTCCAGTCCTTGCAGATTTTCTAGGCATGCACCCGAATACCCAAATCAACAAACGTCAAAATATTCAATGTAGAGTGTAGAAAGAACCTGAATACACAAGAATCTTGAAGTTCTGGCAATGGCAATTGATAATTCCGTTAATTCCCCGGCAAAGGCGCCAAAATTGATTCACGTCCAAGCAACGATCGTAGTCAATATAACTTGGTCTAATAAGTCCAAGATCGATCCCACAGAGAATTAACCTATCAATCACAACTTTCACAACCCAAGAGTACTTCCGAATCAAGTTCTCAAAATTTAGAGTATATTTGTGTATGATTTTCGACTAACTACTTGCAATAATTAAGAATGCTTGAAAGAAAGAATTGAATGTAGAGTAAAAAGAATATTATGAGAAGGACTAAGGTATTGATTTCCCTATTGATGGAATCCCTTATCGTTATGCTCATACAAATTGTTAATATATTCTATCAATCATGAACGCTATGTGTATCGTAACTCTCTCCCGAGCAATTACAATAATTTACTAGTGCACTCTCCCGAGCTACCCTAGCTAGCTTTAATTTGAATAGTTCACATAAGATTGCACCCAAGACTTCGTTATTCCTAACACCGTCTTTACGCCTAAAGTTATAGATTTCTCCAATAACCTAGGTGTGGTGTTGTTCAACAATAAACCTAAATATGCACTCTTTTTGAAGTTATGCACACTAAATAGGCACAGCTAATTGGGGATCCTACCAATTAACTACAACAAAAACGAAGTTGAACAAATAGAAATCAAAGTCACAATTTGTAATCACATAAACGATAAGTTCATCAATCAATAGGTTCCATCAAAACCTTAGACAATAATTTAGCTACTCATGCTTGAAGAAACAAGAATAATAATTGAAATCATAAAGAAATAATTGATATAAGATAAAAGAAAGAGTTTGAGAGGAATCTCTCTTACTAAAAACCTTGCAAAAGTAATGAAATAAAGATTACATGCCTCTATGGGGCAAACTAGGAGTTTATATAGAGGTTTTAGGGCTAAAAAAACTAAGTTTGAGTACAATTAGGACTGCTGCTGCGGCGACTTCCGCGGTTCGTTCGCGGCCGCGGACGGACCGCGAACAGTAAAACTTCAGAGAGCCTGTTTTTCCGCGGTTCATCCGTGGTCGCGGATCCACCGCGGTTTTTCACCCTGTTCCGTTGGGAATTTGGACAAACTCAAAACACGGAAGTTGTAGATCTTTGAATTCTCTTTCCAACCATATATTATAGAGCCAAAATGGAGTTCGGAGAGAAAAGTTATGTCGAAGTTACTAAACGGTACACAATATGCCTCATCTATTCTTTGCTTGTTCTACACTTATCAAATTTGACCCCCGAACTCGATCCCGGCTTAATTCCTTGAGATTTTACTCAGACTTCAAAGCTCTAAATAACTTAAATTCATTCCATAACATCCATATAGCTTGGAATCACACCTTCCCGGCCACTTACAACATAAGTTCTTGACTTGTACCACATTTTGGCCTTTTTCACCATCTTTTGACTCCAAAACTTGCTATTTTAGTCTTCATTAGCTCAAGTGTACCTATAACACACTAAAAACACTAATAAAAGCATTTTGTCATCATAAACAATATCAAAACAACAATAAAGCGTGATTATTTAGGGCATAAATATAGTCAAATTCACCTATTATCACCGGCTAAATACCTGAAAACAAAAAGAGAGAAAAATAGCTATTTTTAGAATAGCAATAATTAAATACTGACGAAACACTATCAAAATTTTGTGAAAAAGGAAATATGAAAATAGTGGAAATAATTTTTGTCAAAATAGTTGGTCTTAAAATAATTTGACCGAACTACGCTGGTTTGATTCTCACCACTAGGCGAGATACGTAGGCAACCCGTGACGGATCCAACCACCCCTTTTCAAAAATAACAAAAAAAAATGTCAAATTTTTAGTTTTATCAATAAAATTAAAGTGATGTCGTTTTTGAAAAGCTGAATGTTCCGAAAGGACACCGGAAGGCTGTTTGTGCAAAAATGGTCGCTTTTGAAGTCATTTTTCTTTAAATAATAATAGCCTTGAAATTTTCGAATGAAATATAGAAAGGTTGATTCTTTTGAAATAATGAAAAATTTTCCTTGAAAAGATTAATGTTTTCTTTTGAGATAAATAAATCGCCTTTAATAAATGTGCAGGATGAGCACAATACAAAATGAATCCTTTGCACTAATGAACAAGATCCCTTTACGATTGTGGTGGAATGATTTAGGCCAAGATGGATAGGATTGGGTCAAAAAATATTTGAAAGATCTTACTGGGCTGCTTGACATAGTACCCCGAGGTGATATTATCTGAGCTTTAGTTGCCTGCTGGGATCCCGCACACAACGTGTTCCACTTCTCGGACTTTGAGCTTACTCCGACATTGGAGGAAATTGCTAACTACATCGGAAAAGGTGAGGTTCCCTTAAAAGACAAGTATCCGATTGCTCCAAGGGCTATCATTGTGCAGAGATTCCTCAACTACTTAGCCAGAAATGTTCACAATGAAGATTTGGTCCACGGGTTCTGCACCATGAACTTTATATACCGTAGATATGGCCACGTTGGAGGATTTAATGTTCCAACGAACAAACTCTGCAGCAAAGCGAACCGGGCTAAATGGGAGGAACACAGGCGTTTCGCCTTTATGGTAGCCTTTCTAGGGTTAATCATATTTCCAAGGAAATACGGGAACATCGACATTAGAGTTGCCGGAATTGCCAGTACTCTTCTTACCCAGGATAACAGTACTTTGGCACCAATGATAGTGGTATTTTCCATGCTCTCACGACGTGCAAATGTGGATGATAGAGCATTTATGCCGCCACCCTCATTTTTCAAGCCATGGATCGTCTGAAAAGACATGTATCGAAGAATTCTACGTGAGGACAAAAGATGCCAAATTGCCAGAAGGGTCGAAGGGTTGGATCACATATTTCCGATCAATGACTGCTAGCCAGATAGAATGGGCGTATGGATGGTTACCCCTCAATGAAGTCATATATATGCCAGCAGAAGGGTCATATTTCCTTTTAATGGGTCTCAAGAGTATCCAACCTTATGCGCCATACCGAGTATTAAGGAAACTCGGAAGATATCAGATTGTGCTGAAAGATGGGGACCTCAGCCTTTAAGCAATAGAGATTAGTCCCGATGGGCAATTTCCGAAAGCAAATATCCGTCAAATATGGAATGTGTGCTAATGTCTGAGAATAGACACCTGTGTGAGAGATCGGGATAGAGGTAAAGTATCACTGGATATTCTGCATGGTACCGTAGAGATGTTGAGCATGAGAGACCGACGAAGAGGCCTCATATTCAAGAATTTGCTGAGCAATTGAGGGAACAAAGGGATTGGTTGGCCAAGGAAAATGAATATCGAGCCAGAATCAGCGTGTTGGAAAAACAATTTCACGACCTCAGATTCGAAAGTAGCTTACAAGCAGCAGCCGATGACGGTGAAAAGAAACATCCGAGGAAAGAAAAGGAAACATTGAAGGCTCAAATTGCGAAAATGAGAACAACAACCAAAACCCCAGTTCGACTTGCCCAGGATGAAAGCTAATTGAAAATCTATGGCGCAAGGTAAACAATTATAGCTTTGATCTAGATAAAGCTGAGAAGGAATTAGTTGGGGTTCGGAAACAATTGGCCAAGAATAACAAAGAAAGGGCTCGGATGATTCGACAGTTAATGGATGAACATAATGTTGAAGTAGCCCGATTAAGGAAGAAGGTTGTTACAGCTGAGGTCAAAAGTAGCAAACAAACCAAAGAATTTGATATAGAGAGAGAGCATTGTTACCTGGCCATGGCCCGGTTAGAATTGTAGCTACAACAACTTTAAAAGAAGAGCCAACAAACCTTGGATGCTCGTGCCGAACAGATTGGAAGATTGCTTCAAGAGAAAGGGGTCATCAGGGAAAGAATTGTCAACATGGCTCACTACATTACGCGGAAATGACAAGTGTGCGAGGATATGACCCAGTCTACGTTTACCGTAGCAGCAATGATCTTTGTGAAACAAGTGATGACCGACCTGGACAAACTCCAAAAGGGATTAGCATATAGGCCCGCAATAAGACCGAACGATGTCTCGCGGGCACTAGGAGCTTTAGTGTATTTATAGGGCATGCATTTTTGTATTTTTATTTTTTGCATCTGGAAAGTTGTAGTACAAATTATCTTTTGTAATCAATGTTTGAATATCAATGAAATTAAAAATCCAAAATTGTAATTATTTTTTTTTACATGCAAATTGCTTATGCGATAGGCAAACATATAGGATAAAAAACGAAAGAAAAAAAAAGAAAAAGAAAAAAAGAAAAAACAAAGGAGAGAAAGAAACAATGAAAACAGTGATGAGTGGAAACAAAAGAAAAGAAAAGCCGAAAAAAGAGAGTTGGCGGGTCAAAAGAAGAACAATAATGCCGGGATGACGCATAATTGCAGGGCAAAAGTTGTGTTTTTTAAGAAAAACTTGTGATGTTTATCTGTTATGATCTAAATATTAACATGTTTTTGTCATTGATGAATATCTGATAAAATAGTTAGCAACTGGCATTCTGGCACATCAAAACTACAACACTCGTTCTAAAAAGCATGACAAAAGCAGTGACCCAAGAAATTGAGCCGACAATCATGGATCCCGTGCAGGAGGAGGAAGTAATAGATGTGAACAACATGAAGGAATAAATGTATAAGTTAAAACAACAGATGTTGGAAATGTATCGGGCTTGGTCAAGGGGGCAACCCTTACCTACTTACCCAGCTTATCCCACATATATTCCTCCCTCAAACCCGAACCAAGATCCACCCACCATGATTTCATCTTCTACATATCCTACATACCCTCACTATTACGCCACTACATCACAAGTACCACCCTCACTTCCTAAACAAGCTCTTCCACCACTACCCCAAGGCCCCTCCTATGTATGTGGCACCACCACCAGCCACTTTACATAAATCCTCTAGTGAGCCTGTATTTCATATCCAGGATAATCATTACTACAATCCAGAACCCACCTTCAGACAACCTGATTCTTAAATCCCCGCTTGTCGACATGACGGAGGAGGAGAAACCTGGTAGAAACCCTGAACAAGAGGAGATGGCCGGGAAAATGAAGAGCCTTAAGCAGTTGTTTCGCAATATGAAGGGTTTGGGAGGCCAAGTTAGTATGGCATACAAAGACTTGTGCTTATTCCGTGAGTTACAGCTACCCACCGGGTTGAAATTGCCAAAATTTGACATGTATGATGGCCATGGTGATCCAGTGGCCCACCTGAGAGGATATTGCAGCAAAATACGTGGAGCTGGGGGAAAGAATAAACTACTTATGGCCTACTTCGGTCAAAGCCTCAGTGGCTCAACATTGGAATGGTACACCCGTCAAGATCATACCCGATGGTTCATTTTGGACGATTTGGCTCAATCATTTGCAAACCATTTTCAATATAATCTGGAAATCATCCCTGATAGATTGTCATTGACCAAAATGGAAAAGAAGCCCGAGAGAGCTTTCGGGAGTATGGTTTCAGGTGGATGGAACAGGCGGCCCGTGTGGATCCACCAATGAAAGAATGAGAAATGGTAGATTGTTTCTTACAAGCTTTGGAGCCGACGTACTACAGGCATCTGGTGTCCGCAATCGGAAAGACCTTTAATAAGGTAGTGAAGATGGGGAGTTTTGTGGAAGAAGATTATGAGTTACTCAGCCATCAAGGCTTCAAATCAAGTTATTTAGACGGGGACAGGAGGATCAATTGGGAAGAAGAAGAAAGAAGAAAGTGGTTATAGAGGAAAGATCTTGGTCCCGGTGCCCCAACCCATATCATCACCAACCTCGCCCATACCAACCATATCCACCAGTACCGTATAACTCACCTCCATATTATAATCCTCCGACTGGTCCTATTTTCTTTGTCCAGCATGCACAATCTTACCCACCGCCTCCTCCTTCCTGGCGAGCCCCAGCTCTTTAGAATGTCTACCATGCCCAAAATGCCTACCAACCATAAAAAACCTACAGAAATCCTAACCGAACCAGTTTCCGTCCTAACCCTGAAGTGAAAGGTGACAGGGCTTAGAGAAAGAAAACATTCACTTCTTTGGGAGAATCATATACCAGCCTCTTCCACCGACTGAGACAATTGGGAATGCCGAGTCCCATTGAGCCTAAAATTCCCAATCCTCCACCGAGAAACTTAGATCAATCTATCCATTGTGAATATTATTCTAGGGCGCTGGGATATGATACGGAGAAATGTTGGCACCTAAAGTCTGTGATACAAGAACTCATTGACTCCAGAAGAATTGAGGTGCAAGCACCCGAGACTCCCAACATAACGCAAAATCCTCTGCTGGTGCATCATGAAACACATATGATAGAGCTAGTACAGGGAGAAAGCTGCAAAAACCCCTCTCAGACTGTGATGAGAATCAAAGCAAACAACAAGGTGGAGGAGAAAGTTGGGAGTGAGAAAGTGTCAATCGAGCCACCAAAAAAACGGCCATCAGTGGTGATTGAGCCTGAGCTGGTAAAAGTGATAGTACCAGGGGTGAAGCCCATACTAACTGTGAAAGGGGCTTATATAGAACCAGTTGTTATCAAGCCAGTTGTTCAGATGCCTATTGTGAATACCAAAGTTGTACCTTGGAATTATGACAAGGTAACTGTTATGTACAAAGAGAATAAAGTCAAGGGGGAAATCTGCGAAACTCATGGTTTGACCCGGTCTGGGCGATGTTTTGCCCCTGATGATTTGAGAAAGGCGAAAGTGGTGAAAAAAAATCCAAGTTATATGAAGAAAGCGGTCACCGAGGAAGAAGCAGAGGAATTCCTAAAGAAAATGAAAGCTAAAGATTACTCCATAGCTGAGCAATTGAGAAAGACACCCGCTTAAATATCTTTACTATCTCTGATGATTCATTCCGATGAACACCGAAGGGCATTAATGAAGATCCTAAATGAAGCTCACGTACCAGAAAAGATCTCGATGTGTCATTTGAAGAAGATTACAAACAAAACTTTTGAGGCAAATAGGATAACATTCTCAGACGATGAGCTACCACTAGAGGGGACGGAACATAATAAAGCGTTATACCTCACGGTGAATTGTGAGGAATCAGTGGTGACTCGTGTCTTGGTCGATAACTGGTCGAGTGCTAATATTTGTCCTTTGTCTACTCTGGGAAAACTGAAAGTTGATCACGAGAGGATTCACAGAAACAGTGTATGTGTGAGGGGGTTCGACGGAGGTGGAAAGAACACCGTGGGAGATATCATACTAGAACTCGGACTGGTGGATTTCACCATGGAGTTTCAAGTGTTGCTGTGTCCTATAACCTCCTGCTAGGACGTCCATGGATCCACGCTACAAAAGCGGTGCCATCTTCACTACATCAAATGGGGAAGTTTGAGTGGGATAAGCAAGAGATAGTAGTGCACGGGGAAGATAATGTTTGTAATGCCATCACGACATTCAAAGAAGTTGAAGGAGACAAAGGTCCTCGGGTGTACCAAATGATGGACACCGTGACTGTGAACAAAATATCTGCAGGAGAAAATATCCCAGTACCCAAAGTGACCCCTGCAATGGTCATGGTTGCCAAAGAAATGATAAAGAATGGGTTCTCTTCGGGAAAAGGTCTGGGAGTTGCCTTGCAGGGTATAACACAACCAGTTCATCTTACGGGTAGTACTAACAATTTCGGTCTGGGTTTCAAGCCAACCATCGCCTGATATACAGAGAGCCAAAAGATTGAAAAAGAAAGGGTGGACCCTCCCCAAACCTATCCCAAAACTGTCCTACTCCTTTGTCAAGCCTGGTACACAAAGATGTCCGGCAACTGTCATGCCAGGCCATGCAGAGATAAGGCCGGATGAAGAGCTATTAGCAAGGTTGTTTGAAGGCGTGAATATGATAGAAGCAGCCGAGGGAACAAGAAAGATGGATGTTCAATTTGTTGGACCCCACATCAAGTTATATAAATGGGAAGCTACTCCTCTTCCAATCAGGAGGGAGTTGTGGTAGTTAGCTTTTAATATTCCATTCCCAAAACTTTCTTGTTTCAAATATTGTAATGCCATATTCCCTCTAGTCAAATGTATCCAAACCTTGTTACCTTCAAAGTTTAATGAAATGAAATTTCTTTCTTCCTCTATTTTTAGCCTTAGTTTATTTTTTTTCTCTTTTCTTGTACAGTCCATTATCTGCTGATGTCAATGATGTGTCATGCATGGAGGATCCCCGGTCTAGTCTTGATAATCGGATAGATATACAAGAAATTGAAAATGAGTATGTAGTGGAATATGAGGATGAGGAAGTGTTGGAGGAAATTAGGAAGGAGTTGAGCCATTATGAAGAGAAACCCAAACCAAACTTAAATGAGACGGAGTCTATTAATTTGGGAAATGAGGATAATATTCGGGAAACAAAGATTAGTGTACACTTAGAGACTTCACTCAGGGAAGATTTGATCAGGTTGTTACATAAGTACAAGGACATATTTGCTTGGTCTTATGATGACATGCCCGGGCTCATTATTGACTTGGTGGTACATAAGTTGCCCATTTATCCAGAATGCCAGCCAGTTAAGCAAAGGTTAAGAAAGTTCAAAATGGATATCAGTGTGAAAATAAAAGAAGAGGTCAATAAGAAGTTTGAGGCAAAGGTCATACGGGTCACCAAGTATCCCACCTGGTTAGCCAATGTTGTGCCTGTTCCAAAAAAGACGGAAAAACCAGAGTGTGTGTTGATTATCGAGACCTCAATAAAGCCAGTCCGAAGGATGATTTTCCATTGCCAAATATCCACATATTGATTGACAATTGTGCCAAACATGAGATTGGTTATTTTGTGGATTGTTTTGAGGGTTATCATCAGATCCTGATGGACGAAGAAGATGCAGAAAAGACAGCCTTTATCACACCTTGGGGGACATATTACTACAAAGTAATGCCGTTTATGTTGAAGAATGCCGGAGCTACATATATGAGGGCAATGACCATTATGTTTCATGGCATGATACATCGAGAGATTGAGGTGTTTGTGGATGATGTTATTATCAAGTCCAAAAAGCAGTACGATTATGTCAAAGACTTGAGAAAGTTTTTTAAGAGGCTTCAAAGATATAATCTCAAGCTCAATCCAGTAAAATGCGCTTTTGGAGTACCATCAGGAAAGTTATTGGGGTTTGTAGTAAGCCGACGTGGTATTGAATTAGACCCGTCAAAGATAAAAGCAATTCACAACTTGTCTCCGCCAAAGAACAAGAAAGAGGTGATGAGTTTGTTGGGCAGGTTGAACTATATTAGCAGATTTATTGCTCAGTTGACATCGACCTGTGATCCCATTTTCAAATTATTAAAGAAAGATGCTGCGGTGAATTGGACTGAGGAATGTCAAGATGCAATTGACAAAATCAAGGAATATCTGGCCAATCCTCCTGTGTTGGTTCCTCCAGAACCTGGAAGGCCCTTGATCCTTTATCTGACCGTATTGGATAATTCTTTTGGCTGTGTACTGGGGCAACATGATGAAACAGGGAAGAAAGAGCAAGCAATATACTATCTCAGTAAGAAATTTACATCTTACGAGGTAAAATACACTCAGCCGGAAAGAACATGTTGTGCTTTAACATGGGTTGCACAGAAGTTGAAACATTACTTGTTGGCTTATACCATTTATCTTATATCTCGGTTGGATCCACTGAAGTACATCTTCCAGAAGCCTATGCCCACAGGAAGGCTTGCTAAATGGCAAATTGTACTTACAGAGTTTAATATTGTTTATGTAACTCGCACTGCAATGAAGGCACAAGCAGTCGCTGACCATTTGGCAGAAAATCCAGTTAATGATGAGTATGAACCATTAAAGACATATTTTCCTGATGAGGAGATAATGAATATTGAGGAATTGGAACAAGACGACAAGCCGGGTTGAAAACTATACTTTGGTGGGGCCGTCAATAGCAAATGGGTCGAAATTGGAGCAGTGCTCATTTCATAAACGGGTCAGCACTATCCTATTACCGCTGAGCTCCGATTATTCTGTACTAATAACATAGGCTTAGTATGAAGCATGTATATTGGGATTAAGAATAGCAATAGACATGGGTGTTCAAGAGATTATTGTCATGGGTGACTCGGATCTCTTGATACATCAAATTCAAGGTGAATGAGTGACAAGGGATTTGAAACTTGTACCATATCGACAGTGTCTACATGAACTATCTCAGAGGTTTCATTCCATAGAGTTCAAGCATATCCCAAGAATGCACAACGAAGTTGCAGATGCCCTGGCCACATTGTCGTCCATGTTGCACCATCCGGACAAAGCCTATATAGATCCACTGCAGATACAAGTTCGTGATCAAAATGAGTATTGTTTCACAGTAGAAGAGGAACTTGACGGTGAGCCATGGTTCCATGATATTAAAGAATATTTTAGGATGGGGGTGTTCCTAGCGCAAGCTACGGGAGATCAGAAAAGACTATAAGGCGACTAGCGAGCGGATTTTTCTTTAGCGAAGGAGTTGTATACAAAAAAACCTAGGATATGGGTTTACTGAGATGTATAGATGCATAGGAGGCCACTACAATCATGGCTGAAATACATGCAGGAGCTTGTGGACCTTATATGAGTGGATATGTTTTGGCCAAGAAAATACTAAGGGCTCGATACTATTGGCTCACCATGGAGCGGGATTGCATTAGGTATGTGCGGAAATGCCATCAAGGCCAGATACACAGAGATTTGATTCATTCCCCACCCTATGAGTTGCATACAATGTCAGCACCATAGCCATTCGTCGCCTGGGGCATGGATGCCGTCGGTCCAATAGAACCCGCACCATCTAATGGACACAAGTTTATCCTGGTAGCTATTGATTATTTCACTAAATGGGTGGAGGCGAAGACATTTAAAGTAGTAACAAAGAAGGCGGTAGTGGATTTCGTACATACAAATATCAATTGTCGCTTAGGAATTCCCAAAGTGATTATCACGGACAATGGAGGAAATCTTAACAGTCACCTCATGGTAGAGGCATGTCAAAAGTTCAAAATCTTGCACTGTAACTCTACACCTTATCGGTCTAAAGAAAATGGAGCAGTTGAGGCTGCAAATAAGAACATTAAGAAGATTCTCAGGAAAATGGTGGAAGAGTCAAGACAGTGGCATGAAAAATTACCATTTGCTCTAATGGGTTATCGTACTACTTTGCGTACTTCAATTGGTCGAACTCCTTACTCATTGGTGTACGGAACGGAGGCAGTAATACATGCAGAGATTGAAATACCTTCCCTCCGGATTATAGCTCAGGCTGAAATTGATGATGATGAATGGGTAAAAACCCGGTTAGAACAATTGAGCTTGATCGATGAAAAAAGGTTAGCAGCAGTATGCCACGGACAGCTGTACCAACGAAGGATGGCCAGAGCATATAACAAGAAAGTACGTCCACGGAAATATGAAGAAGGACTGTTGGTGCTAAGACGTATTTTACCACACTAGGCCAAAGCAAAAGGAAAGTTTGCACCTAATTGGCAAGGGCCATTCACGGTGTCTCGGGTATTATCTAACGGAGCTTTATATCTAACATATGTGGAAGGGAAATGTGTAGAGACTGCTATCAACTTCGATGCACTCAAGAGATACTATGTGTGAGCACGTAATTTTTGCCCTAAGCAATAAAATTCCAAAATTTAAATAAATAATATTTTTGTGTGCAATTACATGTTTTTGATTGAAATAAAGTGTATTTGTACGATTGAACAATTAAAAAAGAAAATTAGAAACTTAAAAATAGGCTAAAGTACAAAATATCAAATAAAGGAATTTAAAACAAAATTAGCAAAAATACAAATATATATACTGGAAATTAAAGAAAAATAGCAAAAAATGTCAATAAATATCAGAAAATTAGAGAAAATAGGAAATTAAAAGAATTTAAATAATTGAAAAAGAATATAAAAAATAGTGAATAAAATACGAGAAGAAAATACATAAAAAATAATAAAAATACATGAAAATACATAAAAATACCGAATTGGGCCAAATACACAAGCCCAGATGCATTGGCCCAGTCAATTATAAGAGACCGGTCCAAATGATAAGTAACACGTGATATGAGCCGTCCATCTACATGATCCAACGGCTGAATTTTAATCAGAGAATTTAATTAATTTGGTATAGTTTTGGACAAATTATCTAAGCTGTCCATCTATCTAATCCAACGGAGATGAATTAGTCTCCATTTTAAATTGAACGACGCCGTTTGAAAGTATTAGATCTTGGCTGTTGATTAACGATGATCCAAGGGCCAGGATCCATCGACTCGTTATAGGTATAAATAGGTTGGTCTTCAGAGACCGGCCATATTCATCTCCAAATCTAACCCTAGCCGCCCTTTCTTCTTCTTCTTCCTCTAATCTTCTCACATCGACCACGGAGACTGTCCGCCATTCATGGCAGTCTCCAGCCACTTCTGAACCTCAAACCACTCTCCTCTTACTCCTCTACCCCAAACTTCCATGAAAACCTAGAAAAAAACCCTAAAGCCCCAAATTTCTTGAAAATCCGGCCACCGGAGTTCTTCTCCAGTGACCACCACCTTTGCCACTGGCCTCCAAACTAACAACATTAGACCTTCTTGCCTAGATCTTTAACCCCACGTAACCCTTTTCCTTCGAATATTCCTCAAACCCTTCGAATCTTTGAAAATAAGTCACCGGAACCCTAATTTCGGCAGACTTAAACAACCCTACACAAAAAGACCCCCCCTTTTCCATCTCTAAAACCTATTTCCCAATAAAAATACTTCAAATCTGAAGTCTGAAGTCTGAAAGAAAAGGAAAAAAGAAAAATTGGAAAAAAGAAAGAAAAAGAAAAGAAAAGATAAAAAAGAAAACAACGGGGAAGCTCAGGATACATATCCTGCTAAGCTAAGTCCCCTACCCCATTTTGATTCTGTTTTGAGCATGATACATGTGTTAAATATATTTTTCCTAAATTTCTTTTGATTAAGTTAGTTGCATGTTTGATTAGCTTTTTCTTTAAATAGTTTCTTGATATAAACTTGTTTTCTTTTATTAAGCATGCTCTATTAGATTCTTTGGTAAAAGCTGTCTATTAACACTTGATTAAATATGCTCGAGCTTTTTAGGGTTTTTGTGAGTTTTTAACGTGAAAGTATTCTGAATATATCTTCTATGTCAAATCTGTTATGCTATGCCTAAAATTTGAGTTGTGAAGTTGTTTAATTGAAATTCAACCATATTCAAATTTCTCTCTGAGTTTTGGTTAGATGATAAATGATTCTGATTTGTGGCCATGTGTGTAAATTGATATGAAAAGTTATATTTGTGATGTGTTCATGTTATTAGACTACAATTAAACCTATTATGCTCTAGGAGATACTAGATATAGCTATTTTAGATAGTAATTAATAACTGGCTAACTTTGAAAGCATGAAAAGTAGTTTAATTAGGTTAAAAATTGAAAATGACATAAAAAGTGGTTATAATTGAAATAACAATAGAGTGGTCAGTATTGAAACTGGCCAACTCTGTAAAATTCTAAGTCTTAAATCCAAGTGGCTAGTTCTGAAAACTAATTAACTTAGTAATAGACCAGAAAATCTTAAAATGGCTAAATCTGCAAGTCTTAAAAACCATTGAACAATAATGACTAATATTGCAAAAGTTAAGTCCAAAACACTACACTGGCTAAATCTGAAATGGTTAATCTCTAACAAATAAGCAGGCTAATAATGCAAATCACTTCTAGCACATAACTGAAAAGAATAACTCTTAAAAGAGGTTAAAATTGAAAAGAAACTAATACCTAAGTCTGGCTAAGTCTTAAAGACTTATAGAATAGTGGCCAGAAGTTAAATAAAGGTATAAAATAGAATACCCTGACCTTGGATAGGTCGGGTAAATAGAAATTAACAATAAGGGTATAAAAGGAATGAAAAATGGCATAATTGTAGATTTAATAGAGCCTATGAATACAATTCAGACATTTAGGCCTAGTATTTCTGCAATATTGCACAAAACAAAGGGTATAATAGACCCAATAAAAAGGCATATTAGTTAATAACCTTAGCAAGTGAGGGTACATTAGTAAAACACCTCAAATAGAACCCAATAGAACCTTCCAGCACATGCTGGAGGGCAATTTTGAATCAGAATTAGGTGCTAAAGTGTAATAAATAAAAGAATTAAGGGGAGGGAATTATGAATAACTTTTTCAAATTTCCACCCCAAAATTTTACCATTTTTATCTATAAATAGGCTTGAATAAAGCCTGAATAAGGGCTGGATTTTTATGAATTCAGAGAATATATTCTGAAAACTAAATACTAAGAGTAAAATTCTGGGTTAGTCGAAGCTCTGAAATTTGTAGAATTCTTCTATCATCACTAGATTGTCCTGGGTTTCTACTGGTTTCTTCTACTGTGCAATTGGATTACTGCTTTGCTGAATCTGGAATTATTATTTGATCGTTGAATTCAACTGTGTTGCTGTATTCATTCATATTCACTGCTGTTGCTTTGCTGTTGTGATCAATGTGCTTATTCTCATCTTCACTCCTTTAGACTCATAAGTTTACATTGTTGAATCAGGTACACAACTGAACTTTCAAAATGTAACTGCAGTGGATCTGAAGTGATTGAATAAAATGAGATGATTTTTCGAGAAAATCTTTTTGCATTTACTTTTTGTATTTAGAATAAGTTGTTAAAGTTGTAATTCAGTAGGAAATTATTGTATAATCATTTCATATGAGGCACAAACGTATGGTAGAAACGTTGTAATAGAATAGTAAGTAGAGTAGAATAGTGGTACTAATTGAAACCACCTGGTTAAAATAAGTTAATAACTAATCTGGCTCATTTAATCTAAAAAAAACAAGTTCATAACAGGTAGATTAATAACGATATTAACAAGTGTGGCAATTAGTTTAATTCTATAACTGTTAGTGTGATCTAGATAGTTTAATAGCAACTGAAATGGTATAGGTAAAATTGATAATCAAATATGAAGTTATTATTCACGTAGTTAATAGAATCTGTTACATATCTAGCTTAACGATTCGATATGATTAATTGTAACGATCCGGCCGGTCGTTTTAGTAAAATTATGCCCCAATCCCCAATTTAACTATTCTCCTAAGTTCATTTCTGCTATTGTGGTTTGCCGGGAGAGTTGGTTCTGAAATTTGGAGTATTTTGGGACACTTAGTCCCTAAATGAGAACTTTAAAGTTAGAAAATGGTCCGTAGCCGGAACAATGTTAAGACGACCTCGGAACGGAAATCCAATAGTTCCATTAGCTCCGTTAGGTGATTTCGGGGTTGGGAGCGCGTTCAGAATGTATTTTGGAGGTCCGTAGCTCAATTAGGCTTGAAATGCCGAAGGTTGAAATTTTGGCGAATCCGAACGATAGGTGAGATTTTGATCCGGGGGTCGGAATGGAATTCCGATAATTTTTGTAGCTTCGTTATGTGATTTTGGATATGTCCGCAAATTTTCAGGTCATTCGGACGTCGTTTGGTCGGGTTTTAGATCGAATGTGCAATTCGGAAAGTTTTAAGAAATTTAGGCTTGAATTCGATGTGAATTATGGGTTTTGATATTGTTAGACGAGTTTTTATGATTGGAATAAGTTCGTATCATGTTTTGAAGTAGGTTGGTGGTTTTCGTTGGGGTCCCGGGGTCTCGGGACGAATCCGGGGGTCCAATCGGGGTAATTCATGCATTTTGGAAATGCTGTTAACTGCTGGTGTGTGCTGCAGACGAATGCTCTATGCGATCGCAATGGGCTAACGCGATCGCATAGAAGGTTTCGAAGAGGCCGAGTATTTGTTCTATACGATCGCGGGCATGGATATGCGATCGCATAGTTTTGGAAGGTTATGCTCTGCGATCGCGTACTGTCCCATGCGATCGCATAGTGTATAGAGAAGAGGGGTCCCAGGTCCAGCTTTTGCCCTATGCGATCGCGGAGCATGGTATGCGATCGCATAGGTATATTTTTGGTGAGCATTGCGATCGCATTGAGGACTATGCGATCGCATAGAGTAGTTTGGCGAGGGTCAAAATTTGTTCTATGCGATCGCAACAGTATTCATGCGATCGCATAGAGTAAAAATGTCTGGCAGTGACTTTAAGTCCAGAACATTTCAGCCGCGACCCCATAAGCAAAAAAGGCCATTTTTGAGCTCCAGAGAGGGAATTGAAGGAGAAACGCTGGGATATCATCGGGAAATCATCAGGAGTAAGTTTCTTGACCTTATTTCGTTGGTTTATCATGAAATCCGTGAATATTTCACTGAAAATGGAAGATTAAAGGTGGGTTTGAGCCCTAGGCCTAAATTTTAGAAAACCTTTGATTTGAATGGGAAAACGGAGTCCGATTTTGATAAATTTTATATGCACGGACTCGTATTGAGATAAGGAACCCGAATATATAATTTTTGTGATTTTTCGATAAGCGCATAGAAAGTCGAGTTTTGGCAACTTGTGGATTTTGGTGTATTTTGAGCTATTTTGATTAGGTAATGCCCAATTGGCCTATTTTGATGTGATTCTATTGATTTTATCAGATACTACACCTGTGGAGGCCGACATTCGCTGCAAGAGAGTTATTTCTTAGTGATTTTGTACCGGAGTCGAGGTAAGTGGCTTGTCTAACCTCGTGTGGGGGAATTTTCACCCCTAGGATATTATGTGATAGTTTAAATGCCTTGTACGCGAGGTGACGGGCGTGTACATGCGCTCGTTGTTGAACACATACTTTATTTAAAAATGTTCGATGACTGATATTCCAGTCTTTAGCTGTTAATTTGATATTTTACCCGGTAGTAGTTAGAAAAGCATGATTAGGTAGTACTTAAGTGTTTAGTTGCCTAATTGTCTTATTTGAACTTCTTGATAATTATTGGCACTATTTTTCGGTGAAGTTATAGTTAAGCATAATTTATTCTCTCCGTGTATTCCTTTATTTATTGTGTTTGTGGACTGCGGGTTCAATTCCCGGAGACCCACGGCTATGGGTTCGATTCCCAGAGACCCGGAGTGATATTGGTAGGGACTGCGGGTTCGATTCCCGAGATCCTGAGTTATTGGTAGGGACTACGGGTTCGATTCCCGAGATCTTGAGTTATTGGTAGGGACTGCGGGTTCGATTCCCGAGATCCTGAGTTATTGGTAGGGACTGCGGGTTCGATTCCCGAGATCCTGAGTTATTGGTAGGGACTGCGGGTTCGATTCCCGAGATCCTGAGTTATTGGTAGGGACTGCAGGTTCGATTCCCGAGATCCTGAGTTATTGGTAGGGACTGCAGGTTCGATTCCCGAGATCCTGAGTTATTGATTACTTATTAAGACATGTGTTGCGGGTTCGATTCTCGGAGACCCAGCGGTACTGTTAATGGGACTGTGGGTTCGATTTCCACAGGTCCTGGACTTGTTTTATTGAGTTGGTTATTTGTTGTTAGCTTAATTGTAGACGATTGCAATAATCATCTTATTGTTGTTATTTCGGAAATTATTATCATTTAAACTATTTACTATTGTTATCATCATTATATTATTGTTTCTCAGTAGAGCCCTGACCTTCCTCGTCACTACTCCATCGAGGTTAGGCTTGGCACTTACTGAGTACCGCCGTGGTGTACTCATGCTACTCTTCTGCACACTTTTGTTGTGCAGATCCAGGTACATCAGAGCCGGCTCGTGCTAGGTGATTCCGCAGCTTTTCTGGGAGACCTCGAGGTATGATCTGCTACGTCCGCGGATCTGGAGGCTTTCCTTCTATTCAAGTAGTACTATTGGCATTTTTCCTTCATTTCATTGATAGATACTCCTTACACATAGAGCCACAGTTGTATATTCTCTTTTAGTATGTGTTACCGTGGGATTCCAAATCTTGGTAGCGTTTTATTCATTTTGTTGACGGATGTATGTGCCAAGCGGCACGGATTACATATCTTTTTATGCTATTTTTTTTGCTGTTTCTTATTTAAGTGTTCATAGCTTGTATATTCCGCAACGTGTTAGGCTTACCTAGTCGTGGGGACTGGTGCCATCACGACATGTTCGTGATTGGTGAACTAGGATCGTGACAAGTTGGTATTAGAGCTCTAGGTTCATATGAGTCACGGGACACAGACTGGTTATTTAGAGTCTCGCTGATCGATACAAAGACATCCGTATTTATCTACGAGGGACTATGTAACTGTTTAGAAAACTCTTCATTTCTTTTGAATTCTTTGTCGTGCGATATTTTGACACCAAAAATCTAAACTTCTATCTTTTGTTCTCTCACAGATGGGGAGGACACGTGCTACTCATGAGGATCAGTCACCTGCGCCCCTTACTACCGCCGCCAGGGGCCGGGGTAGAGGTCAAGGACGCGCCCGAGGTGCAGCCACAACACCCACGCGCGCCACCGCTGAGGCACCGCCGGTGGATCAGATTGGAGCGTAGGCACCTGGTACACCTACTACAACTGCTACGACTCTAGCACTCCAGAAGACCCTAGCCCAGTTTATGAGCATGTATACTACTCTAGCTCAGGCGGGGTTGCTTCCTCTCGTTGCAGCTACATCTCTGGCCTGGGGAGGGGCCTAGACTCCCGCAGCCCGCACAACTGAGCAGCGAGAGCCTGCAGAGCAGGTTCCGGAGGTTATTACTATACAACCTGGTGGACCAGCTGCCTCTGAGGACGAGCAACGTAGATTGGAGAGGTTCAAGAAATATGACCCTCCAGTGTTCAGTGGTTTGGCTTCGGATGATGCATTGGGTTTTCTGGAGGAGTGTCATCGTATTCTTCGTACTATGGGGATTGTGGAGACCAACGGGGTTTCCTTCACTTCTTTTCAGTTTTGTGGGGCCGCTTACGATTGGTGGCGCACGTATGAGTTGGATAGTCCAGAGGAGTCTGTTTCATTGACCTGGACGCAGTTTTCGGATCTGTTTTTGATGGAGTTTGTTCCACAGAGCCTTAGGGATTCTTGGCGCTCGGAGTTTGAGCGGTTGCGACAGGGCTCCATGTCAGTATCGGAGTATGCTATCAGTTTCACCCGTCTAGCCAGGCATGCACCGGCTTTGGTAGCCACGGTCCGGGAGAGAGTGCGGAGATTTATTGAGGGCCTGATTCCGCCGATCCGGTCCAGCATGGCCAGAGAGTTGGAGACAGATATATCTTATCAGCAGGCAGTTAGCATTGCCGGGAGGATCGAGAGTATGCTCCCTAGAGAGCGGGGAGATAGAGAGGCCAAGAGGTCTCGTGAGTCGGGCCATTTCTCCGGTGCCCGCACTTCAGCAGCCGGTCGTTTTGGCAGGGGTTATTCCGGCCGACCAGTTCACTCAGCATTGCCCGCAGCCGGTAGTACTCCAGCTCTTCCAGCACCTCAGGAGCCTTATTATGCTCCCCCAGTTTCCAGTGCACCTCTTGCGCGGGGTCCTTCCAGGGGTCAGACTAGTGGGGGTGAGGCCGGTCAGTCACAGCCACCGCGTCCTCCCAGAGCTTGCTTTGGGTGCGGGGATACTCGCCATCTGGTCAGGGAGTGCCCCAGGCGTAGGAGGGGAGCACCTCATCAGTCTTCGCAGCCTCAGCGTGGTTCTCAGGGTCAGCAGGCTATCATTCCAGCTCCAGCTGCCACTCCACCTGCCCATCCATCCAGGGGCGGGGGTCAGGGTTCCAGAGGCCGCCCTCGAGAGGGGGGGACAGGCCAGATTCTATGGTATTCCTGATCGCGCTGCGGCTGTTGCATCTGACTCTGTTATCACAAGTATTATTCTGGTTAGTCACAAGGAGGCATCGGTTCTATTCGACCCCGGTTCCACTTTTTCATATGTGTCTTCTTACTTTGCTTCTCATCTGGGTGTGCCTCGGGATTCTTTGAGTGCCCCCATTTATGTTTCCACTCCGGTGGGTGATTCTTTGGTTGTGGACCGTGTATATCGGTCGTGTTTGGTTACCATTTGTGATTTTGAGACCAGAGCGGATCTATTGTTGCTCGGGATGGTCGATTTTGATATTATTCTGGGCATGGACTGGTTGTCGCCCCATTATGCTATTCTTGATTGTCACGCCAAGACCGTGACGCTGGCTATGCCAAGCATTCCACGTATTGAGTGGAGTGGTACCCTAGATCACACCCCCAGCCGTGTTATTTCTTTTCTCAGAGCTCGGCGTATGGTTGAGAAGGGGTGTGCTGCTTATCTAGCCTATGTGCGGGACGTCGGTATTGACACTCCCTCTATTGATTCTGTTCCTGTGGTACGTGACTTTGCTGATGTATTTCCAGCTGATCTCCCGGGCATGCCGCCCGACAGAGATATTGACTTTGCTATTGATTTGTTGTCGGGCACTCAGCCCATTTCTATTCCACCGTACCGTATGGCTCCTCCCGAGTTGAAGGAGTTGAAGGATCAGTTACAGGAGTTATTGGGCAAGGGTTTCATTCGACCCAGTGTTTCGCCTTGGGGTGCTCTTGTATTGTTTGTGAAGAAAAAAGACGGTTCTATGCGTATGTGTATTGACTATCGTCAGCTGAACAAGGTTACAGTTAAGAACCGGTATCCTTTGCCCCGTATTGATGATTTATTTGACCGGCTACAGGGCGCACAAGTGTTTTCTAAGATTTATTTGCGCTCTAGGTATCACTAGCTGAAAATTCGGGAGCCAGATATCCCGAAGACTGCCTTCAGGACCCGATATGGTCACTATGAGTTCCTCGTGATGTCTTTTGGGCTGACTAATGCCCCAGCAACCTTTATGCATTTGATGCACAGTGTGTTCAGGCCTTATCTAGACTCGTTCATGATTGTTTTCATTGATGATATTATAGTATATTCCCGGAGCCGGGAAGAGCACTAGCAGCATTTGAGGATAGTGCTACAGATTCTGAGGGAGAAGCAACTTTATGCCAAGTTCTCTAAATGTGAATTCTGGTTGAGTTCAGTGGCATTTTTGGGCAACGTGGTGTCGAGTGATGGTATTCGAGTAGATCCGAGGAAGGTGGAGGCCGTGCAGAGTTGGCCCAGACCCTCCTCCGCTACTGAGATTCGCAGTTTCCTTGGTTTGGCGGGCTATTACCGTCGTTTCGTAGAGGGTTCTCTTCGATTGCAGCACCTATGACTAGATTGACCCAAAAGGGTGCCCCTTTTCAGTGGACAGACGAGTGTGAGGCGAGCTTTCAGAAGCTCAAGATAGCTTTGACTTCGGCCCCTATATTGATGTTGCCTACAGGTTCGGGGTCCTATACTGTATATTGTGATGCCTCACGAGTTGGACTCGGTGCGGTATTGATGCAGGACGGTAGGGTGATTGCCTACGCGTCGAGACAGCTGAAGGTGCATGAGAAGAATTACCCTGTTCATGATTTGGAGCTAGCTGCCATTGTTCATGCCTTGAAAATTTGGCGTCATTATTTATATGGGGTTCCTTGTGAGATCTACACCGATCACCGGAGCTTGCAGCACTTGCTTAAGCAGAAGGACCTGAATATGCGTCAGAGGAGATGGTTGGAGCTACCGAAGGACTATGATATTACTATTCTCTATCATCCAGGCAAGGCTAATGTGGTTGTCGATGCCTTGAGTCGTCGGGCAGAGAGTTTGGGGAGTTTGGCGTATCTACCGGCTTCGGAGAGGCCTATGGCGATGGATGTTCAGGCTTTAGCCAGACAGTTTGTTAGATTGGATCTTTCGGAGCCTAGCAGGGTTCCGGCTTGTGTGGTTTCTCGGTCTTCTCTATTTGACCGCATCAGGGAGCGTCAGTTCGACGACCCTCATTTGCTTGTCCTTCAGGACAGAGTTCGGCGTGGTGATGCTCGAGATGTTACCATCGGGGATGATGGAGTTATGAGGATGCAGGGCGTATCTGTGTGCCGAATGTAGATGATCTTTGGAAGCTGATTCTAGTAGAGGCCCATAGCTCGCGATATTCCATCCATCCGGGAGCCGCGAAGATGTATCAGGACTTGAAACAACATTACTGGTGGAGGCGGATGAAGAGGGATATAGTTGATTATGTTTCTAGATGCCTCAACTGCCAGCAAGTGAAGTATGAGCATCAGCGTCGGGGTGGATTGATGCAGCAGATTGAGATTCCCGAGTGGAAATGGGAGCGCATTACAATGGACTTTGTATCTGGACTTCCACGGACTGTTAGGAAGTTCGATTCTATCTGGGTTATTATGGATCGGCTGACCAAGTCCGCCCATTTCATACCGGTGAGCACTACTTATTCATCGGAACGACTGGCGGAGATCTATATCAGGGAGATAGTTCGGCTGCATGGTATTCCAGTTTCCATCATTTCGGATAGAGGCACTCGGTTCACTTCACGGTTCTGGAGAGCCGTACAGCAGGAGTTAGGTACTCGGGTAGAGCTGAGCACAGCATTTCACCCCCAGACTGATGGGCAGTCCGAGCGCACTATTCAGATTTTGGAGGATATGCTCCGTGCGTGCGTGATTGAGTTTGGAGGTTCATGGGATCACTTCTTGCCGTTGGCGGAGTTTGCTTATAACAACGACTACCAGTCTAGTATTCAGATGGCACCATATGAGGCCCTATATGGTAGGAGGTGCAGGTCTCCCGTGGGTTGGTTTGAGCCGGGCGAGGCCAGGTTGCTAGGTACCGATATGGTTCGGGATGCTATGGACAAGGTCAAGGTGATTCAGGACAAACTTCGTGCAGCCCAGTCTAGACAGAAGAGTTATGCGGACAAGATGGTTCGCGATGTGGCTTTTATGGTTGGCGAGCGGGTTCTGCTTCGAGTCTCGCCCATGAAGGGCGTTATGAGGTTCGGGAAGAAAGGGAAGCTGAGTCCCAGATTTATTGGCCCTTTTGAGATGTTGAGGCGAGTTGGGGAGGTTGCCTATGAGTTAGCCTTACCTCCTAGTCTAGCTGGAGTTCACCCCGTATTTCATGTCTCCATGCTCCGGAGGTACCATGGTGACCCGTCGCATGTGTTGGATTTCACTTTTGTTCAGCTAGACAAGGATCTGTCTTATGTTGAGGAGCCAGTAGCCATTCTAGACAGGCGGGTTAGAAAGCTAAGGTCAAAGAACATCGCTTCGGTAAAGGTTCAGTGGCGGGGCCAGCCGGTCGAGGAGGCGACTTGAGAGACTGAGCGGGACATGCACAGCCAGTACCCTCATCTTTTCACTACTCCAGGTATGTTTTCTATGCTCGTTCGAGGACGAACGAATCTTTTAAGTGTGGGAAGATGTAACGACCCGGCCGGTCGTTTTAGAAAAATTACGCCCCAATCCCCAATTTAACTGTTCTCCTAAGTTCATTTCTGCTATTGTGGTTTGCCGGGAGAGTTGGTTCTGAAATTTGGAGTATTTTGGGACACTTAGTCCCTAAATGAGAACTTTAAAGTTAGAAAATGGTCCGTAGCCGGAACAGTGTGAAGACGACCTCGAAACGGAAATCCGATAGTTCCATTAGCTCCGTTAGGTGATTTCGGGGTTGGTAGCGCGTTCGGAATGTATTTTGGAGGTCCGTAGCTCAATTAGGCTTGAAATGCCGAAGGTTGAAATTTTGGCGAATCCGAACGATAGGTGAGATTTTGATCCGGGGGTCGGAATGGAATTTCGACAATTTTTGTAGCTTCGTTATGTGATTTTGGATATGTCCGCAAATTGTCAGGTCATTTGGACGTCGTTTGGTCGGGTTTTAGATCGAATGTGCAATTCGGAAAGTTTTAAGAAATTTAGGCTTGAATTCGATGTGAATTATGGGTTTTGATGTTGTTAGACGAGTTTTTATGATTGGTATAAGTTCGTATCATGTTTTGAAGTGGGTTGGTGGTTTTCGTTGGAGTCCCGGGGGTCTCGGGACGAATCCGGGGGTCCAATCGGGCTAATTCATGCATTTTGGAAATGCTGTTAACTGCTAGTGTGTGCTGCAGACGAATGCTCTATGCGATCGCAATGGGCTAATACGATCGCATAGAAGGTTTCGAAGAGGCCGAGTATTTGTTCTATGCGATCGCGGGCATGGATATGCGATCGCATAGTTTTGGAAGGTTGTGCTCTGCGATCGCGTACTATCCCATGCGATCGCATAGTGTATAGAGAAGAGGGTTCCCAGGTCCAGCTTTTGTCCTATGCGATCGCGGAGCAGGGTATGCGATCGCATAGGTATATTTTTGGTGAGCATTGCGATCGCATTGAGGACTATGCGATCGCATAGAGTAGTTTGGCGAGGGTTAAAATTTGTTCTATGCGATCGCAACAGTATTCATGCGATCGCATAGAGTAAAAATGTCTGGCAGTGACTTTAAGTCCAAAATATTTCAGCCGCGACCCCATAAGCAAAAAACGCCATTTTTGAGCTCCAAGAGAGGGAATTGAAGGGGAAACGCTGGGATATCATCGGTAAATCATCGGGGGTAAGTTTCTTGACCTTATTTCGTTGGTTTATCATGAAATCCGTGACTATTTCATTGAAAATGAAAGATTAAAGGTGGGTTTGAACCCTAGGCCTAAATTTTAGAAAACCTTTGATTTGAATGGGAAAACGGAGTCCGATTTTGATAAATTTTATATGCACAGGCTCGTATTGAGATAAGGAACCCGAATATATAATTTTTGTGATTTTTCGATAAGCGTATAGAAAGTCGGGTTTTGGCAACTTGTGGATTTTGGTGTATTTTGAGCTATTTTGATTGGGTAATGCCCAATTGGCCTATTTTGATGTGATTCTATTGATTTTTATCAGATACTACACCTGTGGAGGCCGACATTCGCGGCAAGAGAGTTATTTCTTAGCGGTTTTGTACCGGAGTCGAGGTAAGTGGCTTGTCTAACCTCGTGTGGGGGAATTTTCACCCCTAGGATATTATGTGATAGTTTAAATGCCTTGTACGCGAGGTGACGGGCGTGTACATGCGCTGGTTATTGAACACATACTTTATTTAAAAATGTTCGATGAGTGATATTCCTGTCTTTAGCTGTTAATTTGATATTTTACCCGGTAGTAGTTAGAAAAGCATGATTAGGTAGTACTTAACTGTTTAGTTGCCTAATTGTCTTATTTGAACTTCTTGATAATTATTGGCACTATTTTTCGGTGAAGTTATAGTTAAGCATAATTTATTCTCTCTCTGTATTCCTTTATTTGTTGTGCTTGTGGACTGCGGGTTCAATTCCCGGAGACCCAGGGCTGTGGGTTCGATTCCCAGAGACCCGGAGTGATATTGGTAGGGACAGCGGGTTCGATTCAATTCCCTGAGACCCAGGGCTGTGGGTTCGATTCCCAGAGACCCGGAGTGATATTGGTAGGGACTGCGAGTTCGATTCCCGAGATCCTGAGTTATTGGTAGGGACTGCGGGTTCGATTCCCGAGATCCCGAGTTATTGGTAGGGACTGCAGGTTCGATTCCCGAGATCCTGAGTTATTGGCAGGGACTGCGGGTTCGATTCCCGAGATCCTAAGTTATTGGTAGGGACTGCGGGTTCGATTACCGGGATCCTGAGTTATTGATTACTTATTGAGACATGGACTGCGGGTCTCCGTGGGACTGTGGGTTTGATTCCCACAGGTCCTGGACTTGTTTTATTGAGTTGGTTATTTGCTGTTAGCTTAATTGTAGACGGTTGCAGTAATCATCTTATTGTTGTTATTTCGGAAATTATTATCATTTAAACTGTTTATTATTGTTATCATCATTATATTATTGTTTCTCAGTAGGGCCCTGACCTTCCTCGTCACTACTCCATCGAGGTTAGGCTTGGCACTTACTGAGTACCGCCGTGGTGTACTCATGCTACTCTTCTGCACACCTTTGTTGTGCAAATCTAGGTACATTAGAGCAGGCTCGTACTAGGTGATTCCGCTGCTTTCTGGGAGACCTCGAGGTATGATCTGCTACGTCCGCGGATCCGGAGGCTTTCCTTCTATTCTAGTAGTACTAGTTGGCATTTTTCCTTCATTTCGTTGATAGATACTCCTTACACATAGAGCCACAGTTGTATATTCTCTTTTAGTCTGTGTTACCGTGGGATTCAGGATCTTGGTAGCGTTTTATTCATTTAGTTGATGGATGTATGTGCCAAGCGGCACGGATTACATATCTTTTTATGCTATTTTTTCCGCTGTTTCTTATTTAAGTGTTCATAGCTTGTATATTCCGCAACGTGTTAGGCTTACCTAGTCGTGGGGACTGGGTGCCATCACGACATGTTCATGATTGGTGAACTAGGGTCGTGACATTAATTCTCTGAAAGTTACAAGTAATCACGATTAGTGTACTGTTAAGTAGTTTCGTATTATTTAAATAACATTCTATCATCTTAGCTAATAAATAATCCATTCCAGTAGTTTAAAACAGTTGTCGAAACATGAAAGTAAAAGTAGTCATTTATGTTGGAATTCATTCATATGAGATAGTTGAGATTTAAAATTGACACTGTAAATATGTTTTAGTATTTCTCCTCATTGAATAAATATAATTTGAGTTTGTTCTATGTTGGTTCTGAATATTTGTGTAAATGATGAATTCTGGTTTCTATTTCTCCTTTTCGATTTTGTCCCGTTTGGGCCTAAGAAATAACGAAGGCCCAGACCTATGCCGATTTAAAATTGAGATTCTAATGAATAACTTCAGCATGTTTTTGGGTTTTGCGACCCAGTTACATAAACTAATATGCTGAATTGAACACAAATAGTCCAGGCCCATGTAACATAAGGAATAGGGCCTGACTTATATTCTGGAAATTAATTAACTAGGGAAAAACCAAATGATAGAGAATATAGTTGTATATATATAGGATCGGACTATAAAAATCAAAGTTGGGATGAGCCTCACATTAAAACAAAATAGCTGGGCCCCCATATAAACGAATAATTATATAATAGACCCGGGAAGGTTGATAGTTAATTCCACAACCTTTCCAAAAGATTAAAAAGCCGATAGACGATGTAGGCGCGATTCTAAAATATATTTTCCCTAATATGAGTGCACATTTGATGTAACTCAAATCATAAATCTCGGCGAAGCCGAAGCGTATTAAAAGTCACAGGCGTACTTGTTGCGGTGTGACTCAAAATACGTTTTCGCAACGTCGCAATTCGTAAAATATTCAAAAGCGAAACATCCGCATTTTGTTTCAAAAGCATATAATAAATCATCTAAAATCAAGAACGATAGTTGAGCGACCGTGCTAAAACCACGAAATCCGGGAGTGCCAAACACCTTCTCCCGAAGTAACAGAATTTCTTATCCGGACTTTTTGTTGCGCGGACTGTTAAACAGAGTCAACTTCCTCGGATTCGGGATTAACCGTTGACTTGGGACACCATTATTTTCCCAAGTGGCGACTCTGAAATTTTAAATAAAATCCCGGACCGATTGTCCTTTATCTGGAAAGTCTCCTTCCTCGTTGTTATTATATCCTTTCTCGGGGTATTTATAATATCAAGGTATACCTTATTCTCCTAGTCGGGAAAATCAAAAAAGGTAGTAAAAAGGGAGGTGTGACAGCTCTGGCGGCTCTGCTGGGGACAAGTAACCCAGAACTTCGGTTCAGGGTTTAAGAATTCGAGCTCGTTAGAATTGCCGTTCTTGATATTATTTGACTTTGTTACATACTTTGACCAACATGCTACGTGTTTTATCGCTTTGATATTACATGGATTGAATATATAGAATTGTGCCGAAAACCCTTCTCTTCTTTACCTTCGGGGATGTGCTTACTGGTTGAGACTCCCCTTTCTGTTAAGGTATACCCAAAATACAAAATAGAGGCCGGAAAAGTTACAAAGCCGAACGACCCCGCGGGTCCTCGGTACGTAGCCCCCTCCTCGATCCGAGTTGTCCACTCGGGTACACGGTCTAGCACCATATGAAACCATAAGATATTGAACATAGGTCTAGGACGATTATTTGCATCATAACTGACTTAGGGGACTCAACACAGGGGTTGGGTCCGTCTAGGACAGTTGACCCGGAATATTAAAGACTGAGCATATTATAAGTTGCATTTTAATTGTCTTGGATCATTATGCGGACCGGAAAAATTCCCAAAAAAAAAACAAAAAAACAAAAGAAAGAGAAAATTCTTAAAAAAAGGGCATTGAGATATTAGCAAAAGGTTTTTAGAAAATTTGAAAAGAAAATATGAAAATAAGAAGAACATTGTTGGTCACATAATCTAACCGAACTACGCAGGTTTGATTCTCGCCATTAGGTAGGATACGTAGGCAACCCTTGACGGGTCCAACCACCCTTTAGAAAATGACCAAAAATATATTGAATTTTAGTTTCAAATAATCGAAGTGATTGCTATTTTTGGAAATAGCCGAATGTTCCGAAAGGACGCCGGAAGGCTGTTTTGGCAAAAATGGCCACTTCGAAATCCTGTCTTTTTCTTTTCAAAATATAAGCCTGAAAGGTTAATGAAAATTGACTTTGAAAAATATTTTTTCTTTTTCTGAATAAAATCGCCTTTAATAAATGTGCAGGATGAGCACAGTATAGAATGAACCCTTCACCTTAATGAATAAAATCCGTTTGGAGTTGAGACTATGGTGGAACGATATGGGTCAAGAAGGACAAGATTGGGTTAAATGCTTTCTAAAGGACCTTACGGGATTGATGGACATAATTCCCCGTGGTGATATAATTCGGGCACTTGTCATTGGGATCCCGCACATAATGTTCTACACTTCTCAGACTTCGAGCTCACTCCTACCTTAGAGGAAATTGCTTACTATATCGGGAAAGATGAGGTTCCCCTGAAAGAGAAATACCCGGTGGCTCCGAGGGCGATAACAGTACACAGATTCCTTGATTCTCTGAAATTTGCTAGGAACGTCCACAACAAGGACTTGGTTAATGTATTTTGTTCTTTAAATTTCATCTACAACAGATATGGTCATATCGGGGGATTCAACGACCCTACGAACAAGCTCGAGTCAAGTGGGAAGAGCATAAGCGATTTGCCTTTATAGTGGCGTTCCTTGGGCAAGTCATATTCCCAAGAAAAGATGGAAACATTAATACAAGGGTCGCCGGGGTGTCTAGTACTCATCTTGTGCAAGATAATAGCACACTGGCGCCAATGATTATAGCTGATATCTTCCGTACCCTCACATCATATAAAGCGTGGCATGACTTCTTTGAGGGTTGTAATTTGATTCTCCAGATTTGGTTGATAGAACATTTGTGCCATCATCCTCCGTTCTCAAGTTATGGGTCGTTTGAGAAGACGTGCATTGAAGAGTTATATATGTGAACAAAAGAAGTTAAGCTGCCAGAAGGAGCAAAAGGTTGGATTTCATACTTGCGATCGTTGACCGCTAGCCAAATTGATTGGGCATACGGATGGTCGCCCCTCGATGAGGTGATGTACATGCCAACAGAAGGGTCGCATTTCTTGATCATGGGTCTTAAAAGCATTCAGCCTTATGCACCGTACAGGGTACTACGACAGCTTGGGAGGTATCGAGTTATACCAAAAGACGGGGACCTCAGCTTACAAGCAGTACAGTTTAGTCCGGACGGACAATTTTCGAAAGCAAAGATTCGACAGATTTGGAATGAATGCCAAAGCTTGAAGGTAGACACTTGTGTGGGAAACCAAGCTTAGGGAGAAGTATCGCTAGGATATGCCGCATGGTATCACTGGGATGTCGAGCATGATAGACCAATGAAAAGGCCTCACATTCAAGATTTAGCCGAGCAGTCTAAGCAACACAGAAATTGGGTGGCCAGAAAAAATGAGTTTAGAGCCAAGATCAGCTTGCTAGAGAAATAATTTCCAGATCTCCAATTCGAGAGCGGTTTATATGCAGTATCTGACGAAGGAGAAAAGAAGCAGCTGAGAAAAGATAATGAAATTTTAAACGCTCAAATTGCAAAAATGAAAACTACATCCGAGACCCAGTTCGCCTAGCCCGAGATGAGAAATTGATTGAAAATCTTCGGCGTAAAGTGAATGACTACAGCTTCGATCTTGATAAAGCAGAAAATGAGTTAGTCGGGGTTTGGAGAAAATTGTCCATAAATGCCGAGGAAAGAGCTAGAATGGTTCAGCAATTACAAGATGAACACAAGGTTGAGGTAGATCAATTGAGAAAGAAAGTCATTACAGCCGAAGTCAAAAGTAGCAAGATAATCAAAGAGTTTGAAGTAGAGAGTGAACATTGTTACACGGCTATGGCTCGGTTAGAATTTGAGTTACAACAACTACAGAAAGAGAACCAACAAACCTTTGACGCTCGCACCAAACAGATCAGTAGGCTGCTTTAGGAAAAAAGGGTCATCCGAGAAAGAATCGTCAACATTGCTCAGTATATCACAAGAAAATGCCAATTGTGTGAAGATATGTCCCATGCAACATTCACATCAGCAGTGAAGTTCTTTGTAAAGCAAGTAATGTCTGTCCTAGATAAACTCCAAAGTGGATTAGCATATAGGCCCGCGACAAGACCGAACGATGTCTCGCGGGCACTAGGAGCATTAATGTATTAATAGGGCATGCATTTTGTATTTGTATTCCTTTTGCATTTGTAGCACAACATCGTTTTATAATCAATGTTTTTGAGTATCAATGAAAAAATTCAAAAGAATTTATTATCATACCAATTGTCGGGGCGATAGGCAAATATGTAGGAAGAAAAATAGAAAACAAAGAAAAAGAAAAAAAAAGATGAATAGAATAGCAATGAAAATGTCACGACCCGGATTTCCCCCAACATCGGGATCGTGATGGCGCCTACTCGTGGTAGCTAGGCAAGCCACCGTATTCATACTATCCTGTTTTTAACACAATTTTAATTAAATAAATGCGGAATGTTTAATCAAAATGGAAATAACAAATTCACAAGGTGAAAATCATACTGAAATCCTCTACCCAAGACGTGGAGTCACCAACTCACGAACTACTATGGAATACTACACATAAAAGTCTCAAGGAAATATAACATAATTCTGTTTGTCTCGGAATAAAGAGACTACATCTAATAACATAAATAAAGAGAGAGACGCCGGGCCTGCGGACGTCTGCAAGCTACCTCGGTCTCAAATATGATCAACTCCCACGCAATCGATTTATTGCTGTTGCTGCTCCTGATCGTAACCTGGACCCGTGCAAAAACGCACAGAAGTGTAGCATCAGCACAACCGACCCCATGTGCTGGTAAGTGCCTGGCCTATCCCGGCGAAGTAGTGACAAGCCTAGGACCAGACACTCACATAAATCTGTGCAATTCAATATATATGTGTGTACCACAAAATAACAAGAAATAATCAAGTAATAACACAATAAGGAATATCTTAAAGAATTCAACAATTAACCACAGTTAATAATTTCACAAAGAAAACAAAGTATAATGTAAACACGAATAATATCACTTCAAGAAATAGCAAGCAATTGCACGGCATCACCCTTCGTGCTTTTACTCTCATCCTCACCAAACAAACAAATAAAGTACACGGCATCACCCTTCGTGCTTTTACTCTCATCCTCACATCCATAGTACGGCATGATCCTTCGTACATGGTTCAATAACAGGGCACGGCATGATCCTTCGTACATGGTTCAATAACAAGGCACGGCATGATCCTTCGTGCATAATCAATAAATAAACATGGCACGACATTAACCTTCGTGCATAAATAAATAAACATGGCACGGCATCACCCTTCGTGCATTATCACTCTTCCTCACCCAAATAACAATCACAGTTAAGGGCAGAGAAAGAAACAGCAATTCATAAATCGTCCCATCAAGGGCAATCGATAATTATCTTCACAACAAGTCCCAACAAGGGAGAACAATAACAATTCACCTGTAATATATCTCAAAATATCATTTTCCAACGACTCACGGTCATACTAGACGCCAATGTATGGATGCTCGTCACCACAGCCCATACACCGCACTCGATCACATAACACATAACACATAATCTTATTCCCTCAAGCTAGGATAGAACAAACACTTACCTCGAATGCTTATGAACAATTCAATCCGTGGAAATGTCTTTTCTTTCAATTTGGCTCCAATCCAACCGTATCTATACACAATTGATTTAATATCATCAATACTACTCAACAAACTAATTCTTAAGACCAAATACAACTTTTACAACATTCTGCCCGGAATAGTGAATTTCAACCCCGGGCCCACATGGTCGGAATTCGGGGTTAGGACCAAAATCCGGTTACCCATTCCCCCACGAGTTCATGTATATGATTTGTTTCAAAATCGGACCTCAATTCGAGGTCCAATTCCCCAATTTATGAAAAACCCTATTTTCTAACAAAAACAAGAATTCTACCATGAAAATCATTGATTTCTTACGAAAAACATGTTTAATGATGTTAGGAATTGAAAGAATTAAGTAAAAAGTGACTTACAATCGTTTTGATGAAGAAGAAATCCGTGAAGAATCGTAAATGGATGTTTTTGTTTTGTAAAAAGTGAAGAAATGACTGAAAATCGTGTTTTACAGGTCTCTGTGTTCGCATTTGCGAACATGGGTTCGCAATTGCGAACCCGACCAATTTCTGGAGTTTGAAAAATAAGCTAAGGCTGGGAAGTTCGCATTTGCGAACATTTGTTCGCATTTGCGATCACTGGCAGACAAAGGGGTGTTCGCATTTGCGAACTAATGTTCGCATTTGCGAACACAGGCTGTATAAGGCAGTGTTCGCATTTGCGAACAATGGTTCGCATTTGCGAACCAAGGCAGTATGGGGAATGTTCGCATTTGCGAACATAGGCAGGTTCTGGGGACTTTCGCAAATGCGAACAATTGTTCGCATTTGCGAACAAGGCTGGGTCAATGGGGCTTCGCATTTGCGATAAAGGTTCGCATTTGCGAGCCTTGCCTTACACTGTCCCCTTCGCAATTGCGAGAAATACTTCGCAATTGCGAAGCCAACAACTGGGTGAAAAACCAGCAGTTCAAAAATTCAGAATTTCATCCAACGGCCTATCAAATCTTTACCCGAGCCCCCGGCTCCAAACCAAACATGTACATAACCTCAAAAACACATTATGAACTTGTTCGTGCGATCACATCGCCAATATCACCTCGTTTTCATCAAATCAAGCCTCAAATTCATGATTTTCATACCTTTGGTTTTCAAAACTTTCAAACTTGGGACTCAAGGTCCAAAACATCTCAAACGACATCCAAATGACACCAAACTTTACAGAAATCACATATATAATATTTAAGACTTGTACCGGGCGTCGGAACCAAAATACGAGCCCGATACCAAGGTCAATTAATTTATTTCCTTTAACAATTACATCAAAAACAATTTCATAGAAAAATTCATAACTTGGGCTCTAGGCCTCAGAATACGACTCCGGACACATGTCCAAGTCCCATATTTTCCTACGGACCTCTCGGGACCATCCAATCTCGGGTCCGGATCCGTTTACCAAAAATGTTGACCGAAGTCAACCATATCAATATTAATATCATTTTTATCCAAATTTCTCATAGAATTCATATTTTCTATCACAAAATCTTTCCGGCTACATGCTCGGATTGTGCACGTAAATCGAGGCAACATAGAATGAGGTTTTCAAGGCCTCGAAAGTACGGAACAAGTGAGGGAAACAGGTGATGACCCTTTGGGTCGTCACATTCTCCACCTCTAAAACAACCGTTCGTCCTCGAACGGACAAGAGAAAGAAGTACCTGAGTCGGGGAACAAATGTGGGTAGCGGCTCCGCATATCAGACTCGGACTCCCAGGTCGATGCCTCAGGAGGCTGACCTCTCCACTGAACACGCACAGAAGGATAACTCTTCGACCTCAACTGTCGAACCTGCCGGTCTAGAATGGCTACCGACTCCTCCTCGTAAGATAGATCATTGTCCAATTGGACAGTACTGAAGTCTAACACATGTGTGGGATCGCCGTGGTATCTCCGAAGCATAGATACATGAAAAACTCGATGCACGGCTGATAAGCTAGGCGGCAAAGCTAATCTGTAAGCCACCCCTCCCACTCTGTCTAAAATCTCAAATGGACCAATATACCTAGGGCTGAGCTTGCCTTTCTTTCCGAACCTCATCACGCCCTTCATAGGCGACACTCGGAGCAATACTCGTTCACCAACCATGAAATCTACATTTCGAACCTTACGATCCGCATAAGTCTTATGCCTGGACTGAGCTGAACGCAATCTCTCCTGAATAGTCTTGACCTTATCCAAGGCCTCCCGAACTAAGTCTGTACCTAACAACCGAGCCTCTCCCGGTTCAAACCATCCAACCGGTGATCGACATCGCCTACCATACAACGCCTCATACGGAGCCATCCGGATGCTAGATTGGTAGCTGTTATTGTAGGCGAACTCCACTAATGGCAGAAATCGGTCCCACGAGCCTCCGAAATCAATAACACGAGGCTCGAAGCATGTCCTCGAGAATCCGAATAGTCCTCTCGAACGGGCCATCCGTCCGAGGATGAAATGCTATACTCAACCGAACCCGGGTGCCTAACTCTCGCCTGGACCGCTCTCCGAACCGCGAGGTAAGCTGCGTTCCTCGATCGGAGATAATAGATATCGGCACCCCATGGAGACGAACAATCTCCCTAATGTAAACCTCCGCTAACCTCTCCGACGAGTAGGAGACAGATATTGGAATAAAGTGTGCTGATTTGGTCAGCCTATCAACAATGACCCAAATAGCATCAAATGTCCTCCGAGTCAAAGGAAGTCCAGTAACGAAGTCCATAGTGATCCGCTCCCATTTCCACTCGGGAATTTCAATCCTCCGGAACACACCACCAGGTCTCTGGTGCTCATATTTCACCTGCTGACAATTTAGACACCGAGCGACATACGCAACGATATCTTTCTTCATTCTGCGCCACCAATAGTGCTGCTGTAAGTCTTGGTACATCTTTACGACGCCCGGGTGAATAGAATACCGCGAACCGTGGGCCTCTGCTAAGATCAACTCCCGAATCCCTTCGACATTGGGCACACAAACTCGACCCTGCAATTTCAATACGCCATCATCATCTAGGTTTACCTGTGTGGCACCTCCCCGCTGTACTGTATCTCTCAACTCACGTAAATGAGGATCATCAAATTGCCTCTCACGGATATGCTCTAATAAAGAAGAACGAGCGACCGTGCAGGCTAATACCCTGCTAGGCTCAGAAATGTCTAATCTCACGAACCGGTTGGCTAAGGCCTGGACATCTAGAGCTAATGGTCTCTGACTGACCGGAATGTATGCAAGACTACCCATGCTGGCATATTTTCTACTCAATGCATCGGCCACCACATTGGCCTTACCTGGGTGATATAATATCGTAACATCATAGTCTTTTAGCAACTCTAACCATCTCCGCTGTCGTAGATTCAACTCCTTCAGTTTGAACAAGTACTGTAGGCTTTTGTGATCAGTGTACACCTCACATGTCACACCATATAGATAATGCCTCCAGATCTTTAAGGCATGAACCACTGCTGCTAACTCAAGATCATGAACTGGATAATTCTTCTCATGTATCTTTAATTGCCTCGAAGCATAAGCGATAACCTTACCATCCTGCATCAATACCGCTCCAAGCCCTGTACGAGATGCGTCACAATAAACTGTATAAGGCCCTGTACCTGTAGGTAGTACCAACACCGGTGCGGTGGTCAAGGCTGTCTTGAGCTTCTGAAAGCTCGCCTCACACTCCTCTGACCACTGAAACTGAACACCCTTCTGGGTCAACCTGGTCATCGGGGCTGCAATAGAAGAAAACCCCTCTACAAATCGACGGTAGTAACCTGCTAATCCCAAGAAACTCCGGATCTCAGTCACCGAAGCTGGTCGAGGCCAATTCCGGACTGCCTCAATCTTCTTTGGTTCCACCTGAATACCTTCCACTGATACAATGTGACCCATAAATGCTACCGAACTCAACCAGAACTCACATTTCGAAAATTTGGCATATAGCTGGTTATCTTTCAGAGTCTGAAGAACCACTCTGAGGTGCTGCTCGTGCTCTTCCTGGCCGCGGGAGTACACCAGGATGTCATCTATGAAGACTATCACGAACAGATCTAAGTAAGGCCTGAATACCCGATTCATCAACTCCATGAATGCTGCCGGGGCATTGGTCAACCCGAAGGACATGACCAAGAACTCATAATGCCCATATCTAGAGCGAAAGGCTGTCTTAGGAATGTCAGCCGCCCTGATCTTCAGCTGATGGTAGCCTGACCTCAAGTCTATCTTAGAGAATACCCTCGCTCCCTGGAGCTGGTCAAACAAATCATCAATCCTCGGGAGTGGATATTTATTTTTGATAGTCACCTTGTTTAACTGCCGGTAATCAATACACATCCGCATCGAGCCATCCTTCTTCTTTACAAATAATACAGGTGCTCCCCAGGGGGAAACACTGGGCCTGATAAAGCCCTTCTCAAGAAGGTCCTGCAACTGATCTTTCAACTCTTTTAACTCCGGCGGGGCCATACGATAGGGTGGAATAGAGATGGGCCGAGTGCCCGGTGCCAAATCAATACAGAAATCAATATCCCTGTCGGGTGGCATGCCCGGCAGGTCTGAAGGAAAAACCTCCGGAAACTCCCGTGCAATAGGGACCGACTCAATGGAAGGAACCTCTGCGCTGGAATCACGAACATAAGCCAAATAAGCTAGACACCCCTTCTCGACCATACGTCGAGCCTTAACATAGGAAATAACAGTGCGAACGGAGTGGCTTGAGGTACCCTTCCACTCTAATCGGGGTGATTCTGGCAAGGCTAAGGTGACAATCTTAGCATGACAATCAAGAATAGCATGGTATGGGGACAACCAGTCCATCCCCAATATGACATCAAAATCTACCATATCCAAGAGCAACGGATCAACACGGGTCTCAAGACCCCCAAATATAACTACGCACGAACGATGCACCCGATCGACTACAATGGAGTCACCCACTGGTGTAGCCACATAAACTGGAATATCCAGAGCATAGGCGGGCACGACCAAATACGGTGCGAAGTAGGAAGACACATAGGAATATGTAGATCCCGGGTCAAATAATACTGAAGCACCTCTGCCACACACAAGAATAGTACCTATAATCACGGTATCTGATGCCTCTGCCTCTGGCCTGGCTGGTAAAGCATAGAATCGGGGATCTGCACCTCCCCTCTGAGTTGCGTCTCTAGGACGACCATCAACTGGCTGACCTCTACCTCTCGCTGGACGGTCTCCACCTCTACGGTCTCGACCTCCACCTCTATAATCTCTACCCCCGCCTCTGGCTGGCTGGGCAGGCTGAGGGTCAGCTGGGGCCTGAATCATAGGACGAGGACCTCGCTGCTGAGAGTTGCCCGCTGCTATAGGGCAATTCCTGATAAAATGACCTGGGTCACCACAACCGTAGCAACTCTTAGACTGATAGGGCTGCTGGCCCCGACGACCCGAATGGCCTCCACGAACACTCTGAAGAGGCTGAGCATTAATAGGAGACTGGTCTGAATAATGCCCCCGAGAACCACGATCACCCGATCCACCCTGTGAAGCCTGAAGGGCGGAATGAAAAGGCCTGGAGGACTGGCCTCTATCAAAGGATTCTCTGCTACCAGAGGAAGAACCACCAAACCTGCCCGAATGACGAGGCCTCTTATCTGAAGAATAACCGCCTCCCCTAGCAAGAGCCATCTCAACTCTGCGTGCTGCATTGGCTGCCTCCTGAAATGATATGTCACTTCCCACACCCATAGCCATCTGGAGTCTAATCGGCTGATTGAGCCCATCTATAAATCCGCGGACCCTCTCCCGCTCCGTGGGAAGTATCACCACTGCATGACGAGCCAAGTCAATAAATCTCGTCTTACACTGTGTAACTGTCATAGTGCCCTGATGGAGGCGCTCAAACTGCCTCCGAAGTACATCCCTCTGAGTAGCAGGGAGAAACTTCTCCATAAATAGTTCCGCAAACCGGTCCCATGATAAAGCTGGGGACCCTGCTGGTCGAGTCAGGCAATAATCTCTCCACCAAGTCTTGGCGGATCCTGCAAGCCTGAAGGTACAGAAGTCAACTTCGTTTGTCTCCACAATCCCCATAGTCTTGAGAATCTCATGGCAACTGAATAAAAAGTCCTGAGGATCCTCTGATGTGGCTCCACTGAATGTAGTGGTAAATAGCTTGGAAAACCGATCAAGCCTCCATAACGAATCAGAAGTCATGGCCGCTCCATCTCCGTCCTGAGCTATGGTACCTGACTGAGTGGCCAGCTGGCTGAACCACTGGTGCCTGAGGCTGGGGAGCTACTGGCTCTGGAGTACGTGCAACAGGAGTCTGGACCATGGTGCAGCTGGTAATAAGCCTGCTCTGGCAACGCTGTCCATAAAACCTGCTATCCTGACCAGAGCCTCCCGAAGATCCGGGGTAAATAAGGCCTCCCCTGGGACATGAGCTGGGCCCACAAGAGCTGCTGGAACTGGAGCCTCCTCACCAATCTCAACATGAGGCTCCACCTCTAGGATAGCTGCCTGGGCAGAGCTCTGCCCCTACCACGGCCTCCGATACGGCCTTGGCCCCTGCCCCTCACGGGAGCCGCCTGGGGCTCAAGCTGCTGATCAGCGGACGAAGAAGCGCGTGTCCTCACCAACTGCGGAAGGACAAAGTAGAAACTCAATCAGTATTTGAGGAACAAATCGCACGACAAGAAGGAACAAATAAGAGACTCTTTCCTAACTCAATAGACTCCGGAGGACAAGTACAGACGTCTCCATACCTACCTCTCAAACTCTACTAAGCTTGTTCGTGAGTGGTGAGACCTATGTAACCTAGAGCTCTGATACCAACTTGTCACGACCCGGATTTCCCCCAACATCGGGATCGTGATGGCGCCTACTCGTGGTAGCTAGGCAAGCCACTGTATTCATACTATCCTGTTTTTAACACAATTTTAATTAAATAAATGCGGAATGCTTTATCGAAATGGAAATAACAAATCACAAGGTGAAAATCATACTGAAATCCTCTACCCAAGACGTGGAGTCACCAACTCACGAACTACTATGGAATACTACACATAAAAGTCCGAAGGAAATATAACATAATTCTGTTTGTCTCGGAACAAAGAGACTACAGCTAATAACATAAATAAAGAGAGAGACGCCGGGCCTGCGGACGTCTGCAAGCTACCTCGGTCTCAAATATGATCAACTCCCACGCAATCGATTTATTGCTGTTGCTGCTCCTGATCGTAACCTGGACCTGTGCAAAAATGCATAGAAGTGTAATATCAGCACAACCGACCCCATGTGCTGGTAAGTGCCTGGCCTATCCCGGCGAAGTAGTGACAAGCCTAGGACCAGACACTCACATAAACCTGTGCAATTCAATATATATGTGTGTACCACAAAATAACAAGAAATAATCAAGTAATAACACAATAAGGAATATCTTAAAGAATTCAACAATTAACCACAGTTAATAATTTCACAAAGAAAACAAAGTATAATGTAAACACGAATAATATCACTTCAAGAAATAGCAAGCAATTGCACGGCATCACCCTTCGTGCTTTTACTCTCATCCTCACCAAACAAACAAATAAAGTACACGGCATCACCCTTCGTGCTTTTACTCTCATCCTCACATCCATAGTACGGCATGATCCTTCGTACATGGTTCAATAACAGGAGTACGGCATGATCCTTCGTACATGGTTCAATAACAGGCACGGCATGATCCTTCGTGCATAATCAATAAATAAACATGGCACGGCATTAACCTTCGTGCATAAATAAATAAACATGGCACGACATCACCCTTCGTGCATTATCACTCTTCCTCACCCAAATAACAATCACAGCTAAGGGCAAAGAAGGAAATAGTAATTCATAATCCGTCCCATCAAGGGCAATCAATAATTATCTTCACAACAGGTCCCAACAAGGGAGAACAATAACAATTCATCTGTAATATATCTCAAATAATCATTTTCCAACGACTCACGGTCATACTAGACGCCGGTGTATGGATGCTCGTCACCACAGCCCATACACCGCACTCGATCACATAACACATAACACATAATCCTATTCCCTCAAGCTAGGATAGAACAAACACTTACCTCGAATGCTTATGAACAATTCAATCCGTGGAAATGTCTTTTCTTTCAATTTGGCTCCAATCCAACCGTATCTATACACAATTGATTTAATATCATCAATACTACTCAACAAACTAATTCTTAAGACCAAATACAACTTTTACAACATTCTACCCGAAATAGTGAATTTCAACCCCGGGCCCACATGGTCGGAATTCGGGGTTAGGACCAAAATCCGGTTACCCATCCCCCACGAGTTCATGTATATGATTTGTTTCAAAATCGGACCTCAATTCGAGGTCCAATTCCCCAATTTATGAAAAACCCTATTTTCTAACAAAAACAAGAATTCTACCATGAAAATCATTGATTTCTTACGAAAAACATGTTTAATGATGTTAGGAATTGAAAGAATTAAGTAAAAAGTGACTTACAATCGTTTTGATGAAGAAGAAATCCGTGAAGAATCGTAAATGGATGTTTTTGTTTTGTAAAAAGTGAAGAAATGACTGAAAATCGTGTTTTACAGGTCTCTGTGTTCGCATTTGCGAACATGGGTTCGCAATTGCGAACCCCGACCAATTTCTGGAGTTTGAAAAATAAGCTAAGGCTGGGAAGTTCGCATTTGCGAACATTTGTTCGCATTTGCGATCACTGGCAGGCAAAGGGGTGTTCGCATTTGCGAACTAATGTTCGCATTTGCGAACACAGGCTGTATAAGGCAGTGTTCGCATTTGTGAACAATGGTTCGCATTTGCGAACCAAGGCAGTATGGGGCAGTGTTCGCATTTGCGAACATAGGCAGACCCTGGGGACTTTCGCATTTGCGAACAATTGTTCGCATTTGCGAACAAGGCTGGGTCAATGGGGCTTCGCATTTGCGATCAATGTTCGCATTTGCGAGCCTTGCCTTACACCGTCCCCTTCGCAATTGCGAGAAATACTTCGCAATTGCGAAGCCAACAGCTGGGTGAAAAACCAGGCAGTTCAAAAATTCAGAATTTCATCCAACGGCCTATCAAATCTTTACCCGAGCCCCCCGGGCTCCAAACCAAACATGTACATAACCTCAAAAACACATTATGAACTTGTTCGTGCGATCACATCGCCAATATCACCTCGTTTTCATCAAATCAAGCCTCAAATTCATGATTTTCATACCTTTGGTTTTCAAAACTTTCAAACTTGGGACTCAAGGTCCAAAACATCTCAAACGACATCCAAATGACACCAAACTTTACAGAAATCACATATATAATATTTAAGACTTGTACCGGGCATCGGAACCAAAATACGAGCCCGATACCAAGGTCAATTAATTTATTTCCTTTAACAATTACATCAAAAACAATTTCATAGAAAAATTCATAACTTGGGCTCTAGGCCTCAGAATTCGACTCCGGACATATGTCCAAGTCCCATATTTTCCTACGGACCTCTCGGGACCATCCAATCTCGGGTCCGGATCCGTTTACCAAAAATGTTGACCGAAGTCAACCATATCAATATTAATATCATTTTTATCCAAATTTCTCATAGAATTCATATTTTCTATCACAAAATCTTTCCGGCTACATGCTCGGATTGTGCACGTAAATCGAGGCAACATATAATGAGGTTTTCAAGGCCTCAGAAGCTCGAAATTATTAATAAAATAAGTGATGACCCTTTGGGTCGTCACAATCTGAGGTGAAAAGAAAATAGTGGTTCAAGGAGGAATAAATGCCGGAATGATGCATAATGATCAAGGCAAAAGTTGTGATTTTAATCATTACATTTTACCCCTTATGTGATAACTATTAACAAGTTTTGTTGTTGATGAGAATCCGATTTTCAGCTGGCAACTGGTGTTCTGGCACATCACAATTACAATACACGTTCAAAAGCTATGACTCAGGAGATTGAACCTACCATCATGGACCCGGTACAGGAAGAAGAGGTTGTAGATGTTGCGGGTATGAAAGAGGAGATGTATAAGCTGAGGCAACAAATGTCGGAAATGTACCAAGCCTGGTCCAGGGGTCAACCTTTACCCACACATCCAGCCAATCCAGCATATGTCCCTCCCGCAAATCCTAATCCCGAACCACCTACCATGAACTCATCCTCCACATACCCAGATTATCCAACAGTACTATGCCACAACTTCACAGGCACCACCACCACTATCCAAACAGATTCCACCTCAACCACCTCAGGTCACCCCGGTATATGTGGCACCACCACCTGCTGCTCTGCATAAATCGTCAAGTGAACTAGTGTTCCATGTGCAAGACACGCATTATTCTCCACCGGAGCCAACATTCAGGCAACACGACTCCTATACACCACTTATGGATACGACAGAAGAAAAGCCCATCAGAAACTTGGAGCAAGAAGAGATGGCACGGAAGATGAGAAGTCTAGAACAATCTTTCCGTAACATACAAGGGCTAGGAGGCCAAGTGAGCGTCGCATATAAAGATTTATGTTTGTTTCTAGAAGTGCAGCTCCCGGCTGGATTCAAGCTGCCTAAATTCGATATGTACGATGGACATGGGGATCCGGTAGCCCATCTAAGGGGTTATTGTAGCAAGATGCATGGTGCAGGGGGAAGAGATGAAATATTGATAGCTTATTTTAGCCAGAGTCTAAGCGGTTCTGCACCGGAGTGGTATACCCGTCAGGATCACACCAGATGGTTCATTTGGGATGATGTAGCTCAGTCATTCGCTAACCACTTCCAGTACAATTTGGAGATAATTCCAGACAGGCTGTCGCTAACAAAAATGGAGAAGAAGCCCGGGGAAAGTTTCCGGGAGTACGGGTTTAGATGGAGGGAACAAGCTGCACGGGTGGACCCTCCTATGAAGGAAACAGAAACTGATGGATTGTCTTCTACAAGCCTTAGAGCCTACTTACTATGGTCATCTGCTATCAGCTATTGGTAAAACTTTTATTGAAGTGGTGAAAATGGGGAGTTCCGTAGAGGAAGGATTGAAAACCAACAAAATCATGAGCTTTTCGGCTATCAAGGACACGAATAAGGTGATACAAACCGGAAATGGGGGATCTATCGGTAAAAAGAAGAAGGAAGAGGTTGCAGTTGTTGAAAGTAGACCATGGTCTCGGGGACAAAATACATACCATCACCCACCTCATCCATACCAATCATACCCACCAGCACCTTACAACCCACCTCCATCATATTATCCACCTGCTATCCCACATTACTCCGTTCCACATGCTCAACATTACCTACCGCCTCCACATGTATGGCGAGCCCAAACTCCACAGAACGTCTACCACACACAAAACACCTACCCACCTTCTAAAACATATAAAAATCCAAATAGACCCAGCTTCCGCCCAGATCCGGAAGTAAGAGGAAACAGAGCCCAAACAAAGAAAACATTCACTCCGTTAGGGGAGTCATACACCAGCCTTTATCATCGCCTGTGGGAGCTAGGGATGCTAAGCCCAATTGAGCCAAAACTTCCAAACCCACCACCTAGAAACCTTGACCAATCAGTCCGATGTGAATATTGTTCCGGGGCGCCGGGACATGATACTGAAAAGCGTTGGCACTTGAAATCCGCCATACAAGAGCTTATTGATACTAGGAGGATTGAGGTGCAGGCTCCAGAAACTCCTAATATTACACGGAACCCATTGGCAGCCCATCATGAGACGCACATGATAAAGTTGGAACAAGGAGAGATTAGTAAGAAACCATTCCAATCAGTGATGATGATAAATGCAAATAGCAAAGTGGAAAGAGAGGTTGAGAAAGAGAAAGCGACAGCCGAGTTTCCAATAAAGAAGCCACCAGTGGTCGAGGCTATGAAAATAATAGTGCCAGGAGCTAAGCCGTTGTTGACTGTGAAGAGAGCCTATGTGGAACATGTAGTCATCAAACCGGTGGTACAGATGCCAGTTGTAGACACTAAAGCCATACCGTGGAACTATAACAAAGTCACAGTGACATACAAGGGGAAAGAGGTTACAGGAGAAATCAATGAAACACATGGCCTAACTAGTTCCGGGCGATGCTTTGCCCTGGAAGAATTAAGGAAAACAAAAGTGGTGAAGGAGAATCCTAATCATGTGAAGAAAGTGGTTACTGAAGAAGAAGTAGAAGAGTTTTAGAAAAAGATGAAAGCTCAAGACTATTCAATAGTAGAGCAGTTGAGAAAGACGCCTGCGCAGATTTCATTGCTTTCATTGTTAATTCATTCTGAGGAGCACATGAGCGCGTTAATGAAAATTCTGAACGAAGCACATGTGCCCAAGAAAATCTCAGTCTTCCATCTTGAGAAAATCACGAATAAAATCTTTGAGACGAACAAGATAACATTCTCAGATAACGAATTGCCGCTTGAAGGGACATAGCACAACAAAGCACTTTATCTCACTGTCAAGTGCGAAGAATCTGTGGTTACCCGTGTTCTAGTAGACAACGGGTCAAGTGCCAACATTTGTCCACTCTCAACTCTGGGAAAGCTGAAGATTAATCCTGATAGAATCCGTCGAAATAGTGTGTGTGTACGGGGCTTTGACGGAGGAGGCAAGAATACCCTAGGGGACATTGTGCTGGAAGTTACCATTGGATTGGTGGACTTCACCATGGAGTTCCAAGTGCTAGATATCGCTATTTCTTACAATCTGTTATTGGGACGTCCATGGATACACGCGGCCAAAGCTGTACCATCTTCTCTGCACCAGATGGTAAAATTCGAATGGGAACAGCAGGAAATCATAGTGCATGGAGATGATGAAGTCTTTAACACCATAACGCCATTTGAAGAAACTGAAGGGGACAAGGGCCCATGGGTATATCAAGTGATGGATGTTGTGGTAGTTAACAAAATATCTGAAGGGGACAACATGCCAATTCCTACAGTGGCTCCTACAGCAGTTATGGTGGCTAAAGAAATGATCATAAATGGGTTTGCACCGGGAAAAGGTTTGGGGATAACTCTACAAGGGATAACACAACCAGTCCACTTGCCGGGAAATAATGACACCTTTGGCCTGGGTTTTAAGCCTACTTATGCCTACATCCAAAGAGCCAAAAGAATGAAGAAGAAAAGTTGGACCCTCCGAAAACCAATTCCAAAATTATCCGACACCTTTACTAGGTCTAGTACACGAAGACATTTGACAACTGCTGTGCCAAGTTATGCTGAAATAAGGCCGGATGTGAAGCTTCTCGCAAGGTTTGAAATGTTGTTCGAGGATGTAAACATGTTGGATATGGGTGAGAGAATGAGCAGGACTGATGTTCAGTTTGTGGGACCCAACACTGCACTTAATAATTGGGAAGCTACTCCTCTTCCGATCAGGAGGAAGTTGTGGTAGTTAGCCTTAAAAATATTTCATTTTTCCCAAAGCTATTTTATTTTGTAATCCCACACCCCACTGAAATCAAATGTATCCAACCTCTATTATCTTTTTGGAAAAAATCAATGAAATGCAATTTCTTTTCCCTTCTTCACTTTTGCCTTATTTTATTTTCTCTTCTTTTTGTACAGTTCAATATTCGCTTATTCCAATGATATGTCATGCATGAAGGATTCCCGGTCCAGTCTTGATAATCGAATAGTTATACAGGAAATTGAAAATGAGTGTGAAGTAGAATATGAAGATGAGGAAATACTGGAGGAAATCAGTAAAGATTTGAATCAATATGAGGAAAAACCCAAAACGAACTTAAATGAGACAAAATCTATTAATCTGGGGAGTGAGGATAATGTCCGGAAAACAAAGATCAGTGTACATTTAGAGGCTTCCCTCAGAGAAGATCTAATCAAGTTATTACATGAATACAAGGACACATTTTCTTGGTCCTATGATGACATGCCCGGACTCAGCACTGATCTGGTGGTACATAAATTGCCCATCTACCAGAATGCGGTCGATAAAGCAAAAGTTAAGGAAGTTTAAAACGGACATCAGCGTGAAAATAAAAGAAGAAATTAACAAGCAATTCGAGGCGAAGGTTATACGGGTCACTAAATATCACACCTGGATAACGAGGGAATATTTTTCAGCATTTTGGAAAAACCAGGGTGTGTGTTGATTACAAAGACCTTAACAAGGCTAGTCCAAAGGATGATTTTCCATTGCCAAATATCCATATACTTATTGACAATTGCGCCAAACATGAAATTGGCTCTTTTGTAGATTGTTATGTGGGTTATCATCAGATCCTAATGGACAAAGAAGACGCCGAAAAGACAGTCTTTATCACGTCTTGGGGAACATATTGTTATAGAGTGATGCCATTTGGATTGAAGAATGTCGGGGCTACATATATGAGGGCGATGACCACTATGTTTCATGATATGATGCACCGAGAGATAGAAGTGTATGTGGACGATGTCATCATTAAGTCCAAAAAGCAATGTGACCATGTTAAAGCTTTGCGGAAGTTTTTCCAGAGGCTCCGAAGATATAATCTCAAGCTTAATCCAGCCAAGTGTGCTTTCGGGGTGCCTTCAAGAAAGTTATTGGGGTTTATAGTAAGCCGGCGTGGTATTGAATTAGACCCATCGAAGATAAAAGCAATCCAGAATTTGCCTCCGCCGAAGAACAAGAAGGAAGTAATGAGTCTATTGGGTAGATTGAACTATATTAGCAGGTTTATTGCTCAGCTAACATCAACATGTGAGCCTATTTTCAAATTGTTAAAGATAGATGCTGCAGTAAATTTTCACGCCCCGAATCGGGGAAGCCTTCGATAAGATTAAAGAATATTTGGCCAATCCTCCAGTGTTAGTTCCTCCGGAACCGGGAAGACCTTTGATCTTGTATTTGACGGTGTTAGACAACTCTTTTGGTTGCGCATTGGGGCAGCATGATGAGACTGGAAAGAAAGAGCATGAGATATATTACCTCAGTAAAAAGTTCACATCTTATGAGGTAAAATACGCTCAGTTGGAAAGAACGTGTTGTGCATTAACCTAGGTTGCTCAGAAACTGAAACACTACTTGTCAGCTTATACCACATATCTGATATCACGGTTAGATCCATTGAAGTATATATTTCAGAAGCCCATGCCTACAGGAAGACTTGCTAAATGGTAGATTCTGCTCACAAAATTTGACATCATCTATGTAACACGTACGGCAATGAAGGCTCAAGCAGTTGCATATCATCTAGCAGAGAATCCAGTGGATGATGAATATGAGCCGCTAAAGACATATTTTCCGGATGAGGAGGCAATGAATGTTGAATAAATAGAGCAAAATGACAAGCCAGGCTGGAGAATGTACTTCGATGGAGCCGTCAACAGTAAGGGAGTTGGAATTGGAGCAGTACTTATTTTAGAAACGGGTCAGCATTATCCTGTTACCTCTCAGCTTCGATTTTTCTGCACCAACAATATGGCTGAATATGAAGCATGCATATTGGGTTTGAGGATGGCAATAGATATGGGTGTTCAAGAGATTTTGGTCATAGGTGACTCGGATCTCTTGATACATCAGATTCAGGGAGAATGGGAGACAAGAGATTTAAAGTTGATACCTAATCGACAGTGTCTGCATGAACTATCCTGGAGATTTCAATCTATAGAGTTCAAACACATCCCAAGAATGCACAATGAAGTAGCAGATGCTATAGCCACATTATCCTCTATGTTGCATCATCCGGATAAAGCCTATATAGATCCACTTCAGATACAGGTGTATGACCAAAATGCTTATTGTTTTGTTGTGGAAGAAGAACTAGATGGAGAACCATGGTATCATGATATCAAGGAATACTTGAAGACAGGAAAGTACCCAGAACAAGCCACTAGAGATCAGAAAAGGGCTATAAGACGATTAGAAAATGGATTTTTCCTCAGTTGAGGGATTGTATATAAAAGAACACTAGATTTGGGATTGTTGAGATGTGTGGATGCGCAACAAGCTGACATAATTATGACTGAGGTACATGCGGGAGCTTGCGGACCTCGTATGAGCAGATACATTTTAGCAAAGAAGATACTTAGAGTGGGATATTATTGGCTCACCATGGAACGGGATTGTATTAGAAACGTGAGAAAATGCCATCAATGTCAGGTACATGGAGATTTGATTTACTCTCCACCCTATGAATTGCATACAATGTCTGCACCTTGGCCATTCGTTGCCTGGGGCATGGATGTCATCGGACCAATAGAGCCTGCAGCCTCTAATGGGCACAGATTTATCTTGGTCGCAATTCACTATTTTACCAAATGGGTGGAGGCAAAGACGTTTAAAGCAGTGACAAAGAAAGCCGTGGTGGATTTCGTGCATGAAAATATCATATGCCGCTTCGGAATTCCTAAAGTAATTATCACAGACAATGGGGCAAATCTGAACAGTCACCTCATGGCGGAAGCATGTCAAAGATTTAAAATCTTGCATCGTAACTCTACACCTTACAGACCAAAGGCAAATGGAGTAGTAGAGGCTGCAAATAAGAATATAAAGAAGATTCTTAGAAAAATGGTGGAAGAGTCAAGGCAATGACATGAGAAGTTACCTTTCGCTCTTATGGGTTATCACACAATCGTACGTACTTCGATTGGTGCCACACTCTATTCATTGGTGTATGGAATAGAGGTTGTTATACCCACAGAAATTGAGATACCATCCCTTCGAATCATAGCTGAAGCTGAGATCGATGATGATGAATGGGTAAAAGCCCAGCTGGAACAATTGAATTTGATTGATGAAAAGAGGTTAGCAGCATCTTGCCATGGGCAATTATATCAGCGGAGAATGGTAGAGCATATAATAAGAAGGTACTTCCTCAGAAATTTGAAGTGGGACAAATGGTATTGAGGCGTATTCTGCCGCATTGGGCTGAAGCGAAAGGCAAATTTGCACCAAACTGGCAAGGACCATTCATGGTATCACGGGTGTTGTCCAATGGGGCACTATACCTGACAGATGTTGAAGGGAAATGCGTAGAGACTGCTATCAATTCAGATGCGGTCAAAAGATACTATGTATGATTTCTTTTTCATTTGTATAATTGTATTTGTTGTGATTTTGGAATTGAAATGATGAAGGCATTTTATTCTCTATCCAAACACTATTATCCATTGACATCCCCATTGAGCCTTATTCGATCTATTCTTTCATACCCCTCTCTCGGAAGTTCTCATGATACAAGAGAATAAGTAAAAAAATGAAAAAATGGAAAAATGATGAAAAAAAAAACAAAAAAAGAAAGAGCAAATGCAAACAAAAGCAAATTGCAAACAAAAGAAAAGACAAAGAAATCGGGAAAAATTCAAACGAAACCATGAATTAATGGCATAGTTTGAACTACGTCTGACTTGATCTCGAAAGGGTACGTAGGCAGCCTCACCGAGGTTCAGTCACAATAAAGGAAAAATCCAAAAATCCCCCACATATTGAAACTGGGGCAGAAGTTATGTTTTATAATTCCGAGAGTTGTAAATATTTTTAAACCCTCGTAAATTTTGAGCCTTTATATCCTTCTTTATGAACCCATCCAAAAGCCACATTACGGTCCAAAGAAAGACCTTCTAATCAATTTCAAGAAAATGACAATACAATGAGAATAAAGGAGAACAGGGCATGGACAATATCAGTGGTTCAGAAAACAAAAGACAAAAGAAAATATATATGAAAAGAAAAATGAGAGAGTCTCATCGGTGAAAACCTTAACCGACACCGTGAGGCGATTGTGAGGCTGAGAGAATAAAAATGAGAGAGTCTTATTAGTGAAAACCTTAACCGGCACTGTAAGGCGATAGTGAGTTTTTAAGAGAAATAAATGAGAGAGTCTTATTGGTAAAAACCTTTAACGGCACCGTAAGGCGACTGTGAGGACTATTTTGAGAAAAAGGAAAACAACAAAATAAGATTGGTTTGGGTTGAAAGAAAGTCGGAGTTGAAATAATGGCAATTCGATTGGACAGATTGGGTCGGAGTTTAAATACATGGTATGGTCAGAGGAATCAACCAACATACCCAGATAAGTCCTATCATTACTCCAAATCACCCTTACCCTTTTGAAATTCATTTATTTCTGCATTTCATTGATTGAAGAACCAATTTTCCCATTGAAAGTTAACTATCAGCTTCTCATGATAAGAGGTGAAATAACGCTGGGTCGAAAAAAAATAGAAGAAAAAAAGGAAATAAAGAAGGACGGCGATCAGAGCCAAAGAAAATTAAAAAAAAAAGAAAGAGAAACAAAGGAAATACAAAAAGAGCTTACAAAGGAAATCCAGCGAAAGGCCGCATAGCGGAGGAAAAGCAAAAAGAGGAAGGCAATAAAAGGCAGAAGCAGCAAATGTTAGTTGCCAGCAGTTTACATCTAATAAGATTGTTCTTTGATTTAGACAGGAACAAATTGTCACTAATCACTTTAAAGTGAACGTGACCAATGTGAAAATAAATAAAAACACAAAAGAAGTACAACAATAAAAGGAGGAATCCGTAGTGAAGGACTCACTCAATCAAGCAAGAAAATACCAAAAACAACAAGAAGGTATCATCTTTTCAAATTCACACCCCAGTTATCAAACTGAGGGAATACTTTTCTGCATTCGCATCTCATGCATTAGGCGCCCACCTGGATAACAAGGGAATACTTTTCTGCATTCGCATTTCATGCATCAGGCGCCCACCTAGATAACAAGGGATTACTTTTCTCCATTCGCATTTCATGCATGAGGCGCCCACCTGGTAAGCAAGGGAATATTTTTCTGCATTTCATTTTCATGCATCAAGCGCCCACCTGGATAACAAGGGAATATTTTTCTGCATTTTATTTTTCATGCATCAGGCGTCCACCTGTATAACAAGGGAATGCATTTCTGCAATTTTTAATTTTGTTCAGGCACCCACCTGTATAACAAGGGAATACATTTTCTGCAATTTTTAATTTTTGTTCAGGCGCCCACCTGTATAATAAGGGAATACATTTCTGCAATTTTAACACCGTAACATGAGAAAAGCCCACACTGGGGCAGAGGAAAATTTTGTTGTTTTATTTTGTTTTAAGCAGGTATCAACTCAGAAGTCGGGAATACAATTGGAAGTTGCACCGAAAGGAAAGAAGCAATATATCAGAGGCAAGAGAGAAAATAAAAAATCAACAAAAAAGAAGGATGATAGCATAAGAGATGGAAAATCAAGAAAAAAAAACAAGGAAGAATAAGAAGACAAGAAGCAGATAGGAATCATTGTAATTCGTAGGATTATAGCTTAGAATAGCTTCTTCATTTTACATTTTATCCCTGGTGTAATAAGGAGTAAGTCAGTGGTCATAGCAATAGCAATGCAGCAGCAAAGTCTTGGTAGTTTCAAACTACCAGACCTTCCCAAACTACACTGACCTGATTCCTGTTTAGCCCAGGATATGTAGGCAACCTCTGAGGCAGGGTGCGGTCAAAAGGTTTTCAAAATGTTTCTCACGGAATATGCTAGTGGGCAAAAATCTCTCAGTACTGCTCACTTGTCTTTGCACCGAAACTCTTCGTGTTCCCGAGCAAAGAGGGGAAGCTGTGAGCACGTAATTTTTGCCCTAAGCAATAAAATTCCAAAATTTAAATAAATAATATTTTTGTGTGCAATTACATGTTTTTGATTGAAATAAAGTGTATTTGTACGATTGAACAATTAAAAATGAAAATTAGAAAATTAAAAAAATAGGTTGAGTATAAATGTCACAAATAAAAGAATTTAAAAGAAAATTAGCAAAAATACAAATATATACCGAAAATTAAAGAAAAATAGCAAAAAATGTCAAAAAATATCAGAAAAATTAGAGAAAACAAGAAATTAAAAGAAATTGAATAATTGAAAAAGAATACAAAAAGAGAAAATAAAATACAACAAGAAAATACATAAAATAATAATTAAAATCATAGAAAATACATAAAAATATAGAATTGGGCCAAATACACAGGTCCAGATGCATTGACCCAGTCAATTATAAGAGACCGGTCCAAATGAATAAGTAACACGTGATCTGAGCCGTCCATCTACATGATCCAACGGCTGAATTTTAATCAGAGAATTTAATTAATTTGGTATAGTTTTGGATGAATGATCTGAGCCGTCCATCTATCTAATCCAACGGAGATGAATTCGTCTCCATTTTAAATTGAACGACGCCGTTTGAAAGTATTACATCATGGACGTTGATTAACGATGATCCAAGGGCCAGGATCTATTAACTCGTTACAGGTATAAATAGGTTGGTCTTCAGAGACCGGCCATTTGTATCTCCAAATCTAACCCTAGCCGCCCTTTCTTCTTCTTCTTCCTCTCATCTTCTCACATCGGCCATGGAGACTGTCCGCCGTTCATGGCAGTCTCCGACCACTTCTGAACCTCAAACCACTCTCCTCTTACTCCTCTACCCCAAACTTCCATGAAAACCTAGAAAAAAACCCTAAAGCCCCAAATTTCTTGAAAATCCGGCCACCGGAGTTCTTCTCCAGTGACCACCACCTTTGCCACTGGCCTCCAAACTAACAACATTAGACCTTCTTGCCTAGATCTTTAACCCCACGTAACCCTTTTCCTTCGAATATTCCTCAAACCCTTCGAATCTTTGAAAATAAGTCGTCGGAACCCTAACTCCGGCAGACTTAAACAACCCCAATAAAAAGACTTCAAACTTGAAGTCTGAAATCTGAAAAGAAAAGAAAAAAAAGGAAAATGGAAAAAGAAAGAAAAAGAAAAGAAAAGAACAAAAAGAAACAACGGGGAAGCTCAGGAGACATATCCTGCTAAACTAAGTCACCTATCCCAATTTTGATTCTGTTTTGAGCATGATACATGTGTTAAATATATTTTTCCTAAATTTCTTTTGATTAAGTTAGTTGCATGTTTGATTAGCTTTTTCTTTAAATAGTTTCTTGATATAAACTTGTTTTCTTTTATTAAGCATGCTCTATTAGATTCTTTGGTAAAAACTGTCTATTAACACTTGATTAAATATGCTCGAGCTTTTTAGGGGTTTTGTGAGTTTTTAACATGAAAATATTCTGAATATATCTTCTATGTCAAATCTGTTATGTTATGCCTAAAACCTGAGTTGTGAAGTTGTTTAATTGAAATTCAACCATATTCAAATTTCTCTCTAAGTTTTGGTTAGATGATAAATGATTCTGATTTGTGGCTATGTGTGCAAATTGATATGAAAAGTTATATTTGTGATGTGTTCATGTTATTAGACTACAATTAAGCCTATTATGCTCTAGGGGATATTGGTTATAGCTGTTTTAGATAGTAATTAATAACTGGCTAACTTTGAAAGCATGAAAAGTAGTTTAATTAGGTTAAAATTGAAAATGACATAAAAAGTGGTTATAATTGAAATAACAATAGAGTGGTCAGTGCTGAAACTGGCCAACTCTGTAAAATCCTTAAGTCTAAATCCAAGTGGCTAGTTCTGAAAACTAGTTAACTTAGTAATAAATCATAAATCTCAGAATGGCTAAATCTTCAGTTATAAACTAAGTCTTAAAAGCCATTGAACAATGATGACTAATATTGCAAAAGCCAAGTCCAAAACACTAGACTGGCTAAATTTAAAATGGTTAATCTCTAACAAATAAGCAGGCTAATCCTGCAAATCACTTCTAACACATAAATGAAAAGAATACCTCTTAAAAGAGGTTAAAATTGAAAAGAAACTAATACCCCAGTCTGGCTAAGTCTTAAAGACTTATAGAATAGTGGCCAGAAGTTAAATAAAGGTTAAAATAGAATACCCAGACCTGGAAAAGGTCGGGTAATTAATAATCAGTAGTAAAGGTATAAAAAGAATGAAAAATGGCATAATTGTAGATTTAATAGAGCCTATGAGGACAATTCAGACATTTAGGCCTAGTATTTCTGCAATATTACACAAAACATGGGTTATAATAGACCCAAGAAAGAGGCAAATTGGTTAATAACCTTAGCAAGTGAGGGTATACTAGTAATACACCTCAAATAGAACTCAATAGAACCTTCCAGCACATGCTGGAAGGCAATTTTGAATCTGAATTAGGTGTTAAAGTGTAATAAATAAAAGAATTAAGGGGAGGGAATTAGGAATAACTTTTTCAAATTTCTCCCCCAAAATTTCACCATTTTTATCTATAAATAGGCTTGAATAAAGCCTGAATAAGGGCTGGATTTTTATGAATTCAGAGAATATATTCTGAAAACTAAAATACTAAGAGTAAATTTTTGGGTTATTCGAAGCTCTGAAATCTGTAGAATTCTTCTATCATCACTAGATTGTCCTGGGTTTCTACTAGTTTCTTCTACTGTGCAATTGGATTACTGCTTTGCTGAATCTAGAATTATTATTTGATCGTTGAATTCAATTGTGTTGTTGTGTTCATTCATCTTCACTGTTGTTGCTTTGCTGCTGTGATCAATCTGCTTATTCTCATCTTTACTCCTTTAGACTCATAAGTTTACATTACTGAATCAGGTACACTTCTGAACTTTCAACATGTAACTACAGTGAATCTGAAGTGGATTGAATAAAATGAGATGATTTTTCGAGAAAATATTTCTGCATTTAATTTTTGTATTTAGAATATAAGTAGTTAAAGTTGTAATTCAGTAGGAAATTATTCTATAATCATTTTATATGAGGCACGAACGTATGCTAGAAAAGATGTAATAGAATAGTAAGTAGAGTAGAATAGTGGTAGTAATTGAAACCACCTGGTTAAAATAGGTAATAGACTAATCTGGCTCAATTAATCTAAAAAACAAGTTCATAACAGGTAGATTAATAATGATAATAACTTGTGTGGCAATTAGTTTAATTCAATAAATGTTAGTGTGATCTAGACAATTTAATAGCAATTGAAATGGTATAGGTAAAATTGATAATCAAATATGAAGTTGTTAATCACATAGTTAATAGAATATGTTACATATCTAGCTTAACGATTCGATATGATTAATTCTCTAAAAGTTACAAGTAATTACGATTAGTGTAGTGTTAAGTAGTTTCGTATTAGTTAAATAACATTCTATCATCTTAGCTAGTAAATAATTCATTCCAGTTGTTTAAAATAGTTGTCGAAACATGAAAGTAAAAGTAGCCATTTATGTTGGAATTCATTCATATTAGATAGTTGAGATTTAAAATTGACACTGTAATTCTGTATTAGTATTTCTCCTCATTGAATAAACATAATTTGAGTTTGTTCTATACTGGTTCTGAATATTTGTGTAAATGATGAATTCTGGTTTCTATTTCTCCTTTTCGATTTTGTCGGGTTTGGGCCTAATAAATAGCGAAGGCCCAGACCCATGCCGATTTAAAATTGAGATTCTGATGAATAACTTCAGCATGTTTCTGGGTTTTGAGACCCAATTACATAAACTAATATGCTGAATTGAACACAAATAGTCCAGGCCCATGTAACATAAGGAATATGGCCTCACTTATATTCTGGAAATTAATTAACTAGGGAAAAACCAAATGATGGAGGACGCGTCATTCAGCAGATTGAGGCCATGAATAACTTCATCTCAGGTATATTGACTTGTGTGTATGGTCAGAATTAAAATTCAGGTAGTTTGGAGTCAATTCTAAATGGAAATTCTCCTTTTGAAAGCTTAAAGTTGAAGAAATGAACTAGGATTGGAATTTTGAGTAAATGAACTCGGAATTGGGATCTGAAAGTTCCAGCATGCTTGTATGATGATTTTGAACTTGGGCGTATGTCCAGATTTGGTTTTTGATAACCCGTGAGCATTTCGGCGTATATGGTGGAAGTTAGTATTTTAGAAGAATTTTATAAATTTGGGTTGGAAGGCAGTTTACAGTTATAGATGTCCATTTGGGATTCCGAGACTGGGAATAGATCCGTACGGTGATTTTGGAGTTGGGAACGCGATCGGAAGTGAATTCGGATGTCCGGAGGTCATTTTCAAGTGATTTGGCTAAATATAGGAATTTGAAGGTTTATGAGAAAATTCGACCGGAAGTGAAAATTTTGATATCGGGGTCGGAATGCGATTCTGAAAGTTGGTGCAAGTCCGTAATGTCGAATTTGACTTGTGTGCAAACTTTGAGTCAATTCGGATCGATTTTGGTAGGAAATGGGACAATTAATCTCTTTAAGGAAAGCTTAAGTTGGAAAAGTCAACCCAACGTTGACTTATGAGTTAGAGGGATCAGAACTAAATTCCAATGATTCGGTTAGTTTCGGGGGATGATTTAAGACTTAGGAGCGCAATCGGAAGTAATTTTGGAGGTCCGGTGAAGAAGTTAGCCTATTTTGGCGAAGTTGGAATTTTGGCGGAATCCGATCGATAGGTGATATTTTGATCTGGGAGTCGGAATGGAATTCCGATAGTTTCAGTAGCTTCGTTAGGTGATTTTGGATATGTCTGCAAATTTTCAGGTCATTCGGACATCGTTTGGTCGGGTTTTTGATCGAATGTGAATTTTGAAAGTTTAAGTTTAAGTTTGAATCGAATTCTAGGAATTTGGTGATTTTTGATGTTTAAGGCAGCGTTTTTATGATCCGAGCAAGTTTGAATGAAGTATTAGGTTGAGTTTGAGTTTTTGGTTGTGGTCCCGAGGGTCTCGGATGTGTTTCGGATGCCCAACGGGTCATTTTTGGAAGATTTTTGCCGTTTTGAACATAAATGTAATGATCCAAAGGTCTATTTTTAGTTCTAGAGATCCAAATTTGATTTCGAGAGTTCGAGAATTTAAATAATGAATTATAGAACTGATCCGGAAATTTTGGTTTAATTTCATCAAGTCGCGATTGGGTTTTTGACGCGAAATGTGATTTAATTATTTAATGAGCGAAATTGATGTTAGACTGAGCAAATGAGATCCAAATGCAGTTTTGTTTGAACCACTGGATCCGTATCAAAATTACGAGCCATAGGAAAAAGAATCGTCGAATTTCGAGTTTGTATGATGGAGTTAGAACCATTTTGGTGCAAACGAGATGTGCTGCAATTTTTTTGAAAAAGCTGCTGCATTTCATGAATAGTGAACAGTAACCGCGCATGAACAGTAACCGCGCGGGTGAACAGTGAACAGTGTCCCACACGCATGAACAGTTTCCGCGCGTGAACAGTACCGACGAAATTCTGGGCAGTATATCCGCGATTTTTGGGTCATTTTCCTCCATTTTTTTGAGCAACTTGAGAGCTTTTGGACAGAAATTGACGGGGAATCGCTGGGATATCATCGGGAAATCATCGGGGGTAAGTTTATTGGCCTTAATTCGTTAGTTTATCGTGAAATCCGTGATTATTTCACTGTTAATGGAGGATTAATGGAGGGTTTTAGCCATAGGCCTAAATTATAGAAAATCATTGATTTGAATGGGCAAACGGAGTCCGATTTTGATAAATTTTATATGCACGGATTCGTGTTGAGATAAGGAACCCGAATATATAACTTTCGTAATTTTTCAAAAAGCGTACCGAAAGTCGGGTTTTGGCAACTTGTGGGTTTTGGTGTATTTTGAATTGTTTCGATTGGGTAATGCCCAATTGGCCTATTTTGATGTAATTCTATTGATTTTTATCGGATACTACACCTGTGGAGGTCGATATTCGTGGCAAGAGAGTTGTCTCTTAGTGGTTTTGTACCGGAGTCGAGGTAAGTGACCTGTCTAACCTCGTGTGGGGGAACTTTCACCCCTAGGATATTATGTGATAATTTAAATGCCTTGTACGCGAGGTGACGGGCGTGTACATGCGCTGGTTGTTGTAACACACACTTTACTTGAATCATCAAATTCGTGATATTCCTGTCCTTAGTTGATTAATTTATGATATTTACCTGGCATTCGTTAGGGAAGCATGATTAGAAATGATTTATCTGTCTAATTGCCAAATTGTCTTACTTGAACTTCTTGATAATTGTTGGCACTAGTTTTCGGTGAAGTTGTAGTTAAGCATATTATGTTTTCTCTGTGCGTTTTCTTTATTTGTTGTGTTGGTGGACTGCGGGTTCAATTCCCGGAGATCCAAGGGCTGCGGGTTCGATTCCCGGAGACCCGGAGTTTATCGATATATTATTGAGATATGGACCGCGGGTTCGATTCCCGGAGATCCTGAGATCCTTGAGACACATCCTGAGGTATTGAGACATGGGCTGCATGTTCGATTCCCGGAGACCCAGAGATACTGTTGTTTGGACTACAGGCTAAATTCTCGTAGCTCCTGGATTGTTGATTATAGAGTGGGATTGTGGGTTCAATTCCCACAGGTCCTGGACTTGCTTGAGATGTGGACTGCGGGTTCGATTCCCGGAGATCCTGAGATTTACTGAGACATGGGCTGCGGGTTCGATTCCCGGAGACCCATGGGTACTGTCAATGGGACTGTGGGTTCAATTCCCACAGGTACTGGACTTGTTAATTGAGTTGCTACTTGTTATTGGTTTAATTGTAGACTGTTGCTGTAATCATTTTATTGTTGTTATTTAAAGATTATTGTCATTTAAACTGCTCATTATTATTATTTTCATTTTATTATTGATTTCTCTCAGTAGGGCCCTGACCTTCCTCGTCACTACTCCATCGAGGTTAGGCTTGGCACTTACTGAGTACCGCCGTGGTGTACTCATGCTACTCTTCTGCACACTTTTATTGTGCAGATCCAGGTACATCAGGATATGCCCGTACTAGGTAATTCAGCAGTACATTTGGAGACCTCGAGGTATGATCCGCTACGTCCGCGGATCCGGAGGCCCTCCTTCTATTCTGATAGTATTAGTTGACATTTTCCTTCATTTCATTGTTAGATACTCTTTACACATAGAGCCACGGTTGTATATTCTCTTTTAGTCTGTGTTACCCGTGGGATTCCGGATCTTGGTGGTGTTTTATACAGTGTGTTTGACGGGTGTATGTGCCAAGCGGCACAGATTACATTTCCTTTTTATATTATTTTTCCGCTATTTATTATTTAATGTTCATAAACTTGTATATTTCGCAACGTGTTAGGCTTACCTAGTCGTGGGAACTGGGTGCCGTCATGACATGTTCACGATTGGTGAACTAGGGTCGTGACAAGTTGGTATCAGAGCTCTAGGTTCGTAGGAGTCACGGGACACAGACCGGTTATTTAGATTCTCGCTGATCGATACGGAGACGTCTGTATTTATCTACGAGGGGCTATGTAACTGTTTAGGAAACTCTTCAATTCTTTGAATTCCTTATCGTGCGTCATTTATTCAGTTGGAGCTTATGTCATATTTTCTTTTGCATCCACTCGTGTATTAAAATTGCGCACTCGGTATCAAGTATGCGCCGACGGTTCGTGACGCTGCAGAGAGATCTCAAGGGAGTCAAGAATTTACTCAACCATTGTTACCGCGTGTCATCCATATCGATAATGCAAGAGAATTGAGAGATCTTCAATTGTGCACATGGGGGTGCACTAGATTCTGACATTCGATTGATAAGTACGGTCTTGAGAAAGTTTACTTAGCTACCTAATCATCACAGCAATGGTAGAATCACAAGGTGGATGTAGATCTAAAGATGGTTGGTGGTAATAAAGACTATATGGTTCATATGAGATATCTATTTAGCGAAGGATTCCAGCCAGCAGAGATACTGGGGGGATATGAGTTTAACTGTCTTAAGAAGGACATGTGCCAAACGAATGTCTTGGGCTGTCTTATGATGAAGACGTACAAATGATAAAGGCTATTGTCATGGATTAGCAAGATGTGTCTTATGGCTTCGTGCCAAGTGAAAGGATTTCACTATCAACGACCAAATTATGGGTCATGTATCATATCAGATTTGGCCTGCGCTGTATTTAAGTGCTATTCAAAAGTTCTTTGAAACTGGCGGATAGGCAAGAGTTGAGGCTCGTATGGTATGATGTTGGGACTTTTGATGTTCCTGTGTCCCTAATAAATTCTACCTTTCATTATCAGCAGGGAAGATTTCGGCGAAGGCTACATGGTGCTTCGTAGGTGTGAGAATCACAGTATGTCTTAAGCTTGTCGTCGGTAAATAATGCTCGATGCATGGAGCGAGAAGATATTTGGTTGTATTGGGATGAGGTCATACCCTATGGTGTTAGAGTGCTAATAGAGCACATGTGGTTATATTCGTTGGATCAAGTGAGTTGCAGTTGAATAATAGTAAATAACTTGAGAGAATGGTTCTAATGTGTTCGAGAGTCGTGTAATAGTGGCTTTGGGCTAAGTGGGAGAGTCCCACCGCTTAAGATTGGGTCGCATGGTTAATTACCTATGTGAATTCTGGATACTAGCGTATTATTGTGTTATTGCAGCCACGGAAAAGGGCCATGAGTGGTAATTTGAGTATATAAATTGTTGAATGCATGTTATGGTTAGCCTTACTAGCTCGTGTTCAAACTTGAGGAAAGATTCATAATTTATGCCTCGTATAGGTGCAGGCTTCGCGGGAAGTGGTTCCGTTGGGGGCTTTATCGAGAGGGTATTCATATGTAATAAAATTCAGTAGAGTTGGTTGCGTACTGGGGCAAGTCAGGGCCGGATGCCTCTCAATAACGGTCCTAGTGAATTCAAGAGGTAAAGTGTGGTGCCTGATAATTCTGAATCTATAAGTACGGTTGAGGCTCAAGCTTTTGAAGCAACTTATGAAGAAAGGCACAAAACGATCTATGATGTTTTGACTTGTGGTGTAGTATTTGAGAGACATGAAATGGTCGTCGTTCTTGAGATAGCATGGCCTCATGATTTAAGGCCACTCGGGGTAAGTGCGGTTGGAATAAGTTAGGTATTGAAGGAAGATATTAACATTTCTAAGGCAATCAAGGATAACCTGGAAGGAAGTAGATTGATCAGCCATAGTTGAGTTGGCGTATTGGTGTCAATGATCGGTTCATGCAACGTGATCGAATTATGCATGTGATTTGTGGCGGTGCATTTGAGACTTGTCGACCGCAATGATTGATGTTATTCTTAAGTATTCTTCTGTTAGGGGCCTGTTATGAGTAGGCAGATCTCGGGAAAGGTTATGGTGGCTTGGACCACTACTTAGAGATTGACATATTTGATGGTTATGAGAATTCGCCGTATGTTGTTATAGTTCTCCTGCAGTGAGCTAAATGGAAAGTATTATGTGATGAAGTATTAGTCTATCGTCGGTTCTAGAGCTATGATGGAAATTGCGTCTATCGTATATCGGCACGTGAGGTGCAGTGAGTAGTATGAAATTTGAAGTAAGGACCAAGGTCACAGTTTGGTCAATGAATGTGATATAAAGAGCTCGGATGAGCAGGAAAGGAGTTTTAGTGTTTTGAGTAAGATGGGTATTAACATTAGTATCATTTGAGATCGGTGTTCTGTGAGAAAGGCTTTGCATCCCGGTTAGGGACTCCCTGATCGCTTTTCAGTGTTAGTACAGCCGGTGGGTTGAATATGTAGGCCCGTTTAATTATTCGGAAGATGGTGGGAGCTTGTCCCACAAGAAGATTGTATAGGTGTGACATGTAGTCACTTGATTGGTTAGAAATTTAAACCAAGTATGAGGATTTTGGTGATATCATCCATTTGAGAATTTATGCCCGGAGGGCACTCTGCTTATTGGGTTATAGACCTGTGAAATATTATTGACTTAGCTTGGCACGACCAGGATAGATTTAAGGTCGGTGGATAGATTTAAATGTGGAAGTGAGCCTTGCGTCATGCCGGTTGTGTTTCTTCCAGCAATGCGCCCTTTATGGAGGGATAGTCGCGGTCTTATTTCGCGGTTAGTTAATTCATGTAAAGATATATTGCGCCGTATGAGTGTGAGACGGCTTGGTAAGTTCCTTATGTGTTGAGGTTCCGCTCAACGGTGATGTTATATGAGCATGATGGCTCTCAAGACTCAGATAATATACCGCACATCAGTTGTGCTTGAGTTTGTAGCGTATAGCGCTATATGTTTCCTTGTGTCCGATATCATGCACCTTAGTGTGCTTATGATCGATATTCAGCATTTTGATGTGATGAGATATTCAGCTCGACGTATGGCTCCTTGTGTGAGTTTTATACAGGGATCGGGTGGCACGCCGCCATGGTTATATTGTTTGGATCGGGTGGCACGCCGCCATGGTTATATTGTTTGGATCGGGTGGCACGCCGCCATGGTTATATTGTTTGGATCGGGTGGCACGCCGCCATGGTTATATTGTTTGGATCGGGTGGCACGCCGCCATGGGTATATTGTTGGGATCGGGTTGCACGCCGCAACAGTGTGATGTTTATTTCAGTGTCCATAATTGCTTTTATGTGTTCTGTTTCCTATTTTTCTGAGGAAGTCCATGTTAGTGTGAGAGTTGAATAGTTCTCTCTAGTGTTCGCCTTCCTTTTGTATCACGTACGAATTAGTAGCCTATTGGCACATTGTGTCATCTTGCAGGACTTTTGATTATGTCTAAGGTGGCTTATCGCCTGAGCAGTTCGTAATGGTTGAGGTGAGATCATTGAATTCGAGATCAGTGTAATCCGAGCATATGAAATAAATTAAGGGGCTAAGACCATTGTTTAGTTCAGAATGAGGTAATGGTTCTTGTCAAAAGTATAGACTGAATGATTTGTTGACTTGGCAACTAAATATGAATTCCGACACATCTCTTCCGTCGTATCGGTGTTGTAAAAGCTAGAGCAAGACCTATGTAGGTCATGAGATGCAATGAGAGCATCGGATTTGTGGAATTTCGACTATTATATTTAAAGAATATTATTGTGGTCCCATGAGTAAAGTGATGCAAAGTGTGACTTCAGCAAAGTTATGCAGTCATGTATGGGTACAGCGTGTGAAGAATGATATGGTGGTCGTATGATGGAAACATGCTAGGCAGGAAATTCCGGATGTTGGAATTGGGTCTAATGGCTTATTTACTCGAATAAAGGAGTATATCTATAGAGTTATCGAGCTAATGTGCTCAAATGAGTTGTGGAAGCGCAGGAAGTTGCATGAGATGTTAAACCAGTGATTTCAGACTACTTCAGTGTAGTTCTCAGCACGTTCGAGGACGAACGTATGTTTAAGTGGGGGAGATTGTAACGACCCAACCGGTCGTTTTGAGCTACGGCGCGTCATTCAGTAGTTTGAGGCCATGAGCAACTTCATCTCACGTATATTGACTTGTGTGTATGGTCGAATTAAAATTCAAGAAGTTTGGAGTCAAATCTAAATGGAAATTCTCCTTTTGAAAGCTTAAAGTTGAAGAAATGAACTAGGATTGGAATTTTGAGTAAATGACCTTGGAATTGGGATCTGAAAGTTCCAGCATGCTCGTATGATGATTTTGAACTTGGGCGTATGTCCAGATTTGGTTTTTGATAACCCGTGAGCATTTCGGCGTATATGGTGGAAGTTAGTATTTTAGAAGAATTTCATAAATTTGGGTTGGAAGGCAGTTTACAGTTATAGATGTCCATTTGGGATTCCGAGACTGGGAATAGATCCGTACGGTGATTTTGGAGTTGGGAACGCGATCGGAAGTGAATTCGGATGTCCGGAGGTCATTTTGAAGTGATTTGGCTAAATATAGGAATTTGAAGGTTTATGAGAAAATTCGACCGGAAGTGAAAATTTTGATATCGGGGTCGAAATGCGATTCTGAAAGTTGGTGCAAGTCCGTAATGTCGAATTTGACTTGTGTGCAAACTTTGAGTCAATTCGGATCGATTTTGGTAGGAAATGGGACAATTAATCTCTTTAAGGAAAGCTTAAGTTGGAAAAGTCAACCCAACGTTGACTTATGAGTTAGAGGGCTCGGAACTAAATTCCGATGATTCGGTTAGTTTCGGGGGATGATTTAAGACTTAGGAGCGCAATCGGAAGTAATTTTGGAGGTCCGGTGAAGAAGTTAGCCTATTTTGGCGAAGTTGGAATTTTGGCGGAATCCGATCGATAGGTGATATTTTGATCCGGGAATCGGAATGGAATTCCGACAGTTGCAGTAGCTTCCTTAGGTGATTTTGGATATGTTTGCAAATTTTCAGGTCATTCGGACATCGTTTGGTCGGGTTTTTGATCGAATGTGAATTTTGAAAGTTTAAGTTTAAGTTTGAATCGAATTCTAGGATTTTGGTGATTTTTGATATTTAAGGCAGCGTTTTTATGATCCGAGCAAGTTTGAATGAAGTATTAGGTTGAGTTTGAGTTTTTGGTTGTGGTCCCGAGGGTCTCGGGTGTGTTTCGGATGCCCAACGGGTCATTTTTGGAAGATTTTTGCCGTTTTGAACATAAATATAATGATCCAAAGGTCTATTTTTAGTTCTAGAGATCCAAATTTGATTTCGAGAGTTCGAGAATTTAAATAATGAATTATAGAACTGATCCGGAAATTTTGGTTTAATTTCATCAAGTCGCGATTGAGTTTTTGACGAGAAATGTGATTTAATTGTTTAACGAGCGAAATTGATGTTGCACTGAGAAAATGAGATCCAAATTCAGTTTTGTTTGAACTACTGGATCCGTATCAAAATTTCGGCATCGGAAATATAAGTTGGAAACTTCAAAGTTCATCAAGCTTGGATTGGAGGTTAATTCATAATTTTTGGCATTGTTTGATGTGACTTGAGGCCTCGAGCGAGTCCATAATGTGTTTTGGGACTGGTTGGTGTTATTGAACAGTGAACAGTGTCCCACGCGCATGAACAGTGTCCGCGCGTGAACAGTACCGACGAAAATTCTGGGCAGTATATCCGCGATTTTTGGGTCATTTTCCTCCATTTTTTTGAGCAACTTGAGAGCTTTTGGACAGAAATTGACGGGGAATCGCTGGGATATCATCGGGAAATCATCGGGGGTAAGTTTCTTGGCCTTAATTCGTTAGTTTATCGTGAAATCCGTGATTATTTCACTGTTAATGGAGGATTAATGGAGGGTTTTAGCCATAGGCCTAAATTATAGAAAATCATTGATTTGAATGGGCAAACGGAGTCCGATTTTGATAAATTTTATATGCACGGACTCGTGTTGAGATAAGGAACCCGAATATATAACTTTCGTAATTTTTCGAGAAGTGTACCGAAAGTCGGGTTTTGGCAACTTGTGGGTTTTGGTGTATTTTGAATTGTTTCGATTGGGTAATGCCCAATTGGCCTATTTTGATGTAATTCTATTGATTTTTATCAGATACTACACCCGTGGAGGTCGATATTCGTGGCAAGAGAGTTGTCTCTTAGTGGTTTTGTACCGGAGTCGAGGTAAGTGGCTTGTCTAACCTCGTGTGGGGGAACTTTCACCCCTAGGATATTATGTGATAATTTAAATGCCTTGTACGCGAGGTGACGGGCGTGTACATGCGCTGGTTGTTGTAACACACACTTTACTTGAATCGTCAAATTCGTGATATTCCTGTCCTTAGTTGATTAATTTATGATATTTACCCGGCATTCGTTAGGGAAGCATGATTAGATATGATTTATCTGTCTAATTGCCAAATTGTCTTACTTGAACTTTAATTGTTGGCACTAGTTTTCGGTGAAGTTCTAGTTAAGCATATTATATTTTCTCTGTGCGTTTTCTTTATTTGTTGTGTTGGTGGACTGCGGGTTCAATTCCCAGAGATCCAAGGGCTGCGGGTTCGATTCCCGGAGACCCAGAGTTTATTGATATATTATTGAGATATGGACTGCGGGTTCGATTCCCGGAGATCCTGAGTTATTGGTAGGGACTGCGGGTTCGATTCCCGGAGATCCTGAGTTATTGGTAGGGACTGCGGGTTCGATTCCCGGAGATCCTGAGTTATTGGTAGGGACTGCGGGTTCGATTCCCGGAGATCCTGAGTTATTGGTAGGGACTGCGGGTTCGATTCCCGGAGATCCTGAGATTTATTGAAATGTGGATCGCGGGTTCGATTCCCGAAGATCCTGAGATTTATTGAGATGTGGACTACGGGTTCGATTCCCGGAGATCCTGAGATTTGCTGAGACATGGGCTGCGGGTTCGATTCCCGGAGACCCATGGGTATCTGTAAATGGGACTGTGGGTTCAATTCTCACAGGTCCTGGACTTGTTAATTGAGTTACTACTTGTTGTTAGTTTAATTGTAGACGGTTGCTGTAATCACTTTATTATTGTTATTCCAAAGTTATTATCATCTAAACTGCTTAATATTGTTAATATCATTATGTTACTACTTCTCTCAGTAGGGCCTCGACCTTCCTCGTCACTACTCCATCGAGGTTAGGCTTGGCACTTACTGAGTACCGTCGTGGTGTACTCATGCTATTCTTCTGCACACTTTTGTTGTGCAGATCCAGGTACATCAGGATAGGCCCGTACTAGGTGATTCAGCAGTACATTTGGAGACCTCGAGGTATGATCTGCTACGTCCGCGGATCCGGAGGCCCTCCTTCTATTCTGATAGTATTAGTAGATGTTTTCCTTCATTTCGTTGTTAGATACTCTTTACACATAGAGCCACGATTGTGTACTCTCTTTTAGTCTGTGTTGCCCGTGGGATTCCAGGTCTTGGTGGTGTTTTATACAGTGTGTTTGACGGGTGTATGTGCCAAGCGGCACAGGTTACATTTCCTTTTTATATTATTTTTCCGCTATTTATTATTTAATGTTCATAAACTTGTATATTTCGCAACGTGTTAGGCTTACCTAGTCGTGGGGACCGGGTGCCGTCATGACATGTTCACGATTGGTGAACTAGGGTCGTGAAAGAGAGTTGAATAGTTCTCTTTAGTGTTCGCCTTCCTTTTGTATCACGTACGAATTAGTAGCCTACTGGCACATTGTGTCATCTTGTAGGACTAAATAGTTGGGCCCCCATATAAACGAATAATTATATAATAGACCCGGGAAGGTTGATAGTTAATTCCACAACCTTTCCAAAAGATTAAAAAGCCGATAGACGATGTAGGCGCGATGCTAAAATATACTTTTCCTAATACGAGTGCACATTTGATGTGACTCAAATCATAAATCTCGGTGAAGCTGAAGCGTGTTAAAAGTCACAGGCGTACTGGTTGCGGTGTGACTCGAAACATGTTTTCACGACATCGCAATTCGTAAAATATTCAAAAGTGAAACACATACATATTGTCAAAAGGCATGTAATAAATCATCTAAAATCAAAAACGACAGTTGAGCGACCGTGCTAAAACCACAGAATCTGGGAGTGCCTAACACCTTCTCCCGGGTTGGCATGATCCTTCGTGCATAATCAATAAATAGACTGTTAAACAGAGTCAACTTCCTCGGATTCGTGATTAACCGGTGATTTGGGACACAATTATTTTCCCAAAATGCGACTCTAAAAGTTTAAATAAAATCCCGAACCGATTGTCCTTTATCTGGAAAGACTCTTTCCTCGTTGTTATTATATCCTTTCCCGGGGTATTTATAATATCAAGGTATACCTTATTCTCCTAGTCGGGAAATAAAAAGAGATAGTAAAAAGGGAGGTGTGACACTATGTATGATTCCTTTTTCATATGTACAATTGTATTTGTCATAATTTTGAAATTGAAATAATGAAGGCATTTTATTTCTCTATCCAAACACTTTACCCATTGCTACCCCTTTTGAGCCTTATTGCATTATTCTTTCATACTCCTCTTTCGGAATCAATTATGAACAATGAAATGAAAATAAAAGAAAAGAGAAGATTGAAAAAGAGAGAAAAAAAATGAAAGTGAAAAAAAAAATAAAAGAAAAAGAGAAAAGAGAAAAGATATAGAAAAAAATATACAAAAGAAAAATCGAGAAAAAGTCAAATGACGAAGGAACCTTAGGGTACGAACTACGTTTGACTTGATCCCGAAAGGGTACATAGGCAGCCTCAACGAGGTTCAGTTTCACGACCCCAATCCCGGTCGTGATGGCATCCAACACAACTGCTAGGTGAGCCCGACCATTTACCTTCTCATCCCGAGCATGAAGCTCAAATCAATTACCTAGATATTATTTTCAACAATAAAGCTAAACTGAATAACCACTCAAAGATCTAGGGTCACGAGTCTAGGGCCTCTAAACATGACCGGATAACAATATCTAAACCAAATACTCAAGTATGAATAATGTATATACAAAGGAAAACTGGAATAAGAAGAGAAGTCAGGTCCTGCGAACGCCAGCAGCTACCTTAGCAACTCGGATAAATACTGATAAAAGTTGGAGTGCTCGTCTATCCCTCCTGTATACCTGAATCTGCACACAAAGGTGCAGGGAGTAGGGGTGAGTACTAAGTACTCAGTGAGTAATAAATATATACAAGTAGCTGAAAGTAAGAAATCCACAGAATACCACATAATGAAGCTAAACTACAATCCGATTCCTCCTACGAACTAGCAACAACAACAATACATTACCACTATCAGAGATAATTCACAGACAAAGATGCAATGCAAAGCACATAACCGCTACGACATGTAGCCCGATCCATTTAACGTCGGCGGCGCTCACTAGGGGTGTGTACAGACTCCGGAGGGGCTCCTACAGACCAAGCACAATACCGCTGCCGCGTGCAGCTCGATCCTCATATCAACCGCTGCGGCGTGCAGCCCGATCCATCTTCAGTCCACAAAAAGAAAAACTGGAAAAAAGAAAGAAAAATAAAAAAAAGAACAAAAAGAAAACAACGAGGAAACTCAAGAGACATATCCTGCTAAGCTAAGTCCCCTACACCATTTTGATTCTATTTTGAGCATGATTCATGTGTTAAATCTGTTTTTCCTTAATTTCTTTTGATTAAGTTAGTTGCATGTTAGATTAGTTTTTTCTTTAAATAGCTTATTGATATAAACTTGTTTTCTTTTATTAAGCATGCTCTATTAGATTCTTTGGTAAAAACTGTCTATTAACACTTGATTAAATATGCTCGAGCTTTTTAGGGGTTTTGTGAGTTTCTAACATGAAAATATTATGAATATTTCTTCTATGTCAAATCTGTTATGCTATGCCTAAAATCTGATTTGTTAATTTATTTAATTGAAATTCAACCATATTCAAATTTCTCTCTGAGTTTTGGTTAGATGATAAATGATTCTGATATGTGGCCATGTGTGCAAAGTGATATGAAAAGTTATATTTGTGATGTGTTCATGTTATTAGACTACAATTAAGCGTATTATGCTCTAGGGGATATTGGTTATAGCAGTTTTAGATAGTAATTAATAACTGGCTAACTTTGAAAGCATGAAAAGTAGTTTAATTAGGTTAAAATTGAAAATGACATAAAAAGTGGTTATAATTGAAATAACAATAGAGTGGTCAGTGTTGAAACTGGCCAACTCTGTAAAATTCTAAGTCTTAAATCCAAGTGGCTAGTTCTGAAAACTAGTTAACTTTGTAATAGACTAGAAAATCTTAAAATGGCTAAATCTTCAGTTATAAACTAAGTCTTAAAAGCCATTGAACAATGATGACTAATATTGCAAAAGCCAAGTCCAAAACACTAGACTGGCTAAATTTAAAATGGTTAATCTCTAACAAATAAGCAGGCTAATCCTGCAAATCACTTCTAACACAAAAATAAAAATAATACCTCTTAAAAGAGGTTAAAATTGAAAAGAAACTAATACCCAAGTCTGGCTAAGTCTTAAAGACTTATAGAATAGCGGCCAGAAGTTAAATAAAGGTATAAAATAGAATACCCTAACCTTGGATAGGTCGGGTAAATAGAAATTAACAATGAGGGTATAAAAGGAATGAAAAATGGCATAATTGTTGATTTAGTAGAGCCTATGAGGACAATTCAGACATTTAGGCCTAGTATTTCTGCAATATTGCATAAAACAAAGGGTATAATAGACCCAATAAAAAGGCATATTAGTTAATAACCTTAGCAAGTGAGGGTACATTAGTAAAACACCTCAAATAGAGCCCAATAGAACCTTCCAGCACATGCTGGAAGGCAATTTTGAATCTGAATTAGGCGCTAAAGTGTAATAAATAAAAGAATTAAGGGGAGAGAATTATGAATAACTTTTTCAAATTCCACCCCTCCCCCCCTAAAATTTCACCATTTTTATCTATAAATAGGCTTGAATAAAGCCTGAATAAGGGCTGGATTTTTATGAATTCAGAGAATATATTCTGAAAACTAAATACTAAGAGTAAAATTCTAGGTTATTCGAAGCTCTGAAATCTGTAGAATTCTTCTATCATCACTAGATTGTCCTGGGTTTCTACTAGTTCTTCTACTGTGCAATTGGATTACTGCTTTGTTGAATCTGGAATTATTATTTGATCGTTGAATTCAATTCAGTTGCTGTGTTCATTCATCTTCACCGATGTTGCTTTGCTGCTGTGATCAATCTGCTTATTCTCATCTTCACTCCTTTAGACTCATAAGTTTACATTGCTGAATCAGGTACACAACTGAACTTTAAACATGTAACTGCAGTGGATCTGAAGTGATTGAATAAAATGAGATGATTTTTCGAGAAAATATTTCTGCATTTAATTTTTGTATTTAGAATATAAGTAGTTAAAGTTGTAATTCAGTAGGAAATTATTCTATAATCATTTTATATGAGGCACGAACGTATGCTAGAAAAGATGTAATAGAATAGTAAGTAGAGTAGAATAGTGGTAGTAATTGAAACCACCTGGTTAAAATAGGTAATAGACTAATCTGGCTCAATTAATCTAAAAAACAAGTTCATAACAGGTAGATTAATAATGATAATAACTTGTGTGGCAATTAGTTTAATTCAATAAATGTTAGTGTGATCTAGACAATTTAATAGCAATTGAAATGGTATAGGTAAAATTGATAATCAAATATGAAGTTGTTAATCACATAGTTAATAGAATATGTTACATATCTAGCTTAACGATTCGATATGATTAATTCTCTAAAAGTTACAAGTAATTACGATTAGTGTAGTGTTAAGTAGTTTCGTATTAGTTAAATAACATTCTATCATCTTAGCTAGTAAATAATTCATTCCAGTTGTTTAAAATAGTTGTCGAAACATGAAAGTAAAAGTAGCCATTTATGTTGGAATTCATTCATATTAGATAGTTGAGATTTAAAATTGACACTGTAATTCTGTATTAGTATTTCTCCTCATTGAATAAATATAATTTGAGTTTGTTCTATGCTGGTTCTGAATATTTGTGTAAATGATGAATTCTGGTTTCTATTTCTCCTTTTCGATTTTGTCGGGTTTGGGCCTAATAAATAGCGAAGGCCCAGACCCATGCCGATTTAAAATTGAGATTCTGATGAATAACTTCAGCATGTTTCTGGGTTTTGAGACCCAATTACATAAACTAATATGCTGAATTGAACACAAATAGTCCAGGCCCATGTAACATAAGGAATATGGCCTCACTTATATTCTAGAAATTAATTAACTAGGGAAAAACCAAATGATGGAGAATATAGTTGTATATATATAGGATCGGACTATAAAAATCAATGTTGGGACGAGCCTCGCATGAAAACAAAACAGCGGGGCCCCCATATAAACGAATAGTTATATAATAGACCCAGGAAGGTTAATAGTTAATTCCACAACCTTTCCAAAAGATTAAAAAGCCGATAGACGATGTAGGCGCGATGCTAAAATATACTTTTCCTAATACGAGTGCACATTTGATGTGACTCAAATCATAAATCTCGGTGAAGCTGAAGCGTGTTAAAAGTCACAGGCGTACTGGTTGCGGTGTGACTCAAAATACAGTTTCGCAACGTCGCAATTCATTAAATATTCAAAAGTGAAACATGTGCATATTGTTTAAAAAGCATATAATAAATCATCTAAAATCAAGAACGACAGTTGAGCGACCGTGCTAAAACCACAAAATCCGAGAATGCCTAACACCTTCTCCAGGGTTAACAGAATTCCTTATCCAGATTTCTTGTTGCGCGGACTGTTAAACAGAGTCAACTTTCTCGGATTCGGGATTAACCGGTGATTTGGGACACAATTATTTTCTCAAGTTGCGACTCTAAAATTTGAAATAAAATCCCGAACCGATTGTCCTTTATCTGGAAAGACTCTTTCCTCGTTGTTATTATATCCTTTCCCGGGGTATTTATAATATCAAGGTATACCTTATTCTCCTAGTCGGGAAATAAAAAAAGACAGTAAAAAGGGAGGTGTGACACTATGTATGATTCCTTTTTCATATGTACAGTTGTATTTGTCATAATTTTGAAATTGAAATGATGAAGGCATTTTATTTCTCTATCCAAACACTTTAACCATTGCTACCCTTTTGAGCCTTATTGCATTATTCTTTCATACTCGTCTTTCCGAATCAATTATGAACAATGAAATGAAAAGAAAGGAAAAGAGAAGATTGAAAATGAGAACGAAAATAAAATAAAAGAAAAAGAGAATGAAGAAAAATGAAAATGAAGAAAAATGAAAAAATGATTTTAAAAAAAAAGAGAAAAGAGAAAAGATATAGAAAAAAATATACAAAAGAAAAATCGAGAAAAAGTCAAATGACGAGGAAACCTTAGGGTACAAACTACGTTTGACTTGATCCCGAAAGGGTACATAGGCAGCCTCAATGAGGTTCAGTTTCACGACCCCAATCCCAGTCGTGATGGCGCCCAACACAACTGCTAGGCGAGCCCGACCATTTACCTTCTCATCTCGAGCATGAAGCTCAAATCAATTACCTGGATATTATTATCAACATTAAGGCTAAACTGAATAACCACCCAAAGATCTAGGGTCACGAGTCTAGAGCCTCTAAACATGATCGGATAACAATATCTAAACCAAATACTCAAGTATGAATAATGTATATACAAAGGAAAACTAGAATAAGAAGAGAAGCTAGGTCCTGCGAACGCCAGCAGCTACCTCAGCAACTCGGATAAATATTGATAAAAGTTGGAGTGCTCGTCTATCCCTCCTGTGTACCTGAATCTACACACAAAGGTGCAAGGAGTAGGGGTGAGTACTAAGTAATCAGTGAGTAATAAATATATACAAGTAGCTGAAAGTAAGAAATCCACATAATACCACATAATGAAGCTAAACTACAGTCCGATTCCTCCTACGAACTAGCAACAACAACAGTACATTACCACTATCAGAGATAATTCACAGACAAAGATGCAATGCACTACACATAACCGCTACGGCGTGTAGCCCGATCCATTTAACGTCGACGGCGCTCACTGAGGGTGTGTACGGACTCCGGAAAGGCTCCTACAGCCCAAGCGCAAATACCGCTGCGGCGTGCAGCCCGATCCTCATATCATAATAACCGCTGCGGCATGCAGCCCGATCCATCCTCAGTCCACAAAAAGAAAAACTAGAAAAAATAAAGAAAAAGAAAAGTAAAGAACAAAAAGAAAACAACGAGGAAGCTCAGGAGACATATCCTTCTAAGCTAAGTCCCCTACCCCATTTTAATTCTGTTTTGAGCATGATTTATGTGTTAAATCTGTTTTTCCTTAATTTCTTTTGATTAAGTTAGTTGCATGTTAGATTAGCTTCTTCTTTAAATAGTTTATTGATATAAACTTGTTTTCTTTTATTAAGCATGCTCTATTAGATTCTTTGGTAAAAACTGTCTATTAACACTTGATTAAATATGCTCGAGCTTTTTAGGGGTTTTGTGAGTTTTTAACATGAAAATATTCTGAATATATCTTCTATGTCAAATCTGTTATGTTATGCCTAAAATCTGATTTGTGACGTTATTTAATTGAAATTCAAACCATATTCAAATTTCTCTCTAAGTTTTGGTTAGATGATAAATGATTCTGATTTGTGGCCATGTGTGCAAATTGATATGAAAAGTTATATTTGTGACGTGTTCATGTTATTAGACTACAATTAAGCGTATTATGCTCTAGGGGATATTAGTTATAGCTGTTTTAGATAGTAATTAATAACTGGCTAACTTTGAAAGCATGAAAAGTAGTTTAATTAGGTTAAAATTGAAAATGACATAAAAAGTGGTTATAATTGAAATAACAATAGAGTGGTCAGTATTGAAACTGGCAAACTCTGTAAAATTCTAAGTCTTAAATCCAAGTGGCTAGTTCTGAAAACTAGTTAACTTAGTAATCTACCAGAAAATCTTAAAATGGCTAAATCTTCAAGTCATAAACTAAGTCTTAAAAGCCATTGAACAATGATGACTAATATTGAAAAAGCCAAGTCCAAAACACTAGTCTGGCTAAATTTGAAATGGCTAATCTCTAACAAATAAGCAGGCTAATCCTGCAAATCACTTCTAACACATAAATGAAAAGAATACCTCTTAAAAGAGGTTAAAATTGAAAAGAAACTAATACCCCAGTCTGGCTAAGTCTTAAAGACTTATAGAATAGTGGCCAGAAGTTAAATAAAGGTATAAAATAGAATACCCTGACCTTGGATAGGTCGGGTAAATAGAAATTAACAATGAGGGTATAAAAGGAATGAAAAATGGCATAATTATTGATTTAATAGATCCTATGAGGACAATTCAGACATTTAGGCCTAGTATTTCTGCAATATTGCACAAAACAAAGGGTATAATAGACCCAATCAAAAGGCATATTAGTTAATAACCTTAGAAAGTGAGGGTACACTAGTAAAACACCTCAAATAAAGCCCAATAGAACCTTCCAGCACATGCTGGAAGGCAATTTTGAATCTGACTTAGGTGCTAAAGTGTAATAAATAAAAGAATTAAGGGGAGGGAATTATGAATAACTTTTTCAAATTCCCCTTTCCCCCCCAAAATTTCACCATTTTTATCTATAAATAGGCTTGAATAAAGCCTGAATAAGGGCTGAATTTTTATGAATTCTGAGAATATATTCTGAAAACTAAATACTAAGAGTAAAATTTTGGGTTATTCGAAGCTCTGAAATCTGTAGAATTCTTCTATCATCACTAGATTGTCCTGGGTTTCTACTAGTTTCTTCTACTGTGCAATTGGATTACTGCTTTGCTGAATCTAGAATTATTATTTGATCGTTGAATTCAATTGTGTTGCTGTGTTCATTCATCTTCACTCATGTTGCTTTGCTGCTGTGATCAATCTGCTTATTCTCATTTTCACTCCTTTAGACTCATAAGTTTACATTGCTGAATCAGGTACACAGCTGAACTTTAAACATGTAACTGCAGTGGATCTGAAGTGATTAAATAAAATGAGATGATTTTTCGAGAAAATGTTTGTGCATTTAATTTTTGTATTTAGAATATAAGTAGTTAAAGCTGTAATTCAGTAGGAAATTATTGTATAATCATTTCATATGAGGCACGAACGTATGCTAGAAAAGATGTAATAGAATAGTAAGTAGAGTAGAATAGTGGTAGTAATTGAAACCACCTGGTTAAAATAGGTTATTAACTAATCTTGCTCATTTAATCTAAAAAAACAAGTTCATAACAGGTAGATTAATAATGATAATAACATGTGTGGCAATTAGTTTAATTCAATAATTGTTAGTGTGATCTAGACAGTTTAATAGCAATTGAAATGGTATAGGTAAAATTGATAATCAAATATGAAGTTGTTAATCACATAGTTAATAGAATCTGTTACATATCCAGCTTAACGATTCGATATGATTAATTCTCTAAAAGTTACAAGTAATTATGATTAGTATACTGTTAAGTAGTTTCATATTAGTTAAATAACATTCTATCATCTTAGCTAATAAATAATTCATTACAGTTGTTTAAAATAGTTGTCGAAACATGAAAGTAAAAGTAGTCATTTATGTTGGAATTCATTCATATTAGATAGTTGAGATTTAAAATTGACACTGTAATTCTGTATTAGTATTTCTCCTCATTGAATAAATATAATTTGAGTTTGTTTTATGCTGGTTCTGAATATTTGTGTAAATGATGAATTCTGGTTTCTATTTCTCCTTTTCAATTTTGTCCGGTTTGGGCCTATTAAATAGCGAAGGCCCAGACCTATGCTGATTTAAAATTGAGATTCTGATGAATAACTTAAGCATGTTTCTGGGTTTTGAGACACAGTTATATAAACTAATATGCTGAATTGAACACAAATAGTCCAGGCCCATGTAACATAAGGAATAGGGCCTGACTTATATTCTGGAAATTAATTAACTAGGGAAAAATCAAATGATAGAGAATATAGTTGTATATATATAGGACCGGACTATAAAAATCAATGTTGGGACGAGCCTCACATGAAAATAAAACAGCGGGGCCCCCATATAAACGAATAATTATATAATAGAACCGGGAAGGTTGATAGTTAATTCCACACCTTTCCAAAAGATTAAAAAGCCGATAGACGATGTAGGCGCGATTCTAATATATACTTTCCCTAATACGAGTGCACATTTGCTGTGACTCAAATCATAAATCTCGGTGAAGCCGAAGCGTGTTAAAAGTCACAAGCGTACTGGTTGCGGTGTGACTCAAAATACATTTTCGCAACGTCGCAATTCGTAAAATATTCAATAGTGAAACATGTGCATATTGTTTAAGAAGCATATAATAAATCATCTAAAATCAAGAACGACAGATAAGCGACCGTGCTAAAACCACGAAATTCGGGAGTGCCTAACACCTTCTCCCGGGTTAACAGAATTCCTTATCCAGATTTCTTGTTGCGCGGACTATTAAACAGAGTCAACTTCCTCGGATTCGGGATTAACCGGTGATTTGGGACACAATTATTTTCCCATGTTGTGACTCTAAAATTTTATATAAAATCCCGAACCGATTGTCCTTTATCTGGAAAGACTCTTTCCTCGTTGTTATTATATCCTTTCCTGGGATATTTATAATATCAAGGTATACCTTATTCTCTTAGTCGGGAAAATAAAAAAAGATAGTAAAAAGGGAGGTGTGACACTATGTATGATTCCTTTTTCATATCTACAATTGTATTTGTCATAATTTTGAAATTGAAATGATGAAGGCATTTTATTTCTCTATCCAAACACTTTACCCATTGCTACCCCTTTTGAGCCTTATTGCATTATTCTTTCATACTCCTCTTTCGGAATCAATTATGAACAATGAAATGAAAATAAAAGAAAAGAGAAGATTGAAAAAGAGAGAAAAAAAATGAAAGTGAAAATAAAATAAAAGAAAAGGAGAATGAAGAAAAATGAAAATGAAGAAAAATGAAAAAATGATTAAAAAAATGAGAAAAGAGAAAAGATATAGAAAAAAATATACAAAAGAAAAATCGGGAAAAGGTCAAATGACGAAGAAACCTTAGGGTACGAATTACGTTTGACTTTATCCCGAATGGGTACATACGCAGCCCCAACGAGGTTCAGTTTCACGACCCCAATCCCGGTTGTGATTGCGCCCAACACAACAGCTAGGCGAGCCCGATCATTTACCCTCTCATCCCGAGCATGAAGCTCAAATCAATTACCCTGGATATTATTATCAACAATAAAGCTAAACTGAATAACCACCCAAAGATCTAGGGTCACGAGTCTAGAGCCTCTAAACATGATCGGATAACAATATCTAAACCAAATACTCAAGTATGAATAATGTATATACAAAGGAAAACTGGAATAATAAGAGAAGCCAGGTCCTGCGAATGCCAGCAGCTACCTCAGCAACTCGGATAAATACTGATAACAGCTGGAGTACTCGTCTACTTCTCCTATGTACCTGAATCTGCACACAAATGTGTAGGGAGTAGGGGTGAGTACTAAGTACTCAGTGAGTAATAAATATATACAAGTAGCTGAAAGCAAGAAATCCACAGAATACCACATAATGAAGCTAAACTACAGTCCGATTCCTCCTACGAACTAGCAACAACAACAGTACATTACCACTATCAGAGATAATTCACAGACAAAGATGCAATGCAAAGCACATAACCGCTACGGCATGTAGCCCTATCCATTTAACGTTGTCGGCGCTCACTAGGGGTGTGTACAGACTCCGGAGGGGCTCCTACAACCCAAGCGCAATACCGCTTCCGCGTGCAGCCCGATCCTCATATCAACCGCTGCGCCGTGCAGCCCGATCCATTCTCAGTCCACAACAAACATATAAGTCACACAACAGCTCAAATTATTTACTTCCAGGTTCCATTTCATAAATTATGAAAATACTTTAACTTTTATTAAATTTCCCAAAACAGGTGACTTAGCATTTCAATACGGTGATTTCCAAACTAGGACTGAGAGCAGTGATTAGGCAAGTATAGCTATCACATATATAACTATCCCCTAGGGATACTACAGGTCGGCACAAGACCCCAAGCACGGCTTACAGCCCACAATTATATCAAACACAATGTTTTTCAACCGCTAATATATCATATTATACTCATTATATCAAACACAATATTCTTCAACCACTAATATGTCATATTATACTCATTCGGTATGGACTAAGTCTCAATCCTTGTACTCATGTAACAACCTGATCAAATCTTCTCTGAGTGAAGTCTCTAAGTGTACACTAATCTTTGTTTGTCGAATATTCTCCACATTTCCCAAATTAATAGACTGTGTCTCATTTAAGTTTGGTTTGGGTTTCTCTTCATAATGGCTCAAATCCTTACTAATTTCCTCCAACACTTCCTCATCCTCATATTCCCCTTCATATTCATTTTCAATTTCTTGTATATTTATCTGATTATCAAGACTGGACCGGGGAGCCTTAATGCATGACACATCATTGGAATCAGCAAATACTGGACTATACAAGAAAAGAGAAAAAAAATAAAATAAGGCTAAAAATAGAGGAAGAAAGAAATTGCATTTCAATAAACTTTGAAAGGTAACAAGATTTGGATACATTTGACTAGACGGAACATAGGATTACAATTTTTGAAACAAGACAGTTTTGGGAATGGAATATTAAAAGCTAACTACCACAACTCCCTCCTGATTGGAAGAGGAGTAGCCTCCTATTTATTTAGCCTGATGTGGGGTCCAACAAATTGAACATCCATCTTTCTTGTTCCCTCGGCTTCTTGTATCATATTCACGCCCTCAAACAACCTCTCAAACCTTGCTAATAGCTGTTCATCCGGCCTTATCTCTGCATGGCCCATCATGACAGTTGCCGGACGTCTTTGTGTACCAGGCTTGACAATGGAGTAGGACAGTTTTGGGATAAGTTTGGGGAGGGTCCACCCTTTCTTTTTCAATCTTTTGGCTCTATGTATATCAACGATGGTTGGCTTGAAACCCGGGCCGAAAGTGTTAGTGCTACCCGGAAGATGAACTGGTTGTGATATACCCTACAAGGCAACTCCTAGACCTTTTCCCGGAGAGAACACATTCTTTATCATCTCTTTGGCAATCATGACCGCTGCAGGGGTCACTTTGGGTACTGGAATATTTTCTCCTTCAGATATTTTGTTCATAGTCACGGTGTCCATCACTTGGTACACCCAATGACCTTGGTCTCCTTCAACTTCTTCGAATGGCGTGATGGCATTACAAACATTATGTTCCCCGTGCACTACTATCTCTTTATGATCCCACTTAAACTTCATCATTTGATGTAATAAAGATAACACCGCTTTTGCAGTGTGGATCCATGGACGTCCTAACAGGAGGTTATAGGACACAGTAACGTCCATCACTTGAAACTCCATGGTGAAATCCACCGGTCCGATGGAGAATTCTAGTATGATATCTCCCACGGTGTTCTTTCCACCTCCGTCGAACCCCCTCACACATACACTATTTCGGTGAATCCTCTCATGATCAACATTCAGTTTTACCAGAGTAGACAAAGGACAAATATTAGCACTCGACCCGTTATCGACCAAGACATGAGTCACCACTGATTCCTCATACTTCACAGTGAGGTATAACGCCTTATTATTTTCTGTCCCCTCTAGTGGTAGCTCATCGTCTAAGAATGTTATCCTATTTGCCTCAAATATTTTGATTGTAATCTTCTTCAAATGACACAACGAGATCTTTTCTGGTACATGAGCTTTATTTAGGATCTTCATTAACGCCCTTTGGTGTTCATCAGAATGAATCAGCAGAGATAGCAAATATATTTTAGCAGGTATCTTCCTCAATTGCTCAACTATGGAGTAATCTTGAGCTTTCATTTTCTTTAGGAATTCCTTAGCTTCTTCCTTGGTGACCGCTTTCTTCACATAAGCTGGATTTTCTTTCACCACTTTCGCCTTTCTCAAATTATCAGGGGCAAAACCTCGCCTAGACCGGGTCAGACCATGAGTTTTGTAGATTTCCCCCTTGACTTCTTTCCCTTTGTACATAACAGTTATCTTGTCATAATTCTAAGGTACAACTTTGGTATTCACAATCGGCATCTGAACAACTGATTCTATATAATCCTCTTTCACAGTTAGTATGGGCTTTACCCCTTGTACTATCACTTTTATGGGCTCGGGCTCAATCATCACTGATAGCTGTTTTGCTAGTGGCTAGATTGACACTTTCTCACTCCCAGCTTTCTCCTCCTCATTGCTGTTTGCTTTGATTGTCATCACAGTCTGAGTGGGTTTTTTGCAGCTTTCTCCCTGTACTAGCTCTATTATATATGTTTCATCATGCACCGACAAAGGATTTTGTGTTATGTTGGGAGTCTCGGGTGCTTGCACCTCAATTCTGCTGGAGTCAATAAGTTCTTGTACCACAGACTTTAGGTGCCAACATTTCTCCGTATCATGTCCCGGTGCACCAGAATACTATTCATAATGGATGGATTGATCTAAGTTTCTCGGTGGAGGATTGGGAATTTTAGGCTTAATGGGACTCAGCATTCCCAATTGTCTCAGTCGATGGAAGAGCCTAGTATATGATTCTCCCAGATGAGTGAATGTTTTCTTTCTCTGAGCCCTGTCACTTTTCACTTCAGGGTCTGGACAGAAATTGGTTCGGTTAGGATTTCTGTAGGTTTTTGATGGTGGGTAGGCATTTTGGGCATGGTAGACATTCTGAGGAGCTGGGGCTTGCCTTGAAGGTCGAGGCGGCGGGTAAGAATGGGCATGTTGGATAGAAAATTGAGGACCATTTGGAGGATAATAATGTGTAGGTGGGTTATACGGTTCTTATGGATATGGTTGGTATGGGCGAGGTTGGTGATGATATGGGTTGGGGCCCCGGAACCAAGATATTCCCTCTATAACCGCCACTTAATATTTCTTCTTCTTCCCAATTGATCCTCTCATCCCCGTCTAAATTACTTGATTTGTAGCCTTGATGGATGAGTAACTCATAATCTTGTTCGTTTTCAAACCTTCTTCGATAAAACTCCCCAATTTTACTACCTCATTAAAGGTCTTTCCGATTGCAGACACCAGATACCCGTACTATGTCGACTCCAAAGCTTGTAAGAAACAATCTACCATTTCCCCTTCTTTCATTGGTTGATCCGCACGGGCTGCCTGTTCCCTCCACCTAAAACCATACTCCCGAAATTTCTCTCTGAGCTTCTTTTCCATTTTGGCCAATGATAATCTATCAGGGATGATTTCCAGATTATATTTAAAATGGTTCACAAATGATTGAGCCAAATCATCCCAAATGAACCATCGGGCATGATCTTGATGGGTGTACCATTCCAGTGCTGAGCCACTGGGGCTTTGACTGAAGTAGGCCATAAGTAGTTCATCCTTTCCTCGAGCTCCACGCATTTTGCTGCAATATCCTCTCAGATGGGCCACTGGATCACCATGGCCATCATACATGTCAAATTTTGGCAATTTAAACCGAGCGGGTAGCTGTACCTCGGGGAACAAACACAAGTCCTTGTATGCCATACTAACTTGGCCTCCCAGACCCTGCATATTGCGAATCGACTGCTCAAGGCTCTTCTTTTTCCTGGCCATCTCCTCTTGTTCAGGGTTTCTAGCAGGTTTCTCCTCCTCCGTCATGTCGACAAGTGGGGTGTAAGAATCAGGTTGTCTGAAGGTGGGTTCTGGAGGGTAGTAATGATTATTTGGGATATGAAATACATGCTCACTAGAGGACTTATGTAAAGTGGTTGGTGGTGGTGCCACATATACGGGATCGGCCTGGGGTGGTGGTGGTGAAGCTTGTTTAGGTAGTGAGGGTGGTACTTGTGATGTAGTGGCGAAATACTGTGGGTAAGTAGGATATGTAGAAGATGAATTCATGGTGGGTGGATCTTGGTTCGTGTTTGAGGGAGGAATATATGTGGGGTTAGCTGGGTAAGTAGGTGAGGGTTGCCCTATTGACCAAGCCTGATACATTTTCGACATCTGTTTTTTCAACTTATGCTGTTCACATCTATTACTTCCTCCTCCAGCACGGGATCCATGATTGTCGGCTCAATTTCTTGGGTCACTGCTTTTGTCATGCTTTTATAACGAGTGTTGTAGTTGTGATGTGCCAGAATGCCAGTTGCTAACTATTTTATCTGATACTCATCAATGAAAAAAACTTGTTAATAGTTAAATCATAATAGATAAACATCACAAGTTTTTTTTAAAAACAGAACTTTTGCCCGGCAATTATGCATCATCCCAGCATTATTGTTCTTCTTTTGACCCGCCAATTCTCCTTTTTTGGCTTTTCTTTTCTTTTGTTTCCACTCATCACTGCTTTCATTGTTTCTTTCTCTTATTTTTTTTTCTTTTTTCTTTTTCTCTTTTTTTTTTCTTTCGTTTTTTGATCCTATATGTTTGCCTATCGCACAAGCAATTTGCATGTAAGGAAAAAATAATGATAATTTTGGATTTTCATTAATATTCAAACATTAATTTCAAAAGATAATGTTGTACTACAACCTTCTAGATGCAGAAAAATACAAATATAAAAATGCATTCCCAATGAATACATTACAGCCCCTAGTGCCCGTGAGACAGCGTTCGGTCTTACCGCGGGCCTATATGCTAATCCCATTTGGAGTTTGTCCAGGTCGGTCATCACTTGTTTCACAATGATCATTGCTGCTGCGGTAAATGTAGATTGGGTCATATCCTCGCATAGTTGGCATTTCCGCGTAATGCAGTGAGCAATGTTGACAATTCTTTCCCTGATGACCCCTTTCTCTTGAAGAAATCTCCCAATCTGTTCGGCACGAGCATCCAAGGTTTGTTGGCTCTTCTTTTGAAGTTGTTGTAGCTCCAATTCTAACCGGACCATGGCCATGTAGCAATGCTCTCTCTCTATATATAAAATTCTTTGGTTTGTTTGCTACTTTTGACCTCGGCCGTAACAATCTTCTTCCTTAATCGGGCTACTTCAACATTATGTTCATCCTTTAAATGTCGAATCATCCGAGCCCTTTCTTCGTCATTCTTGGCCAATTGTTTCCGAACTCCAACTAATTCCTTCTCAGCTTTATCTAGATCAAAGCTATAATCGTTCACCTTGCGTCGTAGATTTTTAATGAGCTTTTCATCCCGGGCAAGTCGAACTGGGGTTTCGGTTGTTGTTCACATTTTAGCAATCTGAGCCTTCAATGTTTCATTTTCTTTCCTCAGCGGTTTCTTTTCACCCTCATCGGCTGCTGCTTGTAAGCTGCTTTCGAATTTGAGGTCCTGAAATTCTTTTTCCAACATGCTGATTCTGGCTCGATATTTATTTTCTTGGCCAGTCAATCCCTTTGTTCCCTCGATTGCTTGGCAAATTCTTGAATATGAGGCCTCTTTGTTGGTCTCTCATGCTCAGTATCTCTACGGTACCATGTAGAATATCCTGGTGATACTTCACCTCTAGCCCGACCTCTCACACAGGTGTCCATTCTCAGACATTGGCACTTATTCCATATTTGCCGAATTTTTGCTTCCAGGAATTGCCCATCGGGACTGATCTCTATTGCTTGAAGGCTGAGGTCCCCATCTTTCGGCACAATCTGATATCTTCTGAGTTGCCTTAATACTCGGTATGTGGCATAAGGCTGGATACTCTTGAGACCCATTAAAAGGAAATACGACCCTTCTGCTGGCATATATATGACTTCATTGAGGGGCAACCATCCATACGCCCATTCTATCTGGCTAGAAGTTATTGATTGGAAATATGTGATCCAACCCTTCGACCCTTCTGGCAACTTGGCCTCTTTTGACCTCAGGTAGAATTCTTCGATACATGTCTTTTTAGACGATCCATAGCTTGAAAACTGAGGGTGGCAGCACAAATGCTCTATCATCCACATGTGAAGTAGTATATTACACCCCTCGAAGGAATATTCTCCCGTTTTGCAGGTCGTGAGAGCACAAAAGATATCGGCCACTATCATTGGTGCCAAAGTACTGTTATCCTAAGTAAGGAGATTACTGGCAATTCTGGAAACTCTAATGTCGATGTTCCCGTCTTTCCTCAGAAATATGATTAACCCCAGAAAGGCTACCATAAAGGCGAAGCACCTGTGTTCCTCCCATTTAGCCCGGTTCACTTTGCTGTAGAGTTTGTTTGTTGGAACATTGAATCCTCCAACGTGGCCATATCTGCGGTATATAAAGTTCATGGTGCAGAACCCATGGACCAAATCTTCATTGTGAACATTTCTTTCGATCTTTAAGGAGTCGAAGAATCTATGCACAGTGATAGCCCTTGGAGCAACCGGATACTTTTCTTTTAAGTGAACCTCACCCTTTCCGATGTAGTTAGCAATTTCCTCCAATGTCGGAGTAAGATCAAAGTCCGAGAAGTGGAGCATGTTGTGTGCGTGATCCCAGCAGACAACTAAAGCTCGGATAATCACCTCGAGGTATTATGTCAAGCAGCCCAGTAAGGTCTTTCAAATATTTGTTGACCCAATCCTGTCCATCTTGACCTAAATTATTCCACCACAATCGTAAATCCAAAGGGATCTTGTTTATTAGTGCAAAGGGTTTATTTTTTATTGTGCTCATCTTGCACATTTATTAAAGGCAATTTATTTAACTTAAAAAGAAAACACAAATCTTTTCAAGAAAAGTTCATTATTTCAAAAGAATCAACCTTTCCATATTTCATTCGAAAATTTCAAGGCTATTATTATTTAAAGAAATATGACTTCGAAAGCGGCCATTTTTGCACAAATAGCCTTCCAGCGTCCTTTCGGAATATTCGGCTATTTTCAAAAACGGCATCACTTTGGTTTTATTGATATGTCACGACCCCAAATCTGGCCGTGATGGCGCCCAACACTACATTGCTAAGCCAGCCTGACCAATCAATATCAACAACGGAGCTAGAAGCTCTCTTTAGCCCATTTAAGCATAATAATTCACGAAGCAACAGCGATACATATAACGAAAATGGGGAACCAAATCCCATAATACATCAACTCCCATAGACCGAAGGGTCAAGAGTCATGAGCCTCTACTGAACATGAGTGTATAAGGGTTTACAAGATACCAAGTGCGGAAAGAAAAGTCAATACAAAATCAAGAGACAATAGGAAGGAATATCGGGTCCTGCGGACTCTACGACTACCTCGAATATCCTAGATGTCGCCTCGCACAGCCACCGGATCACTGCTGAGAGGTACTGGATATGCACACAAGGTGCGGGGAGTAAAATGAGTACTGCCGGACTCGGTGGTAATAAACAAGGGTAAGACAAGCGCAGATAAGAAATCCGCAATAAAGCACTATGTAAAGCTCGTAATCAAATACCCTGTCACGGAATCAATATCAACTATACTTGTACCAACAAGTACCAGCAAAACAGTATATAACAGCTAGCAGATTAGCTAAATGCAATGCAATGCATGATATGACCGCTACGGCGCGTAGCACGATCCAATTTGGGTAACCGTGCTCACTGTGGGGGTTCGGACTCGGAGGGCTCCTACAGCCCAAGCATAATATCATCGCGGCGTGCGGTCCGATCCAACATATATACCATTGCGGCGCGCGGCCCGATCCACTACCGGTCGGCTAATATGCAAATACAACCTCGCGGGCTCAAAAGTAGTTTGAAAATATCTTTTATCATTTTTCAGTTGGAAAACAGTAATATCAAGTTCCGGAGATTGGAAATAGCATGATAACAAAAATAGCTACGGATTGGTAGTAACTAACATATCAATATGATAAGACAATGATAACGATCCTCGCGGAATCCAATAACCGGCTCACGGCCCACAAGTATACTCAACCGCCCCAGAAGGGGGTTCCTCGGCTCAAGAGTGGCCAATATCACAATATATAGTATGCAACCATCCGAGAAGGAGGTTTGATAGATCAAGAATAGCCTAATATCATAACACAGGTATCAACAAGTCGGACTAAGCCATAGTCCCCAATCACAATCGACCCCGCACTCACAAGAGAGTACGTGTCTCGCTGCTATAGAGCGTCACAAAGTGGTATACCGGGGTTTCGAACCCGCTAGTCATCACCCACATCTATTACTCACCTCAATACGGCGCGACGACTACTCCGCAATGCCCTTGCCACGAGAATCAAGCTCCGCACGCGTAGAATCTGATCAAATACAGTAGAAATACAACAAATTAGGCCAATGGAACGACACCCAATCAATACAACTCAATTTACATCAAAATTCCCAAAGTTGTCAAAACCCAACTTTCGGTACGCTTCTCGAAAAATTACAAAAGTCACATATTCGGAACCCTCATCTCAATACGAGTCTAAGCATATCAATTTTACCAAACTCGGACTCCATTTGCCCATTCAAAACCTTGATTTTCTAAAGTTCAAGCCTAGGGCTAAATCTTCCATGAATCACCCCAAATTCCTCCATTTTCATGATATAATTGCATAATATTATCAATACTAATCATAGTTTAAGTCCATAGTTGATTACCTGATGATTTCCCTTGAGTTTCTCTTCAAAATCGCCCAAATCGCCTCTAAAGCCGAGACCCAAATGTGTGACATGTTTCTGAAATTTTCTAACTTCCGATACACTTAACTCACCGCGATTTTCGCTTCTGCGGGCCATTTTCCACCCCTGCGGAACCGCTTCTGCGGAATACCTTCCGCCTCTGCGGTCCTTCCCGCTTCTGCGGACAGGAGTCCGCTCCTGCGAGCCCGTATCCGCGACCAGAGGGTCGCTTCTGTGTTTCCAGGCCTAGCCGGCCAATTCCGCTTCTGCGGCTCACTTTCCGCACCAGCGGTGCCGCTCCTGCGGACAAAACTACGCTTCCGCGATCAACAGCGCTTCTGCGCTCCTGTATCTGCTTCTGCGGACTCGCTCCTGCGCCCCCATTTCCGCAGGAGCGAAAACAACAGAACCAGAATCCCAAACCTGCAATTTTCCATATTTTCTCCCGTTTAGCCATCCGAAAACACCCCGAGGCCCCCGGGACCTCATCCAAACACACCAACACATCTTAATACCTTATTCGAACTTGCTCAATTCCTCAAAACACGTCTAACAACATCAAAACCCATAATTCGCATCGAATTCAAGCCTAAATTCCTTAAAACATTCCGATTTACACAATCAATCAAAAACCCGACCAAACGACATCCGAATGACCTGAAATTTTGCAGGCACATCCAAAATCACCTAACGGAGCTACTGCAAATGTCGGAATTCCATTCTGACCCCCGGATCAAAATCTCACCTACCGTTCGAATCTCGCCAAAATTCAACCTTAGCCAATTCAAGCCTATTTCTACACAGGGCCTCCAAATTCAATTCCGATTGCTCCCCTAAGTCACAAATCACCTCCCGGAACTAACCGAATCATCAGAATCCGATTCCAAGCCCTTTAACTAAATAGTCAACTCCGGATTGACTTTCCTTATTCAAGTTTCCTTCAAAAAGGCTATATGCCTCATTTCCAATCCAATTCACTCCTAACTCACCCGATAGACTCTAACACTGATATAAAATCATAAAACATGTAATTACAACATAGCGGGGTGGTAATTCCCGTGATGACGGGCCGGGTCATCACATTCTCCCCTCTTAAGCAAACGCTCGTCCTCGAGCGGGTCAAGAAACATACCTGAAGTCTCAAACAAGTGAGGATATCTGCTCCGCATCTCCCGCTCGATCTCCCAAGTGGCCTCCTCCACGGGTCGACCTCTCCACCGAACCTTAACTGATGCAATCTCCTTAGACCTCAATTTTCTCACCTAACGACCCAAAATAGCAATAGGCTCCACATCATAGGATAGATCACCATCAAGCTGAATGGTACTGAAGTCTAATACATGAGACGGATCTCCAATGTACTTTCGGAGCATAGACACGTGGAATACTGGATGAACGCTGGATAAGTCGGGCGGCAAGGCCAACTCATATGCCACCTCTCCAACTCTCTTAAGTATCTCAAAAGGACCAATGTACCTGGGACTCAACTTTGCTTTCTTCCCAAACCTCATGACACCCTTCATAGGTGAAACCTTCAACAATACTCTATCACCAACCATGAAAGATAACTCTCGAACTCTACGGTCCGCATAACTCTTCTGACGAGACTGTGCTGTACGAAGCCTCTCTTGGATCAACTTTGCTCTATCCAGAGCATCCTGGACTAACTCAGTCCCTATCAATCTAACCTCACCAGGCTCAAACCATCCCACGGGAGATCTACACCGTCTGCCATACAATGCCTCGTACGGGGCCATCTGAATACTCGACTGGTAGCTGTTGTTGTAGGCAAACTCAGCAAATGGCAAGAACTCATCCTATAAACCACCAAAGTCAATCACACACGCCCGCAACATATCCTCCAGGATCTGAATAGTGCGCTCAGACTGTCCGTCTATCTGGGGGTAAAATGCGGTGCTCAACTCAACCCGCGTACCCATCTCTCGCTGAAATGCTCTCCAAAATAGAGAAGTAAACTGGGTACCCCTGTAGGATATGATAGACACTGGAACTCCATGCAACCGAACAATCTCTCGAATAAAGATCGCTGCCAACCGCTCCGATGAGTAGGTAGTACTAACTGGAATGAAGTGAGCTGACTTGGTCGGTCTATCCACAATCACCCATACAGAATCAAACTTCCTCGCCGACCGAGGGAGTCCAGTAACAAAGTCCATAGTGATCCTCTCCCATTTCCACTCAGGAATATCAATGCGCTGAAATACACCACCGGGCCTTTGATGCTCGTACTTAACTTGCTGACAGTTGAGGCACCGTGATACATGTCTGAAAATGTCCATTTTCATCTTTCTCCACCAATAGTGTTGTTTCAAATCTTGATACATCTTCGCGGCTCCTGGATGGATAGAATATCGCGAGCTATGGGCCTCCTCCAGAATCAACTCACGAAGGCCATCAACATTGGGCACACATATCCGGCCCTGCATCCTCAATACGCCGTCACTATCAATGGTGACATCTCTAGCATCATCATGCTGAACTCTGTCCCTCGGGACAGCCAAATGTGGATCATCATACTGGTGCTCACGAATACGATCATATAGAGATGACCGAGATACAACACAAGCCAATACCCGGCTGGGCTCCGAAATATCTAACCTCACTAGCCGATTGGCTAGATCTTGAACATCATGAGCAAATGGCCTCTCTTCAGCTGGAATATATGCCAAGCTCCCCATACTGACCGCCTTCCGGCTCAAAGTATCGGCCACCACATTGGCCTTCCCGTATGATATAATATAGTGATGTCATAATACTTAAGCAACTCAAGCCATCTCCGCTGTCTCAAATTAAGGTCTTTCTGTTTGAACAAGTGCCGGAGACTACGATGGTCGGTATACACCTCACAAGACACACCGTACAAATAGTGCCTCCAAATCTTCAATGCATGAACAATGGCGGCTAGCTCCAAATCATGAACACGATAGTTCTTCTCATGTGGCTTCAACTGCCGAGAAGCATAAGCAATCACCTTACCTACCTACATCAACACACAACATATCCCCACTCTCGAGGCATCACAATAAATAGTATATGAACCTGAAGCTGATGGCAATACTAACACCGGAGCTGTGGTCAAAGCTGCCTTGAGCTTCTGAAAGCTCTCCTCGCACTCATCCGACCACACGAATGGTGTACCCTTCTGAGTCAATTTAGTTAATGAAGAAGCAATAGATGAAAATCCCTGAACAAACCGGCGATAATATCCCGCCAAACCAAGAAAACTCCTGATCTCTGTAGCTGAGGACGGTCTAGGCCAACTCTGCACCGCCTCTATCTTCTTAGGATCAACCTGAATACCATCACGAGACACCACATGTCCTAGAAATGCTACGGACTCGAGCCAAAACTCGCACTTGGAGAATTTAGCATATAGCTTCTCCTCCCTCAATCTCTGCAACACAATACTCAAATGCTGAGCATGCTCCTCCTGACTACGGGAGTAGACTAGAATGTCATCAATGAACACAATCACAAATGAATCCAAATAGGGTCCGAACACACTGTTCATCAGATGCATAAATGCTGCTGGGGCGTTGGTCAGCCCAAAAGACATCACAAGAAACTCATAGTGACCATATTGGGTCCTGAATGCAGTCTTCATAATATCCGAGTCCCTGATCTTCAGCTGATGATAGCTCGAACGAAGATCAATCTTAGAAAACACCCTCGCACCCTGTAGCTGATCAAACAAATCATCTATGCGCGGTAGAGGGTACTTGTTCTTCACTGTCACTTTGTTCAATTGCCTATAATCAATACACATTCGCATGGAACCATCTTTCTTTTTAACAAATAATACCGGCGCACCCCACGGAGACACACTAGGACGGATGAAACCCTTATCCAGAAGCTCCTGAAGCTGCTCTTTCAGTTCTTTCAACTCAGTCGGTGCCATCCGATAAGGAGGAACAGATATGGGCTAAGTGCCCGGCACCAAGTTAATGCCAAAATCAATATCCCTGTCCGGCGGCATGCCCGGCAGGTCTGAGGGGAATACATCCGGGAAGTCCCTCACAACAGGTACAGAATCAATGCTAGGAGACTCAGCTCCCACATCTCTCACAAAAGCTAAGTACGATAAACACCCTTTTTCAACCATCTTCTGAGCTTTTAAGAATGAAATAACACGGCTAGGGACGAAATCGGTCGAACCCCGCCACTCGATCCGAGAAATACCAGGAATGGCCAACGTAACTGTCTTAGCATGACAGTCCAATATAGCATGGTACGGAGACAACCAGTCCATACCCAATATAACATCAAAGTCCACCATACCCAATAATAACAAATGTGCCTGGGTCTTCAGACCCCCAATAGATATAACACAGAATCTATAGACATGGTATCACCCACGGGGGTGGATACATGAACAGGTAAATCAAGACTACCACGAGTCGCACCCAAATGATGTGCAAAATAAGAGGACACGTCAGAATATGTGGACCCTGGATCAAATAGAACAGAGGCATCTCTGTGACAGACAAAAATGATACCTGTAATCACTGCATCGGAGGCAACTACATCACGCCTGTCAGGAAGTGCATAGAACCGTGCCTGGCCTCCACCAGATCTCTCCTCGCCCCTGGGGCGACCACGAGAAGACTGACCTCCACTTCTACTAGACTGAGATGGTGTTGAAGATGAGGGCTGGTCCCTCTGCTGAGTCCTGTCCCTACGGAGTCGAGGGCACAGTCTCCTCATGTGGCCAAACTCACTACACTCATAACATGCACCTGGTGCTGGAGAAGGGGACTGAAGGGAACCCCTCGCAGCAAAAGAACCCTGGGCTGAAGAAGTAGGTGCTGCACCCTGGGCTGGTAGGGCACTAAGCGATGACTGACCCTGCTGAAACCCCCGTCGACCACGACCATAAGAACCTCCGCTCTGCTCTGGGCGGCCTCTGAATGAGAAGGTCTAGATGAGCGACCTCTGCTCTGCTGGGAATGCCCTCTAGATGGAGCACCACCGAAACTGCCCGAACCACGAGGCCTCTTGGCCTCCCGCTCCTCTCTCTCTCGGCGACGATCCGCCTCGATGGAGCGTGCCATATCAACAACCTGCTCAAATGATGATGACAAAACTCTCTCTCCGGTCATAAGAATGCGGATAGAGTAGTTGAGGCCATCAATGAACCTCCCGATCCTCTCCCTATCATTAGGGATCATCCATGTGGTATGCCTAGCCAATTGTGTGAATGCGAGCTCATATTGGGTCACGGACATGTCGCCCGAACCAACCACTCGAACCGGCGACGTAGTTCCTCGCGACGAGACCGAGGTACATATTTCTCTAAAAAGAGAGTAGAGAAACTGCCGCCATGTGAGAGGTGCTGCTCCTGCGGGCCTACGCCTCTCAAACTCTTCCCACCGATCAAATGCGGGACCAGTGAACTGAAAGGTAGTAAATGAAACTCCGCCGGACTCAAGAATACCAGCCGTCCGCAACATCCTCCGACACTTGTCCAAGAAACCACCGGGCATCCTCGCCCTCAACGCCATCGAAATGGGGCGGCTAAAGTCTACCGAATCTCTCGAGACGACGCCGCTCGTCGTCGGGCATAACCTCAACCATATGCCTCTGGAGCTGGAGCTAGTGCGGCTGGAGGAATAACCGGTGCAACCACCGAGCGGGGACCGCCTGCGGCGTCCGAGGTCCCCGAACAACTAGGTCGGTGTGCGAGCCGCGGGGTCCGCCGACCGCCCCTCGTCCGAGATGTCGCTACGGTAGCGATGGTCGAGACTACCCGAGCCAAACCGGAACACGCCGATAATATCCGAGCAAGAGTCTCCCGAATACCATGAATAGCAATAGATATAGTCCGGCCCCGAACTGGGGCCGCCGGAGCATCAACCACCGGGGGCCGCTCTCGAACCGGTACAAGGGCGGGTCGACCGGCACCGCCTCGGTTGCTCTACCTCTACCTCTAGCACGACCGGCCCCATGGCTCTAACAGGTGGCGATAGAGGTCGTCCACTTCGTCCCGATGCTCGCGTTCTCGCCATCCGCGAGAGAATAGAATATAGAAGTTCAGTTCTCAGAACAACAAGATCACACGACAGAGTTCAAGAAATGTGAAGTTTTCCTAAAGGTTCGCGACCTCCCGAGGATAAGTACGGGCGTCCCCGTACCGAGTCCACAAGACTCTACTAACCGGCTCGAGACTCAATGAGGTCTCGTAAACCTAGGCTACGATACCAACTTGTCACGACCCCAAAATCTGGTCGTGATGGTGCCCAGACACATTGCTAAGCCAGCCCGACCAATCAATATCAACAACGGAGCTGAAGCTCTCTTTAGCCCATTTAAGCATAATAATTCACGAAGCAACATCGATACATATAACGAAAATGGGGAACCAAATCCCATAATACATCAACTCCCATAGACCGAAGGGTCGAGAGTCATGAGCCTCTACTGAACATGAGTGTATAAGGGTTTACAAGATACCAAGTACGGAAAGAAAAGTCAATACAAAATCAAGAGACAGTAGAAAGGAATATCGGGTCCTGCGGACTCTGCAGCTACCTCGAATATCCATAGATGTCACCTCGCACAGCTACTAGATCACCGATGAGAGGTACCTGGATCTGCACACAAGGTGCGAGGAGTAAAATGAGTACTCTGCCGGACTCGGTGGTAATAAACAAGGGTAAGACAAGCGCAGATAAGAAATCCGCAATAAAGCACTATGTAAAGTCGTAATCAAATACCCTGTCACATAATCAATATCAACCGTACATGTACCAACAAGTACCAGCAAAACAGTATAACAACTACGAGATGTAGCTAAATGCAATGCAATGCATGATATGACCGCTACGGCGCGTAGCCCGATCTAATTTGGGTACCCGTGCTCACTGTGGGGGTTCAGACTCCGGAGGGGCTCCTACAGCCCAAGCACAATATCACTGCGGCGTGCAGTCCGATCCAACATATATACCGCTGCGGCGCGCAGCCCGATCCACTACCAATCAGCTAATATGCAAATACAGCCTCGCAGGCCCAAAAGTAGTTTGAAAATATCTTTTATCATTTTTCAGTTGGAAAACAGTAATATCAAGTTCCAGAGATTGGAAATAGCATGATAACAGAAATAGCTACGGACTGGTAGTAACTAATATATCAATATGATAAGACAATGATAACGATCCTCGCGGAATCCAATAACTGGCTCACAGCCCACATGTATACTCAACCGCCCAAGAAGGGGGTTCCTCGGCTCAAGAGTGGCCAATATCACAATATATAGTATGCAACCATCCGAGAAGGAGGTTTGATAGATCAAGAATAGCCTAATATCATAACACAGTATCAACAAGTCGGACTAAGCCATAGTCCCCAATCACAATCGACCCCGCACTCACAAGAGTGTGCGTGTCTCGCCGTATACAGCGTCACAAAGTGGTATACCGGGGTTTCGAACCCGCTGGTCATCACCCACATCTATTACTCACCTCAATACGGCGCGACGACTACTCCGCAATGCCCTTGCCACGAGAATCAAGCTCCGCACGCGTAGAATCTGATCAAATACAGTAGAAATACAACAAATTAGGCCAATGGAACGACACCCAATCAATACAACTCAATTTACATCAAAATTCCCAAAGTTGTCAAAACCCGACTTTCGGTACGCTTCTCGAAAAATTACAAAAGTCACATATTCGGAACCCTCATCTCAATACGAGTCTAAGCATATCAATTTTACCAAATTCGGACTCCATTTGCCCATTCAAAACCTTGATTTTCTAAAGTTCAAGCCTAGGGCTAAATCTTCCATGAATCACCTCAAATTCCTCCATTTTCATGATATAATTGCATAATATTATCAATACTAATCTTAGTTTAAGTCCATAGTTGATTACCTGATGATTTCCCTTGAGTTTCTCTTCAAAATCGCCCAAATCGCCTCTAAAGCCGAGACCCAAATGTGTGAAATGTTTCGGAAATTTTCCAACTTCTGATACACTTAACTCACTGTGATTTTCGCTTCTGCAGGCCATTTTCCACCCCTGCGGAACCGCTTCTGCGGAATACCCTCCGCCTCTGCGGTCCTTCCCGCTTCTGCGGACAGGAGTCCGCTCCTGCGAGCCCGTATCCGCGACTAGAGGGTCGCTTATGTGTTTCCAGGCCTGGGCCGCTTCTGCGGCTCGCCTTCCGCTCCAGCGGTGCCGCCCCTGCGGGCCTAGCTCCTCTTCCGCGATCAACAGCGCTTCTGCGCTCCAGTATCCGCTTCTGCGGACTCGCTCCTGCGCCCCCATTTCCGCAGGAGCGAAAACAACAGAACCAGAACACAAGTCTGCAATTTTCCACATTTTCTCCCGTTTAGCCATCCGAAAACACCCCGAGGCCCCGGGACCTCATCCAAACACACCAACACATCTTAATACCTTATTCGAACTTGCTCAATTCCTCAAAACACGTCTAACAACATCAAAACCCATAATTCGCATCGAATTCAAGCCTAAATTCCTTAAAACATTCCTAATTACACAATCAATCAAAAACCCGACCAAACGACGCCCGAATGACCTAAAATTTTGCAGGCACATCCAAAATTACCTAACGAAGCTACTGCAACTGTCGGAATTCCATTCTGACCCCCGGATCAAAATCTCACCTACCATTCGGATTTCGCCAAAATTCAACCTTAGCCAATTCAAGCCTATTTCTACACCGGACCTCCAAATTCAATTCCGATTGCTCCCCTAAGTCACAAATCACCTCCCGAAACTAACCGAATCATCAGAATCCGATTCCGAGCCCTCTAACTAAATAGTCAACTCTGGGTTGACTTTCCTTATTCAAGTTTCCTTCAAAAAGGCTATATGCCTCATTTCCAATCCAATTCACTCCTAACTCACCCGATAGACTCTAACACTGATATAAAATCATAAAACATGTAATTACAACATAACGGGGTGGTAATTCCCGTGACGACGGGCCGGGTCATCACATGATAAAACTAAAAATTTGACATTTTTTTGTTATTTTTGAAAAGGGGTGGTTGGACCCATCACGTGTTGCCTATGTATCTCGCCTAGTGGTGAGAATCAAACCAGCGTAGTTCGATCAAATTGTTTTAAGACCAACTATTTCGACAAAATTATTCCGACTATTTTCTGACTTTCCTTTTCAAAATTTGACAGCATTTCGTCACTATTTCAGTATTGCTATTCTAAAAATTGCTATTTTTCTCTCCTTTTTTTTCCAGGTATTTAGCCGGTCAACATAATAGCCCAGGACAAATAAATGCAACATATAATCATGCTCGGTCGTTCATATTCGGGTCACCTGTCCTAGACGGACCCAACCCTTGTGTGAGCCCCCTAAGTCAGATATGATGCAAATAATCATCCTACATCTAGGCTAAATATCCTGATTTTCATTGGTTCTAGACTGTGTACCCGAGCGGACAACTCGGATCGAGGAGGGGGCTATGTACCGGGGAGCCGCATGATCGTCCGACTTTGTAACTTATCCTGCCTCTATTTCTTATTGGGTATGACCTAATAGAAAGGGGAGTCTCAACCAGTAAGCACATCCCCGGAGGTAAGAAGAGAAGGGTTTTCGGCACAATTTTATATATACAGTTCACGTAATATCAAACCGGTAAACATATAACATGTTGATCAAAGCATATAATGAAATTAGATATAATCAAAAGCGGCAATTTAATGAGCTCGAATTCTTAAACCTTGAATAGAAGTTCTGGGTTTCTTGTCCCCAGGAGAGTCGCCAGAGCTGTCACACCTCCTTTTTCTTTACGTCCCAACTATTTACTACTACACCGTGGGAAAGGATATAATAATAATATGGAAGGAGATTTTCCAATTAAAGGACATTTGGAACGGGATTTTTTATTAATATTCAGAGTCGCCACTTGGGAAAATAATGGTGTCCCAAGTCACCAGTTTAATCTCGAACCGAGTAAATTATGATTCTGTTTAATAGTCCGCAAAACTAGAAATCCGGATAAGGAATTCTGTTAAACGAGGAGAAGGTGTTAGGCATTCCCGAATTCCATGGTTCTAGCACGGTCGCTCAACTGCCGTATTTGTTTCATCTGATTTATATGCTTCAATTTTCAAATGCTATTAATGTTCCGCTTTGTTATTTTTAGGACTTGTGACGTCACGAAAATATATTTCAAGTCACACCGCAACCAGTACGCCTGTGACTTTAGTGCATTTCAGCTTTGCCGGGATTTAAGATTTGGTTCACATAAAATGTACACCCGTATTAGGAACGTAATTTTATTTTATCGTGCCTATAACATCTACGTCTTTATTATCTTCGGGAAGGACCGTGAAATTCGCCAAACGGTCCCTCCAAGTCTAACCTTTTTATATTGAAATCCATTTGGGGGCCCCGTGTATTTTTCTTGTTCGGAACGAGGCTCATCCCTTATTTTTATGGCTCAATCCTATTTATATACTATGTTTTCTATTTTTTGTTTTTTCCATCCTAATATGCATCTGTTTTTGGTATTTTTTCAAGGCTATAATGTTTGGTGTCCAGGCCATTATTTATCATTGGGGCCTGGACTTCAGACTGCCTTAGTAGTCCATTATAAAGGACATTTGGGCTTCAGAAGCACAACACACGCTACTATCCCCACTCGATAATACGAGCATCTTATTAATTGGACCTGGGCCTATATTCGTGACAGGCCCAGAATATATGAATAAAATTAAGAACAAACTAAAAGTTTCAGAACAGTATTTAAATAGATATTTTTTGAATAACAGAGAAAATCAGTAAACTCATATTATTCAGAAGGGTACCAAGTTTCATTTCAATCACTACTAGTTTCAGTAATTAACTAAAGTTATAACACCATAATTTGTATCAATATTGCTATACTAACTAAACATGCTTGAGTTATTAATAATCAAAGAAATCTAAAACAATTCTGTACCTAAGTCATTTTTTGAGTGAAGCTAGGTGATGATATTATTTAAACTTGAACTACTTATTCCCTTTTTAATTAAATTGGTCTAGATTTAGAATTTAGTTAACATGAGTAGTTTGATACCAATTCATACGTCCAGTTTCAGAATCGTATTTTTATTTACCTAAGTGTATTAACTTTATTTTATCTTGTTTTAGTTTTGAATTAGGTGATAAGTTGTATCTAACGAATGATCTACACCTAACTACAACATTAGCTACTCTACTTTTATCTAAATCGAAGTCACATGGTTGTTAATTATTACAACCAATACCTAACGAATTACAATGATTTCTACGAAATAAAAACTACTGCTAGAAAGAAGAAACAAAAATAGCTTCGTCAATTAAACTTCAATTCTACATTCATAAATCTCAATTACACCTCCAGGAAATAGATGTGTACCTGATCAACGAAAGTGAACCGGTGAGTTCTAAGGGGATGAAAAGCAGAAGGAGTCAACAATGGTAACAGCAGAGAAACACCAAGAATCAATAGATGAACAACACAGCAAATCCCCAAGCTCGAAAAATAAATAGCAATCAACTTTGAGAATAATGGAAATCCAAGCTAGTGAGAACAAAACATCAGAGAAATACCAGCCAAAGATCCCAAAGCACCTATTCTCGAATTGATGTTCAAGTAGACAAATAGTATCAGCTGAATCTCTCTTTTAGTTATCAAAGATGGAACCAGCAGAATTCAACCCTTTTAACTATCAAAATTTGAACTCTCAAAATCTAGAGATGTGGAACCAATGTGTAACCCCTTTTTCAGGTTTATAGAAGCATACTTATAGAGGCATTTTGGGGGGAATTTCAAATAATTTAATTCTATTTCCCTCCCCTTACTCTTTTCAATTAATTACAGTATAGTCCATTAAAATTGTATTGAAATGCCCTAGAACCCATGCTAAAAGGTTCTTGGCAGTTCTATTGGGTTCTATTAGGTAGGTTTTACCCAATTACCCTCACTTGCTAAGGTTTATTACACAAATCCCTTTCAACTCTACCTAGTATACCCCTTTTTATTCAAGTAATTTCTGAAATACCAAGCACTAAAGTCATTTTTATCATTATAGGCTCTATTTAATCCACAATAATGCCATTTACCCTTCCTCTTTTACCCCTTGATTTTGATTATTATTACCCGACCTGCCTTAGGTTTGGCAGGACTAGGGTAGCATGTATTTAACAAATAGCCACTAATCAGACATGTCTTTTAAGACAATCAATTTCAGACTAAAGCCTTTTCAATTTTAACCACTTTTACAAATAGCCATAAATCAGAACACAACCACTAATCAGAACATAGCCACTAATCAAAATCCTTACTTAACTCACAAACATAGGCACAAAATATTTATACACATGACCTAAGTATACATAAGCACTCAAAGGTTCATAATGAACTAACATATAAATCAAGTTACAAATATAGCCAGATTCATGTTGTTTTGTACATATAACCTTAAACACAAATTAACTTTCAATTAATTAGAACTCAAAGGAAAAGCTTGATAATAGTTAAATTCCAACTAACTAAAACCCAATCGAGACAAAATATAATGAACAATCACATAAAACTGGGTAATTAGCACATGATTCATGAGTAGTTAATATCAGAATCCTAAGAACACTTAGATAAATTCAGGCATGAATGAGATTCAGGGCTCGCATGAACAAGTATGAATTACACAGACATAGATTCATATTTTAGACATGCATAAGAACAGATTCAGACAAGCATGATAGGCATGTAAAGAAGCTAGTTTCAGAACACATAACACCACCGATTGAAAGAAAATGTGGGGGATACTTAGCTTTTTCAGGCCTTTTTGTTTTTGTTTTTCCTTTTCTTTCTTTATCTTCTTCTTTCTTTCTTCTTTGTTATTTTCATTTTTCTTGATTTGTAGAGTTTCGAAGACTGTTAGTATACAGAGTGGTAAATCCTCCAAACGGGGCTTTAGGGGTTTTATTTGAGTGTTTGAGAGGGATGAGGAGACCTAGGGTAAGGTTTTAGGAGTAGGTTTCTTTTTGGGTACTCGCCGGAGTAGGGTTCCTGTGAATGTTTTTTGGATATTCGAAGGGTTTGGGACTTATTCGAGGGAAACCACCTAGATAGGGTGGTAGATCGCCCCAAGGTGGTCAGATGGTATTATTTTTGGACCTTTGTTCATACCCTAAGTTGTTTCCGGCTAGGGTTTTTCATATGAAATGTGTTTGTGTGTGTGTATAATGAGGGGGCAGACGGAGAGGGTATAATATATACTGAAGTGATGTTATTAATTCCTGGCCATTGGATTTGCGTAGATGAATGGCTAGGATCCCTTGGCCTCAAAACGGTGTCGTGTCTTTTATTGAGGGATTTCATTGTGTCCGTTAGATTAATATTTTGAATGGTTGAGATTAAACGCCCTAAGCTACATCGTTTAGTTAATTGGCTCATCAGCTTTGTCCGTCTGATCAAATGCATTCGAAGGCTGTGATTGAATGCTTATACAACGTCATTTTATTTGAAAGAGGAATGCCTCACCAGGTCCGTTGATTAAATTCATCAACGGCTTAGATTTATTGCTCCACACTGTGTCGTTTTGTTCAAAGGCTAGGCAGACCGGCTTGTTTCATTTTGGGCCTAGTCAGTGTAATTTGAATATGTATTTATGTATTTTGGCCCAAATTAATTATGCAATGTATTTTTTGTGATTTTTTGATTATTTTAACTTGTATTTTATTTAATTTCTTATATTGTTTCCTTTGTATTTATTTACAACTAATATATTTCATTTATTTTTCAATTTTTGTATTTTTTCTTGATTTTCCGATATTTTTGTATTTTTTGATTAATTTTCTAATTTCCTAGAATTTATTTTACAATTTTTGTGATATTTTTCTAATTAATTCCTTTTTGTATTTTCATTTCAATTTTATTTCAAACAAACACTGGTATTTCACACAAATCTAACAATTGCAAACAACATCATTTTTGTATTATTTTTTATATATTTTGGAATTCAATTGCTTGAGGCAAAAGTCACGTGCTCACAACAAGTTACGGGCAAAACCTAATAATGTCTTGTAGATTGGTACGGAGACATCTGTATTTATCTTCGAGGGGCTATAGGGATTTAGGAAAGACTACTCTTTATTCATTCTTCATCATGCAATGGTGGTGTACTAAGTTTCCTCTTTTATTCTCTCATATATGGTGAGGACCTGTACCGCCGACGTTCCAGACCCGGGAGAAGCTGCTCCCCCTATTACTAGAAGTTGGAGAGGGAACCGGCCCATGGTAGGGGATGAGGGCATCCCAAAGCTATTCCAGTTACACCACCAGCAGACCTTGTGAGGGATTGCACTACTAAGGATTAGGTGAGGCGCACGCAGCTATGCTACTCCGGTGGATCTCATGACTGCACCCGGATTTCAGGAGGTCATGGGCCATATGCTTCGGTTCATGGGCACCATGACTCAGGCTGGTTTATTTCCAGCAGACCCATCAGCTTCACAGGCAGGAGGGGGAGCACACTCCCTATTGCTCAGGCTCTAGTTCATGCAACTACAGTATATCAGACTCCGGGTGCCTAACCCACAGAGGGGGTTCACCCAGTTACTGCAGTGGTACCCTAGCCTAGGCCAGTTGTGGAGTTCGATCCACAGAAGTTACTAGAGAGATGAACTAGACTTCACCCCCAGTCTTCGGAGGTGAATGTCTTGAGGACGCTTAGGATTTCTTCTACAGGTGCAACGACAGACTGCACGCTATGAGGTTATTGGAGTCACATTGAGTTGACTTCACTACTTTTCACCTTGAGGGTAGAGCCCACAGATGGTGGCGGTCCTATATTCTTGGTAGGCTCGTCGGTTCTCCTCCCATCACTTGGGGTCAGTTTATGCAGTTGTTCCTAGACAGTTATAATTTGCCCTTTGAGAAGGAAGAGTTGTTGTATCAGTTTGAGCACCTTGAGTAGGGTCAGATGTCTGTGACCGGCTACAAGGCAAGGTTTTCTAAGTTATCTCGCCATGCACTCATGATACTTCCAACAGATGTAGAGAAAGTGCGGAGGTTTGTTGCTGGATTGCAGCCTAGTATTCGATTGGGTATGGCCCGAGAGGTGGAGATAGGTACAGAGTATCAGCTTGTGGTCAAGATTGCTCACCGGATTGAGGGTTATTGTCAGAGAGGTAGGGATCAGATACAACAGGATAAGATAGCTAGATTTCTTGGAGAGTTCAGAAGTGTTCCAGCTAGAGGTAGAGGTCAGTTTGGGAGGGGTCAACCTAGTAGGCCCCCATAGTCAGCTCTACCACCTCCCACTCGGGGTGCTCCAACATGCCCCTATTTCAGTGCCTTGCAAGAGAGTTCCTACCGCCCGCCAGCTATTCAGAGTTCTACCGGTGGGTATTCAGGTCCATAGGTTTCTTCTGGCCTCTACTTCGGTGATATGTCGGAGACTTCATATTGTCCATCGGCTATCCAGGCTCCTCCCACGGGATCTACAACTCATCAGGGATAGTAATCAGGGCAGCATGTCACTTCACCATGTTGTTTAAAGTGTGGTGAACCAGGCCACATAAGGAGATACTACCCCAGGCTTAGCGGCAAAGCTATACAGCAGGGGCAGCAGCCCATGACTCCAGTTCCAGCGGGCCAGCCATCTAGAGGTGGAGGGTATACTGGTAGAGGCTGATCCAAATGTGGAGGCCAGATAGGGAAAGGTTAGCCAGCTACTCCTCAGTCAGGTGGAGGCCAGACAGTCGGTGCTCCAGCTAGACTCTATGCTCTCCCAGCTAGGCGGGATGCATTGGCCTCAGATGTCGTCATCACATGTATTATTTCCATCAGTGGTAGAGATGCATCGGTATTATTTGATCCAGGGTCCACGTATTCATATGTATCATCTCTGTTTGCTCGTTTCCTGGCCATTTTTCCAGAGCCCTTGGGTGTTCATGTTCATGTGTCCACTCTCCTGTGGGCAATTCTATTGTTGTGAACCAGGTCTATCGGTCTTTTGTGGTTACATTTTGTGGTATTGAGACTAGAGCAGATATCATGTTGCTCGATATGATCAACTTTGAGGTTATCCTGGGCATGGATTGGTTATCTCCATATCACGCTGTCCTAGATTGCCATGCCAAGACTGTTTCTCTAGTGATGCTAGGGTTGTCGAGACTAGAGTGGAGGGGCTCCACTGTGGATACACCTAGCATGGTTATTTTCTTCCTGAAGGCTCAATGCATGATTGATAAGGGGTTTTGGCCTACTTAGCTTATGTTCGAGACACCACTATAGATTCTCTCACGATTGATTCAATGCCAATAGTCCGGGAGTTCGTTGATGTTTTTCCTTCTGATCTTCCTAGCATGCCTCCGGATCGTGATGTTTTGTATCAACTTGGCTCCAGGTACTCAACCTATATCTATTCCACCATACCGCATGGTTCCGAAGGAGCTAAAGGAGCAGTTAAAGTAGTTGCTAGCTAAGGTGTTTGTTAGGCCAATCGCATTTCCTTGAGGCGTTTGTGCTGTATGTAAAGAAGAAAGATAGAACTATGTGGATATGCATTGATTACCACCAGTTGAATAAGGTAACCTTCAAGAATAAGTATTTATTATCCCATATTGATGATTTGTTCGATTAGTTGCAGGGTGATAGGGTGTTTTCTAATATTTACCTAAGGTCAAGGTATCATCAGTTGAAGATTCGGGATTCAGATATTCTGAAGACCACATTCACGATGGGATATGGCCACTATGAGTTCCTGGTGATGTAATTTGGCTTGACTAATGCTCCAGCGGCGTTTATGGATTTGATGAAAAGAGTGTTCAGGCCCTATATCGATTCTTTTGTCATTGTCTTTATTGAGGACATCTTGATATACTCACGCAGCCTGGGGGAGCATGCGCAGCATTTGAGAGTAGTGCTTCAGACCTTACGAGAGTAGAAGCTTTATGCTAAGCTCTCCAAGTGTGAGTTTTGGCTAGAGTCAGTGGCATTCTTGGGGAATATAGTGTCAGGAGAGGGTATCAAGGTGGATCCCAAGAAGATTGAGGCAGTTCAGGGTTGGCCACATCCTACTTTAGTGACTGAGATCAGGAGCTTCTTGGGGTTAGTAGGCTATTATCGGCGATTTGTGCAGGGCATCTCATCCTTTGCATTACCTCTGACCAGATTAACCCAAAAAGGGGCCCCATTCTGTTGGTTCGATGATTGTGAGGAGAGCTTCTAGAAGGTCCAAACAGCTTTGTCCATGGCACCAGTCCTTGTATTGCCTTCCAGTTCAGGGACATATACAGTGTATTGCGATGCTTCTCTCGTTGGCTTAGGATATGTATTGATGCAGGAGGGGTGAGTTATTACATATATTTCACATCAGTTGAAGGTTAATGAGAAAAATTACCATGTACACGATCTAGAGTTGGCGGCGATTGTTCATGCTCTTAAGATATAGACGCATTACTTATATGGGGTGCCATGTAAGGTTTATATAGACCATCGCAGCTTTTAGTATTTGTTCAACTAGAGGGACCTTAATTTGAGACAGCACAGGTGGCTTGAGTTGCTGAAGGATTAGGACATTACCATTCTTTATCATCTATGCAAGAAAAATGTGTTTATGGATGCCTTGAGTAGGAAGGCGGAGAGCATAGGTAGTTTAACATTCATTCGTGCGGAGATGAGACCGTTAGCTTTGGACATTCAATCCTTTGCTAACAGGCTTATGAGATTGGATATTTCAGCGCCTAGCCGGGTCCTAGTATATGTGGTTGCTCAGTCTGCATTGTTGGAGGAGATTAAGGCCCGCCAGCTAGATGATCCACATTTGGCAGATATCAGGGAGACAATACTTTAGGGAGGGGCCAAGGAGATTTCTATTAGCGAGGATGGTATGTTACGGCTTCAAGGCCGTGTATGTGTATTCCTAATGTCGACAGCTTGAGGGAGAGGATTCTAGAGGAGGCCCACAGTTTGAGGTACTCCATACATCCAGGTGCTACAAAGATGTAACGTGAGTTGAGGTAGCATTAATGGTGGCGGAGCATGAAAAGGGACATCGTGGAGTATGTAGCTAGATGTTTGAATTTCTAGCAGGTCAAACATGAGCACCACAGGCCAGGTGGACTACTTCAGCGGATGCCCATTCTAGAATGGAAGTGGGAGAGCATCACTATGAATTTCATGGTTGGGTTGCCACGGACTTAGCGGAAGGTTGATTCGGTATCGGTTATTGTGGATAGATTTACCAAGTCCGCCCATTTCATTCCAGTGGCGACTACCTATACGATAGAGAGGTATGCTCAGATTTACATTCATGAGATAGTGAGACTACACGACATGCCGGTCTCCATCATATCAGACAGAGGCCCTCAGTTCACTTCCCATTTCTGGAGTGCTGTTCAGAGTGAGTTGGGGACCCGCATGGAGCTTAGCATGACATTTCATCCTCAGACCGACGGGTAGTCAGAGTGGATAGTCTAGATTTTAGATGATATGCTTAGAGCATGTGTGATCGACTTTGGAGGGTAGTGGGATCTGTTCTTACCTTTGGCAGAGTTTGCATATAATAACAGTTATCAGTCCAACATAGAGATGGCCCTATATGAGGCACTGTATGGTCAGCGTTGTCGTTCTTATATCATATGGTTTGAGCACGGTAAAGCTAAGTTGCTTGGTACAGATTTGGTTCAGGATGCCTTGGATAAGGTAAATTTGATCCAGGAGAGGCTCCGCATAGCTCATTTTGGGCAAAAGAGCTACGCGAATCAGAAGGCGCATGATATATGATTTACGGTTGGTGAGAAGGTCCTCCTGAAGGTTTCGCCCATGAAGGGCAAGTTAAGCCCAAGGTTTATGTAAAATTGTTAAGTAACAGTTTCAAAGATTTTAATAAACTAAGAAAGCATTTTTTTCATAGGTATCGGGATCGAATTTCGAGTTCTAAACTTGGTACAAGTCCGATATATTTGTTAAGACCTACTCGTAAAATTTGGTGTCAATCCGAGTAGTTTTAGGGCGTTGTGACCCGTTGTAGGAAAATTAAAAACATGAGGTTCAATGAATTTATTCATTTGGTTTTGGGGTTGATTCCTCGATTTAATGTTCTTTTGGGTGTTTCGAGGGTTCGACTAGGTCGGCCTCATCATTTCAGACTTGTCGGTATGTTCGGGCGGGGCTCAGGAGCCCCGAGCGTCAAATGGTCGAGGTTCGAGCGAAGTTGGAAATTGAAAGGAACCAACTTCTGCTGCTTATGTTAAAACTGCTTCTGTGACTCTTGGACCGCATAAGCAGAGACCGCAGAAGCGGTCCTTTTATCACAAAAGTGGTCAGGCCAGCCCAGGGAGAAAACCGCAAAAGTGGACAAGAAACCGCATAAGCGGTTTTGCTTATACGGCCCCCAGACCGCAGATGCGGTCGACCCCTCTTTGCCCAACACTGTATATGCGGTCCATTTTTTCGCAGGTACCGGACCACAGAAGCGGTCCCCAAACCGCAGAAGCGGAAATCACAAAGGCATTGAGCTTATTTAATACGGACTCAAGTGCTTTTATCTCCCATTTTCTTATACTTGGGCGATTTTGAAGCTTCCAAAGATTCAAGTTTCAACATAGCATTTGAGGTAAGTAATTTTCACTCACCCTTAGTGTAAATACATGTATAATGGGTAGATTAAACACTATAAATGTGGTAGAATCAAAGGGTTAGGACTAGAGCTAGGATTTTTAATAAAATTAAGTTTTAACCACCTAATTAGCTATATAATGAACTAATAATCACATATTAGTAATCCTTAGGTTGTGGAGAATAATTTTCTTTGAAAAATCTCGGGATCCGGGCAGGTGGACCCGGGGTCAGAATTTAGGAAACTTGCAGGAAAGGTTGGAAAATCACTTAATTAGTTAGAATTAACCATTGTGAGCATTTATTGACTAATTCTTCCCTTATTTAAACTAGTTGGTGCTTGTTCGGCTTTGAATTGAGCTTGGAGCCTAGTCCTGTGATTGAAAGGGCGCTTCGGAGCGAGGTGAGTCTCTTTTCTAACCTCGTAAGAGGGAATTGTCCCATTAGGTTTTATGTTGAGTATTTGCTGCTAAATGTAGGGACTACGCACACGTTAGATGACGAGAGCCCGTGCGTAGCTACTATTATGTGCACATGTTAATTATGGAAAAGCTTATACATGCTTTGTTTTGCCATCATCTCACATGATAAATTATAAACATGATGTTGTACAATTATTGACTTATACCACATGCTATAATCTGTTGTTACCTGCAAATTCCATGTTTGATCATATGATATTTACATATATATGTTAATTGACCTTAGCAAGTATCGAGTCGACCTCTCATCTCTACTTCTTCGAGATTAGATGGGATACTTACTGAGTATACATTATTTATGTACTCATGCTATACTTCTGTACTTAAATGTACAGTGTTTGCGGTAGGTGGATCCGGACATCACTCTGGTGCATATTAGTGAGCACTTCTGGGACTTCTACGGTAAGTTGCACTCATTTCTTGTTGATCCGCAGCCTAAGAAGTCTTCCTGGTGTTTTATTATTTCTATCTATCCTGATTCAGACAGTAGGATAGGATATTATTCATGTTATGTATATTCTACTAGTTGCCCGTAGCTTGTGACACCACGTTCTGGCATACACTAAGTAGTAGACAATATTTTTGGGGTTGTATAACTATTTTTACATCTTATCGATATTTATTGATTATTGTTTTATTTGGAAAAAGATTTTTATTATAATGACTTGGGAGAATGGGAATTTAATTATTCTTCCACGTAGGCTGGCTTGACAAACGGTGTCGGGCGCCACCATGACTCATTTTGGAAAATGAGTCATGAAAAATGCAGAACATTATCAACTTGGAAAGCTGTATCAGTTTCTTAGTGGTCTAAATAATTGATTTGATAATGTGAAGGATCATATCCTAATGACCACGTCAGTACCTAACATAAATCAGGTATATCTAGTGACTATTACTGCGGAAAGTCAGAGAATGAACAATGTTACTACTGGTGTCAATGACCCCACATTCCTGCTGAGTAATAGAGCCCCAATTGGTGATTACAATTGTGGCTCTAAGCCGAGGAATAATCTTGGAAGGTCCCCTCTGCAATGTGACTTTTTCCATCTTAAAGGACACACTAAAGAAAATTATTTCAAACTTCATGGCTATCCCACTGATTTTAGAGGCGGGAAAGGAGGAGGAGGTAACCTTGATTCCAAAGGTGCATATGCTAACACTGGCATAGCATCTGATTCCTCTAAAAAAGGAAATGCTGCTGATGTGAACCCAACTTATGGTTCAACAACTGATAATTCTCCAACAATAAAGGTATCTCCACAATACCTTTCTTCACTCAGGATCAATACAATCAAATCCTGCAAATGTTGCACAAAGGAAAGCAGGTTGATACTATGGCTAACTCTGCAACATTGAATACTATAGGTACTATAACATCTCTCATGTCTCATCTAGTGAATAATAATTGGATTATAGATACAGGTGCTACTAATCATATGGCTCACAATCTGAATCTACTGAGTAATATTAGAAAGCTGTCAGATATTGATCAAAACTCAGCTCAACTTCCTAATGATGAAAAGGTTATTATTAGTCACACTGATGATTTATCATTGTTTAAGGATAGATCAGTACATCATGTACTATAGATGACAGATTTCAATTTCAATATGATGTTAGTGTTCAAAATCACAAATGAGCTAAGATGTCTAGTGGCATTCTTCCCTGATTTCTGCATATTTTAGGAGCTCTTCAATGGGAAGGTGATGGGGATTAGTAAAGAAGAGAATGGGCTCTACATTCTGAAGAAAAATGAGTCAGATGTTCCCAAGCAGCTGCTAGATTCAAGGCAATCTTATTCAAGTTCTTGTGTAAATATTATTAATAGTGACTTGCAAACAAATAATGTGAGCATTGAAAATAAGGATATATCTGAGTGTCCGATTGAAACTGCTTTGTGGCACAAGAGATATTAAGGGTTCTACAAAGGATAGAAAGTTTACCAAATGTTAATGTTCAATAGGTAAAAATCATTTCGCCTCCCCAACTTTGTGTTAAAGATCAAACTCCCCCCTCAACTTTGAATAATAATCATTATCCTCCCTTTATCCTACACAATACCTTTTTTGCCCTTGAATTTTTAATTTCCTCCTCAATTAAATACTTTTTTATTGTATGATTTTTTTTATGGTTTTAGCTATAACTTAAATTATGTAATACCTATTATAAATTGTAAATAGAGTTTATTAAAATTATAAGTAGAATAAGTAATCAGAGTCAATTAAATATACTTTATCTTTATAACTGTTATTTAATATAATGCATATTAAATATATATTTAAGTTATATTTTCTTAGCGACGCAGCTAGAAATTCATATAATAGGATAGAAAAATAAACCAATTTTTTATATTTCGGATTGAACTTGTGAGCTAAGATAACTTGGGGTGTTTTTCCATCCTCTTATATGAAAAACTCGGATTGATCTTTTGAGCTAGGAATCAAAATTTGTGAGCTAAGAGAATAGAGTTCAGTAATTTCTTAGCTCACAAGTTCAATCCGAGTTTTTCATATAAGAGAATTGAAAAATATCCCAAAATATCTTAGCTCACAAGTTCAATCCGGAAAAAAAAAGTTGGCGTATTTTTCAATTCTCTTATATGAATTTCTAGATCTGTTGCTAAAAATATATAGCTTAAATATATATTTAATATGCATCGCATTAAAATAACAATCATAAAGATAAGTATTAATTGATTCTAATTAATTATTTTACTTATACTTTTAATGAACTCTAGTTATAATTTATAATAGGTATTACATAATAGCTAAAACCATAAACAAATATCATATAATTAAAAAGTATTGAATTGAGGAAGAAATTAAAAATTCAAGGGCAAAAAAGGTATTGTGTAGGATAAAGGGGGTGGGGGGAGAATGATTATTGTTCAAAGTTGAGAGGGCGGAGGGGGTTTGATTTTTAACACAAAGTTAGAGAGGGTAAATGATTTTAACCCATGTTCAATTGAGGGATTATTTCTGTACAATGTGTCCTGTTGCTAAGCAAACAATAATTCTTTTCTCTTCCAGTAATTCATGTTATATTAATGCATTTGATCTCATACATGCTGATGTTTGGGACCATATAGAGTTCATACTCATAATGGTAGGAGATATTTTATGACTTTAATGGATGACTACTCAAGGTTTATCTGGCTTTTCTTAATGAATGATAAGGCAAAATCTATTGTGATTCTTAAAAACTTCATGTTATTAGTTAAGAATCAGTTTCATTGAAGCATCAAGTGTTTAAGGTAAGACAATGGCACATAATTCTTTAACAATCAGGTCACAAGTCTTCTACAAGAACATGGCATAATCCATCAGAGTTCTTGTGTATATACTCCACGATAGAATGGCAGAGTTGAAAGGAGACATAGATCTATTCTTGATATGGCTAGAGCCTTAAGATTTCAGGCTTGTGTTCCTCTAAAGTTTTGGGGAGAGTGTGTTACAACTAATGTATACATTCTAAATAGGTTGCCCACTATTGTACTAAAGGGTATATCGCCTTTTGAAAGGCTATTTCACAAGTCCCCTTCCTTGCAACACCGCAGAGTCTTTGGAAGTCTTTGTTATGCAACCAATTTGAAGAAAACTGATAAGTTCTGTCATACAACTATTCCTGTTGTTCATTTCGGTTACTCCTCTATTCAAAAGGCTATGTTCTGTATGATCCGAGCTCCAAAATCTTATTTGTTAGCAGGGACGTTGTATTTAAAGAAACTATCTTTCCTTTCAAACACCTACATACAACTACATCTCACTTATTCCAGTTCTAGAGTTCAGAGATGCTGAATGTTCTAATATGTCTTCTCCTGATGTGATGATCCGGCCCGTCTTCACGTGAATTACTACCCCATTTTTGCTATTTGTTTCTTCTTCATGTTTCATTATCGATATTTGGTAAGTTAGAGTTGAATCGGATTGGTTTTGGTGGGAAATAAGATAGGCCTATATTGGAAAAGTCAACCGGATGCTGACTTATGAGTTATAGGAGTTGGATGTTAATTCTGATAATTCTATTAGCTTTGGGGAATGATTTTTGACTTAGGAGTGCGATCATAATTAATTTTGAAGGTCCGGTGTAGAATTAGGATTGAATTGGCGAAATTAGTATTTTGGTGAATTCCAGTTGGTAGGTGAGATTTTGATCCGGGGGTCGAAATGGAATTATGAGAGTTGTAGTAGCTCCGTTAGGTGATTTTTGATGTGCGGCTAAAATTTCAGGTCATTTGGAGGTTCTTTGGTTGGATTTTTGATCGAATGTGTGTTTCAGAAGTTTTTAAGAAACTTTGGCTTGAATCCTATGAGATTTAATAGTTTTAGCATTGTTTGATGTGTTTTTATGATTGGAACAAGTTTGAATAACATTTTAGGATGTGTTGGTTCCTTTGTTTGAGGTTCCGGGGGCCTCGGGATGAATTCGGGTGGTCAAACTGACCAAATTTAGCTATTATAAGTCACAGGTTTCAGCAGATGTTGCATAAGGAAAAATTGGCCTATGCGATTGCATGTATGGAGTCACAATCGCATAACACTGGGAAGTACATCTACGCAATCACATGGTATATTCCACGTTCGCATAAGAGGATTTTTGGGGCAGTATGTTTTTATTCTACGCGTTTGCAAAGAACTTGGACGCGTTCGCGTTGGTTTGGGAAACTGTTTGTCGCGATCGCATAGCTCTTTTTGTGTTCACATAGAACCTTTTGAATTCCTGAGAATTGTTTCATCATGATAGCATACCTAGGACTGCGATCGCATAGAGGAAAAACTATGCGAACAGAAGGGTTTATTATGTTATTTCATCCGCGACCCATTCATTTTATTCCTCCATTGTTGACCACCTCAAGAGCTTTTTGTAGAAATTGAAGAGGGTTTTGACGGGAATTGATTGGAGGTAAGTCCGGTGACCTAGAAACTATATTTTATTTAAGAATCAACCTTTAATTCTTGGAAAATTGAGTGAAAATTTTGAAGAACTAAGGCTTGGGTTTTGAAATGAAAATTTGGGATTTGAGGGGGCATTTGAGCTCCGATTTTGGTAAATTTTATATGTATGGACTCGGGGCGAGACGAGAAATCCGGTGATGTGAATTTTGTAATTTTTTGAGATGTGGGACCAGGTCTCGGGTTTTGCCAACTTCATGATTTTTAATAATTTTTGATTCGGTCATGTTCCCTTAGTCTATTGTGATGTATTCGTTGTGGTTTTGACCAGATTCTATGCACAAAGAGGTTGATTTGTGATGGAAGCACAAGGCGAGCTAGTATTTCGGCCGGCTTGAGGTGAGCAATGGTTATAAATTATGTTATGAGGGTTTGAAAACCCGTATTTGCACTACGTGGTGCTATGTTGAGGTGAGATACACGATGTATGATGAGCGTGGTATTGTTACCGTTGGGGATTAGGACTAGGTCCATCCCAATTGATGACTCTTCTATACTTTTGACTGAGACTGAACTAATATCAGTATATTTTGGGCTAGTTGCGATGTTTGGGGCCTTGTGCCGATCTGTAGAACCCTTAGGGGGCATGTTGTGCTAGTTGACCTCACTTTACTTGTTGAAATCATACTCTCAGTCATATTATTAACTGTAAAATATAATATGAACCGGCTGAAGAAATTGGCACTTTAAATGAGGAATACCTGGGGTTGGAAACCCCGTCTTAGCTAAGTGCGCCCGAGAGGCCAAGTCTATATTGACTAAGAGGGGTCAAGGACCCCATAGTGAAGGTATCTGATATATATATGACATTGCCCGAGTGGCTCAATTGCATGTTCTGGACTAAGATATGGATCGGGATGCATGCCACAATAGTATATACATATACATGCAAGGATCAGACTGCACACCACAATACTATATTATATGGATCGGACTGCATGCCGCAGTATATGGATCGGACTGCACATCGTAGTATAATATCACTTCGGCTTTAGGAGCCCCTCCGGAGTCTGCACTTCCCTAGTGAGCGCCATCGACTATTATTATCGGATTGGGCTGCACACCTCAGCAATATATACTATTATTGGGTCGGGCTGCACACCGCAGTAGTATTCTGTACGGATCGAGCTGCACGCCGAAACTTTGAGAGATATTCACCTGTCTCGTTGCTTAGCTGTTGTTTACTGCCTTTATTGTTGGTTATAGAACTATTTAGTGTTTTTACGAGAATTCTTACTTGCAGATGTTATTTATGGCTATTACTCACTGAGTCAGAATACTCACTTTACTCCCTATACCTCGTGTGCAGATTTAGGTGCACCATAGTCTGAGGGAGGACCTATCTAGCGGATCATCATCTCTTCGGGAGCACCGAGGTAGTTGCTTGGCATTCGCAATCATGATTCTTCCCTCCTACCTTTATCTTTTATTATTCTGCTTCTTAGACAGTATTGTTAGGATGACACTATGTATTAGAGGCTCATGGTCGTGACACCAGATCCTGTTATGGATTATATTTCTTGTATTTTGTTGGATTTCAGTACACTTTATCCGTATTTATAGCCTTTTTTTATACTAATTTGGTAATTTTAATAACAATGTTTAAACTCTAGGATCACCAATAGTTGGGGTATTTGTGAAAATTGTCGGGCTTGCCTAACAAGATGTCGGGCACCATCACGATCGGGGTTTGGGTCATGATAAGTTGGTATCAGAGCCTAGGTTACCTGGTCTCGCGAATCATAAGCCGGTTTAGTAGAGTCTCGCGGAGCAGTACGGGGACACCTGTACTTCTCCTCGAGAGGCTGCAGAACCTTTAGGAAAATTTCATATTCTTGAAATTCTTGTCATGCGACTTTGTTGATCTGGGAACTAAACTTTTGTATTCTATTCTCTCACAAATGGCGAGGACCCGTGCTACCGGACGTGGAGGACGACCACCAATACCACCCCCTCGAGGCCGTGGTTGCGGTTGTGGCCGTGGTCGAGTCAGAGCAGTAGGGGCAGCACCTGTTGACCCACCAGTTGCCTCAATTCATGGCCAGACTCCAGTTGTTGATGCTCCAGCAGCACCTGTGCAGACACGAGCAGTGCCCACTGTGATTCTGGGTCTCTAGGAGACCTTGGCCCAGATTACTATCGGTTTGCACTGGCCTAGCCCAGGTAGTCTCAACCACCACTATAGCAGCTACTTCTCAGGCAGGGGAGGGAGTCAGATCCCCGCTACTCGCACACCCAAGCAGGTGATGCAGGATTTGCAGACACTAGGAGCAACTCTAGCTCAGCCGGTGGTACCAGTTCTGGATTTTGTGCTCGAAGCTATGCCAGACGATGAACAGTGTCATCTCGAGAGGTACAGTAGGCTTCAGCCTCCAGTTTTTAGTGGCGCTCAGGGCGAGGATGCCTAGGGTTTTCATGAGAAATGTCAATGTATGCTTCGGACGGCATGGATTTTAGAGTCCAGTGAGGTACCATTCATAGCATTTCAGTTCACTAAGGCTGCCTTCACATGGTGGGAGGAATATAAGCGGTGTAGGCCGGCAGGTGCAACACCTTTGTCGTGGTAGGAGTTCTCCACTATCTTTTTGGAGAAATGTGTACCACAGTCTTAGAGGGAGGAGCTGCACAATAGTTCGAGTGGCTTCAACAAGGAGACATGAGTGTGACCTAGTATAAGGCAAGATTTTTTGAGTTAGCCCGTCATGACTCATGGATGGTTCCGACCGATAGTGAGAGGATCAAGAGGTTTATATATGGACTTGACTATCACCTTCACATTCTGATGACTCAAGAGAGAATCTTATGTATTTCATTTGAGGATGTAGTTTATATTGCTCGTGATATTGTGTTGGCTCACCGCCAGGACAGATAGGAGAGGGAGGCTAAGAAGCCTCGAGGTTCTGGTAGCTTTATTCGTGCCCCATCTAAGGGTTAGTTCTAGCAGATCAGAGCTTGATCATTCAGGCCTCCTCAGATAGCTCACTCTGAGTATCATGGCTTATCTTCTGGTCGGACTTATCAGGGCTCTCAGCACAGTCAGCCATCACTTAGTTCACTTCCTGTGCAGAGTTTGACTCACGCCCCATCTATTCCGGGTTCATCCCGACCGAGTGCATCAGTTAGTCACTCTGGCATGAGGGGTTCCCTTCAGTCCCGGTTCCCAGAACCCGGGAGTTACAACGAGTGTGGTGAGTTCGGGCATATGCGGGGGGAGTGTCCTCGCGGTGCATCGAGTTCATCTCAGCAGAGGGGTCAATCCTCATCTTCTAGCCCAGTATCTTTAGTGTCACACCTCTCTTTTTACTACCCCTTTGACCTTTTTAGAAGAGATACGTAGGGTATACCTCAATGTTCAAATACCCGAGGAGGATATAATAACAAAGAGGAAGGACTTTTTCCAAATAAAGGACAATCGGTTCGGGATTTTATTTAGATTTTCAGAGTTGCCACTTGGGAAGATAATGGTGTCCCAAGTCACCGGTTAATCCCGAATCCGAGGAGATTGACTCTGTATTACGCTCCGCTAAACAGAAACCTGGATAAGGAATTCTATTAACCCGGGAGAAGGTGTTAGGCACTCCCGGATTCCGTGGTTTTAGCACGGTCGCTAAACCGTCGTTCTCAATTTTATATGACTTATTATTCGCTTTTTAACAATGTATATCTGTTCCCAACTTTAATATTTTACGAATTGCGACGTTACGAATTGTGACCTTTGATACATTTCGTCTTCGTCGGGATTTATGATTTGAGTCGCACCAAGTGCACACTCGTATTAAGGAAGGTATATTTATTAAATCGTGCCTAAATAAACGTCTAACGGCTTTACATTTTTTGGGAAAGGTTATGGAATTTAACAATTAACCTTCCCAGATCTATTATATACTTTATCAATTACTTAAAGGGGGCCCCACTGTTTTTGTTATTATGTGAGGCTCATCCCATGTATGTTTTAAAGTCCAAACTTAATGTGTCATTACATTTTCTATCAGTGTTTTTCCCTTAATCAATTTAACTATATATATTTCCATAAGTGAGTCCAGGCCTTTATTGTTTCTATTATTATTGGGCATGGATTTCTGGATTCGTATTCAATGCGTTATCATATGTATCTGGGTTTTAATAACCCAGATCGGATTAGGGCTTTCATTTAAAGGCCCAGTTAATTCTCGAACACAGTCCAGGCCTTCGTTGCACATTAGGCCCAGACCACAGATGAAGCAATGGTAATGAAAACAAAAATGAGAACTCACAATAAGAATAGGCATTCAGAATCAAAAGGAGATGAATTCAACTATATTTTATTCATTAAGAGAAATTGCTATACAAACTATCAATATCAACTTCAAATCATGTTTATCTAATATACATAAAACTGAATTAACAAACTGTTTTCAATTTCATTTTTTTTATAACAAATTTATACTATGATCTGAATTATCTAATAGCTAAGTGATTAGGAGTTTATTTAACTATATAAGAACACGATTAAACTAAATGATTCATCTATTTATACACAGTATTCAGATGCTAGTTGTGTTTTTACTGAGTTCACTATGAGTCTAATCCGTTTGATATCACAAAAACTAGTCTTATCTAAATTATTACTTCATTTTGTTGTTTTTTGTTTTTAAACTTATTCAGATCTAGATATCGAGTACCAATATTAAACTATAAACATAAGCTGATTAAAGTCATTACTGTGAGCTTGTTGTTATAGATTCGCGTCAGGATTAGTTAGCCTGGTTTTAGGATTTTAACCTATTTAACTAAGTGATTTAGATACTATAACTACACTACTACTACTTACTACTTATTACATTGTTTTGTTCGAGCTTCTACTTATACATACAATATCCTAATGAATTACAAATTCAGTCTACTTAAACAACTATGAAACAAAAATGTAAAATAGTAGAGTCTTTTAAACTTGAAGCTTCATTTCATCATAACTTCCACATTACATAGTCTTGAACAAGGATGTGTACCTGATTAAGCAAATAGATTCAATAAGTCTAAGGGGATTGAAACAGATACAGCAACTAGAATCAACAGGCAATGCAACAGTGATAGAATGAATTCCCAAACGAGCAGATGAGATAACACAACAACAACAATTAGAAACCCAGCAAACGAGAAGAAATCCCAAACAACTTCAAATATGAATTTCAACTAGAAAGCCCAGGCGACTATTTGCTATTTAGTGTAGAGCTCTTTCTAAAAATTTTGATTTCCAAAATCCAGCCCTTAAGCTAGTCCTAAATGGGGGTATTTATAGGTGGGAAGTGGTGAAATTTTTGGGGGGAAAAGATAGAAAATATTTCTAGTCCCCTCCCCTTCTTTTTGCCAAATCCTACACTTTAGCCCCAATTTCTGTTACAAGATGCCTTCTAGCATGTGCTGGAAGGTTCTATTTGATTCCTTTTTGGGGCTTTTACTAGTGTGCCCCTACTTATTAGTGTTTTTTACTAAATTACCTTTTCCTTAGGACTAATGTACCCTTAATTTTGTACCAAATTGCGGAAATCGGGAGCCTAAATGTCTTATGTATCCCTATAGGCTCTATTTAATCCATAACTTTGCCATTTACTATTCCTTATATGCCCTTAAGGGCATTTATTAATTACCCGACCTACCTAGGTCAGATTTTTCCTAGATTCAACTCTTATTTAGCTAATGGCCAGCATTTGTACTAGTATTTAAGAACATGCCAGATTAGACTTCAGATTTATTTCAATTTTAGCCATTTCTATTTCATTTTCTGTTATTGAAACTAATTTGCAGTGCTAGCCTGCTTATTTATTCTGTATTAACCTATTTAAGACTCAGCTAGTCCAAAAATTGGACTTGGTCTTGCAATTGGGGCCCATTACTGAACACAAGCATGGCTGAGACGTTTGCAAGTCTAGCCACTAGTGATAATGGGTCAATTTGGGCCTTGCAGGCCTAGCCTATTAGACTTGAACCAATTTTATTACACACCTGGCCTTTTTAACTATTAGCCAGTGTGTGAAGTCTATCAGAACAGATCAGTTGCAAAACTGACCACTCTTGGTCATTTATTCACTTATAACCTCTTTTGTGTTTTTCAGTTTTAACCCATTTTAAACTACATAACACATGTTTTCAATTTTAACCACTTACAAGCTTAACACTACTGCTGCTATAACCAATTCCACCTAGGCATAATAGGTATTAACAGTAATCAACTTAACAAAAGGTTGTTGCAAACATAGCCATTTTCACAAAATTGCACACATAGCCATGAAATCAAAATAACTTATCAATTAATCAAAACTCATAGGAAAGGGATTGAATATTGTTGAATTTAAATCAAAGATTTATAACTCAGATTTCACAACACAGTGTCAATTAATCATGAAGCAGGTATAGCAGAACTACCTTATACTTAGAGGATTAATGAAAACCCTAAGTCATGCCTAACATGTCCTTGACTAAGCACACATAGGTAAAACTCATAAAGAAGTCTTAAATGAAAGCAAGGTTCAGACAGAACAACAGACATTTTCCAAAAGATACGAGCTAATCTGAACATGCATAAGATCTAAGCAATAGACATGACAGTAGACAAGAAAGAACATAACTTAAGCAGAGAAATAGAACAAACAAAATTTTCTCAAGGACAAAACCCTAATCTAAACATGCGAGACATCTAAGTGAAAGATATGAAGATAGATGAAATAAGGAAAAACATATCTTAAACAGGGAAACAAGAATCAACAGAAATTTCTCAAAAACCCTAATCTATCATGTAGTTTTATACGGCTAATATACTAAAACGAAACATGCTAAACACACAGAAATAAACAAAGATAACAAAAATTAAAGAAAAACAAGCAAGAAAGGAAGGGGAAACTTAGCTCGCGGGATCTGCCTCCTGAGCTTTCCCCTTTTTCTTTTTCTTTTCTTCTTTTCCTTTTTCCAGATTTCTCTTTTCTTTTTCTTTATTTTCTTTTTCTGGTTTTCTTTTTTTATTACACAAAACTTCAGCTTCAAGGTCTTTTGGTTAGGGATAAGTGTTATAAGTAGAAAAGGCGGGATCTCCATTTGCATTGCCCTTGACCAAGTTGACTTAGAAGGGTTCTCCATTTGTGAGGTCGGATGAGTGCAAGGAGAGCTTTCAGAAGCTCAAGACGGTGTTGAACACAACTCCAGTGTTGGTATTGCCATCAACTTCAAGTTCTTATACTTTGTATTTTGATACTTCAAGACTTGGGTTCGGATGTGTGTTGATGCATGAGGGTAAAGTTATTGCATATGCTCCCCGTTAGTTGAAGCCTCATGAGAAGAGCTACCCCGTACATTAATTGGAGTTGGATTCTATAGTTCATGCTTTAAAGATTTGGAGGAACTATTTATATGTCGTATCTTGTGAGGGGTAC